>FR989971.1:4914839-5523256 GCA_905404175.1 Anthocharis cardamines | reverse complement strand
TTTTTAATAATTTCAATATAAATAAGCGTAGTAATAATTTTAATATAAACCAATGTTTTGGCAGGTTATCTATAGGATATTTAAAGCTGAAACGTAGATATTTGAACGTGAAAAACTTAGTGGAGCTTAATTTCTCGCTGCGTGGAGAAGCGTGTGAGGCTATGCGCGCTTTATTAGCAACAGCGCACATGCCCATTGACGTGGTGAGCGTCTTAGGCAAGCACCGTGCCGGTACGGTCATGCAAGAGGTTGTTTTTGTGCACTCTTTGTCGCAAATTAACGCTGCCGATAAGGGTTTAATAAACATATCATTGGTAAAGTCTGAAAATATTAGTTGTTTTTGCGAAAAAGATAATTATTTATTCAATTGTGTCAGATTCGACTTTGAAGTAGAGACTTCTGTTGACACATTTCCTAAGTTCCATAGACTAGATGCAATAGGGCTTACTAATGAGGTTTGTAGTGCTCAACTTGAACGTGTTTTGGAAGTTCTGCAGGATACAACTCGCAAGATACCTACACAAAGATTTAAAGTCGGTATTTTATGGCGTTCATATATTTTGCAAGTTTTAAATAGCTATTTTCTCGCGATGTCTAGATTTTTAAGTCTTAAAAAGAAAATAGATAAAGACAATCACTACGCCGAGTTGTATTATCACAAAGTTTATACAATGTTTTATATTCTGTATTTTATAGCAAAAGAACTGCTACTGAACCCTTATGTAGGAGAAATATGTTTCACAGAATTTCCAACGTCAGTTAGAACGTTGATTTTTATAAGATGGTCTGCTGAAGATGTCATCACGTTTGATCATCTTCAACCGACTAGTTAAGTACGACGGGAAGAATAAACCAAACGTTTAGTTATTTCATAAGTCACGAGAGTTTACGACCCATTTGGGATCCCCGCGCTGATCCTCGCACCGCGCATAGTTCCCGGTCAGATTTTATATCAAAATATAGGGTGAACAGGATACGAATGGGATGAGAAACTTCTAGAAACAGACGTTTGGTTAAAGGATCTAACCTCGGTTTCAACATTTCTTGTCTTTATCATCTTGATTTTTATGAGAGTGAACTTCACGTTTTCTCACGTCGTGGTTGCGTGGTTTATTGGGAATTAATTTGTGATGATGGAAACGAGAACTTGGCTCTCATATGTAGGAAAATTGGAGTAGCTCCCTTGAAGCCCATACACCCCACGGTTAGAGCTTCAAGGTACACTACTAACAGCTTGTCTCGTTTCATCCATTTTGGAAAATTATCGCTTCACACCATCAAGACGTTTCATTTCGAGCGATTCGCTGTACATTTTACACTGGCTGCGAAACGATATCATGATACCTCTTGTAGTCTATCGGGGTAACTAAACCACACGTCCTCATAAATATCATATTCATAATGTGTCTCATCACAAAGTAGTCGTAGCTGACAGTCAAGTCCAGACCCACCTCATGCTTTCTCTTCGTCATGATCATCAAACCATAACTCATAACACTGCTAAGTTAAAACAGTTGCGCTTGCCAGTGTGTTTCACTCATAATAGCATCAGTTTATAGTTAATTAACACTGGTACGTGCAATAGTAAGAGTTCATGAATTTCATGCGATGATTACACTGCATGCTTTGCTAAAAGGGGGGGAGGGTCGTAGATTATGTTTAGTTGTCAGCTAGGAATATATGTATTTTAACTTTATTTTGAAAGACGCCGAGCCGAGGAGTGATATAAGTCGGGCGGAGGTACACATTCTTCGTCAGTCTACTGGAACATTTCAAGAACTACTTCAACTGTCTTCGAAAAGGACAATCTCTGTCAACACAAGACCCAGCTCTTGAGGTACCAACGACGGTTTACGGAAAAGAATCGAAGGTATGAATTGTTTTCCACCGCTATAAAGACTAGACTTTGCTACCGACAAAAAGATAATTTGGAAATATGTACATACTGCTAGCAGCTCCATTTAAAGAGTTAATCGTGATAGCGAATGGTGCCAGGTGTAAAGACGGGCAAATCTTAAAGAAACAACTTCCAATTGATAACTAACTTGCTATCTTACTCACCGAATGCCCTTGTCTACTCTCGCAGCCAACGCACGAGTCCTGTGACTGGAATGGCGAAGGAACTCGTGATCTTTTCATTTTCTAATTGGATCCGCAACAGGTCGTTCCTTCCCTGCAGAGCTACAGGATACAGATTTTGTCAGTCGCGCTGGATGGAGGAAGGCTCTCCGACTGGCTGACCATTTCTGGCAGAGATGGCTTAAAGAATATCTTCCGAGCTTAGCACCACGTCAACACGTGGGGTCAGGGGAGAGAAGTCTTGCGGTTGGAGATGTGGTGTTAATTGTTGACAGCAATTTGCCAAGAGGTACTTGGCCTAAAGGCAGGGTGTCTGCAATATACCCTGGTCAAGACGGCGTGGTTCGGGTCGCAGATGTGTGTACCTCCGCTGGCGTACTAAAGCGTCCAACAAAGAAATTAATAAAATTATTATAAAAAAGGGCAGAATGTACAAGATTGTACTTTTTTATTTTATATAAAATCTCTTTTTTATATAAATTATTCTTATATTCTATTTTTATATTTGAATTGTATTTTCTATGTCAATAGTATTTTGTTTTGATATAATAAATCAGTTTGCAAGAACCAGTCGTTTGATTCAGTCGTAAATAGACATGTTTAATGGTGGTTGAGGTTGGGGTTCAAATGATGATTTGAAATTCAAAAGAAATACCATAGTAATTGAAAAAATTAACCTGACTTTAAAGAAACTTTAGGGAGATGCATATCAATCAAATTTTACGTCACCAAAAGGCAGATATGTGTCTTCTCCACTAATCAGAGTTCAGTCGAAGATTGGACTCAATGCATTTTCCGTCTTAAATATATGCACGAAAATTGTACGGGGGTTTGAAAATACTTGCGACACATGGAAAAAACGCCAAGAAAATGTCTAAATATATATCGATAAAATGAAGGTATGGAGAAATGCAACGTAAAATGAATGAAAAAAATAGTATGGCCATGTTGGCCAAATACTTAATTTTTAATAAATTTAATTAGTGTGGAAGATACCTCTATATTTATTTCATTTAATTGATCACTTTTAATTTCAGATATTTTTGTTTAATTCCCTTGGAAAGGAAAGGATTGATGAAAATGCGAAATAAACGATCTCATAAGAAATACATTTTTATATAATAGAATAGTTCAATAATACATTTTCTATTTTTAATATTAGTTCTTTTAAAAATATAAAAAAATAAATACAAAAAAAAATTTCCCTGAATGATGATTCGAACTCGCATCTGAAATTACGTAGTACGACCGTATATCCACTATGCCACGAACACATATCGAAAAACGGCGAAATTATCAAACTATTTCATTTACATATCAAACTGTGATTGACATCTGACAATTCGAAAAAATTCAACGCGAGTCAGTTTTCATTGCAATTTGTTGAAATGATGCCTTTAAAATAATATTTAAATGATGACTTTTTTTTTCGACAACCGATTTCGATGAAACAAAGCCTATATGTTGCCCTGGACTTTGCTTAATATATTTGTATAAATTACGCGAAAATCGGTTCAGTATCTTCGGAGATTAGCGTGAACAAACAGACAGACAGACAGACAAGAATCTTAAAAATTGCATTTATGCATTCTGCTACCCTTCTTTTATCACCCCTCTAAATTTCTGGTAAAAATATTTAGTGAAGCGTAATTTCGATCCTTCTCTTTTATTATATGTATATATATATATAGACCAGGGATGTTACGGAGCTTCGATTTCGGTTCCGAAAAGTCGGATCTTCCGATTGATTTTGCACTTCCGATTCCGATTTCGGTTCCGATAAATTTGAATCGGAGGCTATAATCGGAGGTCGAAGCACATCGGCGGGGGTGACTGCGATCAGCGCCATTTCATTTAATTAACATCTGTGTAAAATTTAAGAAAATTAGTTTATTTTTATATATCACACCCAGGAAGGTGTTTACTTTTTTGAACTGATATGAATGAAACTGAAAATAATGTTTGTAATTTTTATTTATTACACATCTCTCTTTTGTGTCTGCCTCCGATTCCGGTTTCGGTTCCGATTCCGGTTCCGATAAACCAAATTTAAAAACTCCGATACCGAATTCGGTTCCGGTAAAACAACTTCCGTTACATCCCTAATATAGACTACTGAGTCCTTGATATTTAACACCCAATAAACAAGTGACCAAATTCATAATTAACTTTATGCAGGCGAAAAATAATTGAAAAAAAAATTTATTGTCTACTTACTCACTCTGTTTTATTCCGAAAAATATCTCCTTATTGCCATCCACAAGCGCAAGCGTCTTATTCTAATAGAGTAATTCTTATCAAATGGCCTATTAGCTACAGAGTTACGTTGCTTAAAAATAGTGTTTTAGAAAAATGTAATTATTAAAAATAAATATAAGAATAACGATATACTTCGTATAACGAATAACGAAATATCCAGCATAACAATCGCGACAAAATATTGTCGACCGTTTTCTCGTGTTTAAATCGATTATCCCTTTATTTCTACCAGGTCTAACAAGACAATTACACTTAAAACTCGAATTTTAATGTCAAAAATAGATATATTTTTCAATCAAGATATCTTTTCTATCAAAATTGTCGATGTCGAGATATAATACATCGAGATATCCTACATCTTAGTTTGTCTTCACTAGTCCGCGAGATATCTCGTCATGCTAGGCGGGCAGAACGTGAAACAGTTAACAGTAAAACCTATAAGTGTGGTCATGTAATGTAGGTATGGTAGCAGCGTGTACATATTATGTGACTTATGTGAGAGGGTAAAAAATATATATCTCGATATCAATAAATTAAGTTCGTACTTCGTAACCATCTGGTAAATAAATCATTTTTGACAGAGGTCCAAGAGTCGTAAAACACACGATACATGGATATGATACAGTTATTTTTAATGACCTAGCTACGATATTGGTAAGGATGTCCCTTATCTTACGGAAATCGTATTCATATTTATTTTCTCAGGGGTTAACAGTGAAATGCTGAGTGACCTAACTGTACGGGCATAACTTTCGAACGAATGAACCAAATTGGATAATTCATTTTTTGTTTTATTTTTAATTAGGACGAGGTTTGTTGATGCCAATAATTTAAAAATCTTAAGAAATTGTGAAAGTCAAAGAAATACTTTAAACAGTTCTTCGACGGGCTCGTTGGCGCGTTCGGTAGAACACCTGCCATGCGCATCGATGGGACGTGGGTTCGAATCCCACCGGGAGCACATGCTTATAATTTTCTGTAAGCATGTTTTCCCCACGTCTGATAACTTCGGGCATTGATCGGGTGGGAGGAATATCTAAATTCCGACTGGGTAACGAACCACCGATCATAGATGGAAAAACCGTGAAGTGCATATAGCGCGTTTTGGTTTTAGTCTATGGATTTCCGAATGCTCGAAGTAAAAATTAGGTCGACAGCGCATCATTGACTGATGTTCTGTGGCTGAGGTATCACCTACCATCAAGTGAACCTCATGCTCGTCTGTCGATATCTGACATAAAAAAAAAACATATTAACAAATAGATTTTCACTTATTGGTACTGTAAAGGGGAGATTTAGTCTCATTTTATTCATTAGTATATCCGTGCGAAACCGGTACGGGTAGCTTAGTATATCTATATATTATTTTTAAGCAATTAAATTGTTTGATGAAAATCACAAAATCTATAAAATGTTTCAACAGGAACTATACAATAAATCATACTTATTATTCATTTGAATTTATTGAGCTTTGATATTCAAACAAATATTATGGAAACGAAGCTATATTTACATTTTCTCATAATTCGTGAAATGTCAAAAGAAGGCCTTGATTAAAAGTGAAATGCTTAGGAATATTTCTCCTAGGGGTTTTATTTTTTGCATTTTTGACGAGGGCTATCGATAGCTCGAGGCAAAAAAAAAACAAGTATGCTTCGGCTTATGAATTCCCCAATACATAAAATACTAGCGATCCGGCCCTTTTCTCATGGGTGTAATGTAGATGTACTTACACAAAAGATGCCTATATTACTCACTGATAAAATAACTTTCTACTGGTAAAAGAATTTTTAAAATCAGTCGAGTAGTTTTTGAGTTAAATCGTAACAAACAAACAAATTTTTCCTCCTCATAATATTAGTATATGTATATAATATATATGTTTGTTTAATACAAATCTTAAAAATTTCCTAGTTTTTATTTTAATTACATAACTATTATATAATTTCGACTGTACTATACTGTAATATACATCTTCTATACATATAATAAAAGAGTAGGATCGAAATTACGCTTCTCTAAATATTTTTACCAGAAATTAAGAGGGGTGATAAAAGAAGGGTAGCAGAATGCATAAATGCAATTTTTAAGATTCTTGTCTGTCTGTCTGTCTGTCCGTCTGTCTGTCTGTCTGTCTGTTTGTTCACGCTAATCTCCGAAGATACTGAACGGATTTTCATGCAATTTACACAAATATATTAAGTAAAGCCCGGGGCAACATATAGGCTTTGTTTTATCGAAATCGGTTCTCGGAAAGAAAAGTTATCATCATTTAAAAATAATTTTAAAGGCACCATATCACCAAATTGCAATGCAAACTGACTCGCGTTGAACTTTTTCGAATTGTCAGATGTCAATCACAGTTTGATATGTAAATGAAATACTTTGATTATTTCGCCATTTCCGATATATGTAATCGTAGAATAGTGGATATGCAGGCCCATTGCGTAACTTCAGATGCGAGTTCGAATCTGAAGTTGGACGGAAATATTATTTTGTATTTTTTTATTTATTTTTTTAAAGAACTATATTATAAAAATAGAAAATGTATTATTGAAATATTATATGAAAAATTATTTCTTATGAGATCGTTTATTTCACCTTTTCATCCATCCTTTCTCTACAGAATTACGATTATTCGACATTGCTTTTATTGCTTCTTAAGGACTGTCTTCGTATCTTAGAGGTTTCCGCATTTAGCACCGGAAACCCGAGTAGGAATCTCGGGAAAAGGGAATTTAAAAAAAATGTCTCAAAATGAAAATGATCAATTAAATGAAATAAATAGAGGTGGATACAGTATCTTCACCACTAATTAAATTTATAAAAAAAATAAGTACATTTCTTTAAAGTCAGCTTCATTTTTTTCAACAATGGTATTTCTATTGAATTTCAAATCATACTTCGAACCCCAATCTCAACCACCATTAAACGTGTCGATAATATGATGCAAAATCAACCGTCAGTGACTAATTTGATAGCTCTTTCCCAAAAGAAATCACCAAGTACAGAGGATGGAGGATATGTCATTTGAAGAAAGCTTGCTCAAAAGCAAACCCCACGCGAACGAAGTCGCGGGCATCAGCTAGTATATATATAAAAAAATATGTTTGTATATATAAAATCGCTAAAATCCAAAGGCGTTTCACCGATGAACATGAAAATCGGCACGTAGGTACATACGAGTACATATTAAGGTATTTTTTCATGGAAAATATTTTTATGCAATCCGCTTTGTAACTCGCCTTCAGACGGTTTTACTAGAATAATTTAAATGAACTAAAGATATATTTAAAATGTTACAAATCTAAGTTTTGAAATCTTTATTTTATTTATTTTACACCAACAAAGTCACTAATACAAATGCAGTTTCACCCCAATTCCCATCTATGCAATAAGAATCCTGATCTATTTTGTTACGTTTATGGGGAGTTTGAGCCGGTAAATATTCTTGCCAAAACATCGAATTTTCGCTATTTTTTGGGGTTTTTTGCAATTTACTCGAAACTGAAGGCTGGACGGCCTAAACTGACTTGAAATTCGTGTTCAGCGGGTCGAAAGACATGCCCGTAGATAGGTGGCGCCCGGTGTACAGACAATTTTTTTTTTTTTGTGTGCCGGTGTTATTATAGGCGCATACAACATTCCATAGATCAGAGTATAATATCACGTTATCAATCATTATTTTGTTTTTGAATTAAAATTTTAATTTTGTGTTTGTATATATTGTTTTCTTAAAATATTAAGGATAATAATTGTTGCATTGTTTTTAATTTCTTGCATATAATAAATACTCGCATTTATAAAAAACAAGATTATATTCTAATTAATATCGTCAATATTCTGTAAGCGGATGATTCAATTTATAAGATAAATAAAAGGTTAAATGATTAATGGACCCTCTGATTATTACGTTAAAGCCAAAATATTGAATTTACCCAATACCATCAATCTTTACAAAACAAAATGTGAAATGAATGAAATTTCTTTCTGTTTCTAAGAAACTTCCCATTTTCTGTTCATCAATCATTTTCCATTTCCTAACCCAACGGAATAATCCCTTTGCAAGATGGCTAGTCTTTTTAAATATCTTTGTTTGAAATATATTCCTATGGGTCTTAATACGAGTCTTCCATTTATGATTTGTAATAGTTCAATTATTTGAACTAAACAAGAGTGAGAACAAATTCCACAAAAAAATAAACTAGAGTTTCTGTTAACAGGAAATAAAAATCTGATATTTTTCTATAGTTTTCTACTTATTCAAAATATTATATTTTATTGAATATTTTTTTTTATATCGACTATTTGCAATTAACCTTTTCATTCAATCTTACCTTAGATTCAGCAAAGTTTGTGTAAGAAACAAATAAGTTAACCGTTTTTTACCATTCGCTGTGTCCATACGGAACCTGAGAATCGGGAACTATATTATAAAAACCCTCATAAATCCTACACTGTTTGTTATTGAAAATCAAGAGATTGTTTATAAAGTAAATTGATCGCGATCCTATCATAACCGACCGCGTACCGAGCGGCTACGTGATCAATACCGCGGCACGCTCCAATTATATCCGAGATGCTCTTAATTGTACAGATTGTTTCTTTTAGAAGTAGTATTAGTGATAGTGCTTCGCTGTAAAGTGTTTATCTAAAACGGTATGCCGAGGAAGTACCGGTCTTGATAGAAATGTGAACGTGAAATAGCTTTGTGTTCGATTTGAAAGTTTCGAAAGCGCGATTCGCGTTTGTTTTTAAATTAAATTTAGAATGTTCCATTTTTTTATTTAATACTAGCCGTCCCCGCCCGCCCGCTTTGCTGGGCAAATTGTAAAGGATAGACGAATATGAACTATCCACATAAATTTGAAAAAAAAATGGTAAAGGGTTGATGGAATTCAAAAAATAGCCTAAAACCTTCTACAATTAATTCCGCGTCGAATGGTCATGGTATCATGCCGATCGGTCCAGTAGTTTTCAAGTTTATCGATAACAAAGAAAAAAAAAGTTTTTTATATATTATATAGATCTGCGTATTTTTTTTAATTATTGCATGACCAATGACCATGGTATTTAGTCCTTGATGAGTAACTTAAATGTTAGCATTTGTTTTTTTTTAATGTAAGAGATAACAAGGTTTTTTTTTAACTTAATTTATTTGTAATCATTACGGTATACTTTACTGTATAGAGTTTTTAAGCGTTGTGTCTGATAGTTTTCTAGAAAGTCTAAGTATGATTGACTTCCAGAATAAAATTATTGTTCGATATTCCTACCCTAAGAACACACACGTACAAAAACTAAATACTGAGGCTCTAAGTTTCATTTAAATCAAAATGTGAGCCCAAATACAGTACAGTCAACTATTCAAATAAAAAATATAATATCTCTTTGTATTTATATGTTGGAATATAAAATAAATTACATTATTTTTAAATTTTACGCGAAAATAACACAACCGTGTATGTAGCGGGAAATAAAAAGTCGCAGCAGTATAATTTTGTATTTAGAATGTAAAATATTTCACACCGCAATATTGTGGGCTTTAAAACCTTTTTGATGCAACATTTTAAAATGCGCTGCCACCTCATTTTGTAGCATCATAGTAAATCATGAGAGATAACTTTTCACACATTTATACAATATTTAGAGTATTGTGAAACGTTTAAAACTAACATTATAACAGGCGCGTTGGGTAGAACACCTGCCTTGGGTTTCGATAGGTCACGGGATCGAATACCGCCGAGATGACAAGAATATCATTTTCTTCAAACATGTTTTCCCTACGAATGGTAACTTCAATCTTTAAATGGGTGGAAGGACTATAGAAATAGCGACCGGGTAACGAACCACTCTTCATAGATGCAAAGACAGTGAAGAACATATTGCGCGTTTTATGTCAGTCTATGAATTTCCGAATGCTCGATATAAATCAATAGATCGACAGCGCATCGAGAGCACTCGTTGGCACGTTCGGTAGAACACATGCCGTGTGCATCGATGGTCGTGGATTCGAATCCCACAGGGACCACATGTTTATAATTTTCTATAAACATGTTTTTCCCACGTCTGGTAACTTTGAGCATTGATCGGGTGGGAGGAATATCGAAATTCCGACCGGGTAACGAACCACCGTTCATAGATGCAAACGTGAAGTGCACATTGCGCGTTTCGGTTTTAATCTATGGATTTCCGAATGCTCGAAGTAAAAAATAGGTCGACAGCGCATCATTGACTGATGTTCTGTGGCTGAGGTATCACCTACCATCTAGTGAACCTCATGCTCGTCTGTCGATATCTAATATAAAAATAAAAAAAATTATTGACTGTTGTTTTGTAGCTGAAGTATCATCCATCCATCTAAGTGAACCTTACTCTCGTCAAACGATCTTTCATCAAAAATCTATTCAAGTCTCATCAAAACCCGTACGAAAAGACCGTTAGGGTCACAATAAGCAAATATCATAACCTTTTACTTTATTTGCATCTTTTATCTTCCTTTTTATTACCATCTTATCCCTTTTATTAGCATAAAGGATTCAATCGGTTGTAAATTCAGATATCCATTATATTGTCTCATAAAATAGGCCTTAAACATCGCCTATAAAACGATAAACTGACATTTATAATCTCTCTCTTTACAAATATACTTTTTTGTCGAATATCAATAGACGATTTAGAAGCTAGTACTTTAGACCTCATAGAGGGAGTACCATGTATATCACTCAATGATGTGCTCACTATCAAAACTTCTTTCCATCTAGAGTGGTTAGGGACGCTAGTTCGATATTCCTTCCAATCTCCGTTTGATGCTTTTACAATTATATACCTGTTGTCTCGACGGGATTCGAACCCCCGACCCATCGAATCGTAAGGTATACCCGACGTGCCAATGAGCCAGTTAAAACGTTTCATAATACTCTAAAATCTAAATCCGTACTAACTCTATCGGTAATTAACACTAGTAGAAGTGCAATTCATATTTAAAATAAATCTATATATACATACGAGTATATTTAAAACATCTACCTATATTTATCTATTTTTCAGAGTAGACAACCGAGCAGGTGGGTTACCTGAGGGTAATAAATCTACCTATATCTATATAAAACAAAGTCGTGCTAGTAACACCATGTATAACTCCAGAACGACAGTTAACCTAATAATCTCTTGTATGTGGAAATTGTCTATGTCCCAAATAAAATAATAACTATTAAAATATCAGAATAATTCAGGAAAAATATATGCAGAAAATTAATATTAAAATAGATAAGTTTCGGAACTCCACATCTTCCGCAATTGACAGCTCACGTCACGCACACTTATATAGCTTGTTTGTAATAATTGATGTACACTGCAAATCTATATAATAGAAGTGGGAAAATAGCATATTCAAATCTAGCAATTTTTGAAGCCAACATTCTGGCAGAACAACGTCTTTCGAGTCCGCTAGCATTTCATAGAAATATAAAAATTCTAAACACACTCGAACTTCAATACATAACCACAGTTACGTTTGTTCGTTTTAATCGATTGTACAAAAGCTCTCGATAGCAGCCCAATGAAAACTGTACGGGAGAGGAAATTGGAAATCTCACTGTAATGGGAATACCGTTCCAGTCATTGTCAAGTCAGCATTTGATTTGAATGAACGCTGAACATATTATGTATGTACAAGGAAAGACAATTTTAACTTATTGTTTATTTTTGAATTTAATACCTATTTTATATAGTTTGACATGAGATTTGTTTCTTTACGTTAAGTAAGTAAATACTTCATTGGACACAAACAACCTTAAATTGACTCAAAATATAACAGAGAATAAGAATAGCGTAAAAGATGTGTACAGAATGCGGTCTTATAGTTATGACAGCTATTTTGGGTGAACTTCCGAAAAGCCAATACCGAATTTTGACTTCAAATTTACATGGTATTTAAAATGTTCACACGTTCCATTTGGGTCCCCAAGAGTCTCCGTGAAAGGATTTTTGGCGACTCGCAATATTTTCCGGGAAAAACTTCCGAATATCAAAAATCTTACACGAATATTACACATGTTAGGAATGGCCCAGAAAAATAGAAGTATACGTTATTTGAAGGTCATCAAGAGGTATTTACCATGGTATATAAGATATAACAAAATAAATTTCCTGCTACAAAATTGACACGTGAAGTTCTGGATATTTTCTTTATACAGTCCCAAAGGAATCAAGAGCGCGCTTGTTGGGACGGTGAATGAAACTTTTGCGAATACTCAATACACCTATTTCAGGCTTCCAATAACAATATTGCAACTTGAATATTGCTACAATACAAAAATAAAAACAGTATCTATAAGACAAGATCAAAGAAAAATACGTACACTAAGAGAATGTGTATATATTTTTTATCAAATGAAAACTTGTTTAAATTACACTTAACAAGACCTTTAGGTCTGCCGAAACTTGTAATTTACACAAAAAAGTGTTACTCGCTGATAATATAATTCTATTGGTGAAATAATTTTTAAAATGGGTCGAGTAGTTTTTGAGTTAAATCGTAACAATCAAACAAATCATTCCTCTTTATAATATTATTAAAGACAATATTTGTATACTAACTGTAGGTAATGATCGCTCATATTGACAGCTAAAACTGGGCAATTTTTTTTTTACAGTTGACATTGTATTTTTTTTTAAAGTAACTAGCATCCGATACAATTGAATATCGGTAATGTACTGCAATGCAATATTACAAATATGAATGTTACTCGTAATTTATACTACTTAATTTTATATATTATTTTCAGTCAGAATTTGAATTAATTTTCCCCCGTAATTATACGTAGATTACTTTCCAAAAGTTATGATGTTTAAGGGTAAATATTGAAATTAGAATAACTTTTTGAATAATATTCGAACAACCCACGGGTTTTAAAAGTATGAGGAATTATAATAATATTATTATTGTATGAAATAAATAACATGAAAGCCTTTTTATATCGCTCTCAGAAAATGTCCTATGGCTTTCCTGACACTAACCGCGGAATACTGAAACGATAATCGAAACTTGAGGGCTTCTTAACACTTTGACTGCTACCCAAAATACTATATTACAGCCGTGCGACTAAAAACACGTAGAAAAACGTAAAAACACGTACCGGCGACTCGATACAAATAACACGCAAACGTGTTTACCGTACTGGCAGACCCGATTTATTTCGAACACGCATTCGTGTTAAATACGCATACTCGATTCGGCCGTAAAACACATACGTTGTGTTTTCATCATTCAAAGTGTTTCTGTCTTTCATTTTACCTTCGTAATGAAAGGGTTAGATATACTTTTAAGTACACCTCAATGTTGATTAGCGTTCGAGAATTTGGCAATAAGTTGTAAGTTTCAATGAGTTTTATAAAACATTTTATTATTTATCTGTATTTTTTGAATGTGTCTTAATTATATTATTTATCCTGCCGTTTAATTGCTTTTCAGCAACCGTGGTCACGGGATGAAGACTGAAATATGACAGTTTTCTGATTTGAAATATGACAAAGTTACCATATTAACGCCATCTATTCCTACGGAGTTGATATCTACTGTAATTTTCTAAATTTAGGCAATATTGACTAACGGTGTCCTCTTGTTTTTTAGTATGTTTGACTTGGGGTCTTATATTTTTATTTATTGAATCCCAAGTGTTTTTAAAGTCTCCAACCATATCTCTTTTGAAGTTAGGGTGTTTTTTAAATTCAATAGCCTCGCGTATTAGTCTGGGAAATAATCTTTATTTTCTCTTGCGAAGATTTTCGGTTGGTTGAAACGTATGTAGGTATTAATTTGACTTGTCTTTAGTGTGGTCACATACTGCTGACATACTTTAGACAATCAACAAAAAATTATTATTCGATATTTATGTTAAACTCTAATTGGAATTCACAAACGGGATACCTAAATAAATAATGCTGACTATTAATTGCAGTTACAGAATGGGAATACCGATCGGTTTCCTACAATAAACATGACGCTTTCACATTGGTGGAAAATTAATTGTTGTTGATGTTACATCCACATTACAGCAACAACGATGGGCAAATTGGCCCGTTTGGTAGAACACCTACCTTGCGCTCCGATGGGTCACGGGTTCGAAACCCGGCGGAACGACATGTTTATAATTCTCATTAAACATGTGTTCCCCACGTCTAGTTACTTCGAGCATTAAACGGATGGGAGGAATATCGTGATTCTCGGGTAACGAATAACCGTTCATAGATGGAAAGACCGTATGAACTATGAACCGATGGAAGTGCACATAGCGCGTTTCGGTTTCAGTCTATCGATTTCCGAATGCTAATAAAAAGTATTGAACGCAACTATAATTAACAGTTTCCAAATAACATAGAAAATTACAATAAAAATTGACAATTTGACGGACTCGTTGGGGCGTTCGGTAAAACACCTGCCGTGCGCATCGATGGGTCGTGGGTTCGAATCCCACCAGGACGACATGTTTATAATTTTCTGTAAGTATATCTTCTCCATTTGATACGGACATTGATCAGGTGGGTGGAATATCGAAATTCCGGCCGGGTAACGAACCACCGTTCATATGTATATGGAAAAACCGTGAAGTGCATATTGCGCGTTTCGGTTTCAGTCTATGGCTTTCCGAATGCTCGAAGTAAAAAGTAGGTCGACAGCGCATCATTGACGGATATTCTGTGGCTGAGGTATCACATACCATCAAGTGAACCTCATGCTCGTCTGTCGATAACTAACATTAAAAAAAAAATTCAACAAAAATGACTGGCCCAAAATGTTACATAAGAAACTGCTCTTTGTCAGTAGCGAAAGTGAATTCTCTATTTCGCGGTCCGTAATCCCTTACTGGCCATTTAAACCTTTCCTGAGGCGACCTCACGAGATGACGAACAAAAGCGTTACCATAAAAGTCCATACTTTGACCTATATTCGATTCACACTAAACGTGGTTTTGCCTTTCAAATACCAACAATACATATGTGAAAATGAATAAAACGTAAATATAATATGTATGTTATGCACACCACATTCTTTTAAAAAAAAATAGTCAAAAGGCGTTCTTATCGCTAAGAAGCGAAATGCACTAAACCAGATAATACATATGTTTTACAGATAAAGGTAATTTTGGGTTTTGCAATATAAAACATACAATATACCTAAATCAGTATAAAAGGATTAAATTAATAAGTATCAATTTCTTTTTAATACGAATTCATATTAAAAACTAAGTTATAATTACTACAAAATGTATTACATAATTTTAAAATTAAATAAAGATTAAAAAAAGTTGTTCTCTCCGGCGGGGAATCGAACCCCGGTCTCCCGCGTGACAGGCGGGGATACTGACCACTATACTACCGAAGATATATCTGGTCCTTTGAAATAGCGGTTCAGTTTCTATAGTCTTATCAGTTATATAAAAAAATATTATTTTTTGTACACGATTATTATTTATCAAATTGATAACAACACAATGATTAAACATTACTTATTTTTCTTTTTTTTGAGACTCACTTAATAGTAGGTAGAGTCCTTTTCATAAAAGAAGTCCTTTTTAGGTATCGCTAGTGTCTATGGAGTTAAAAATACTTTCATAAAAAATACTGTAGTTCCAACATTATCCGTGGGACTTATTTCTTGGAACAGACTCTAATACGGATACCTCAGCCACAGAACATTAATTGGTGATAACGCTCTATCCACCTTTTCTTAGCATTTGAAATTCATAGACTAAAACCGAAACGCATAATATGACACAATTTCTCGCAAGCCATTCGTGCTCCACAGATTATGGTACATACTGTTTTAGACTACTCCAGACCTTACCATGTATCACATTCAATTGTATAGTTTAAAGTTCATTTACATGATACAAGTTTATTGTTCGTTGCATAGGTAGATTTAAAATGAAGCAATAAATGTTTGCATGGTCTAAAGAACACGTAACATTCTTGATCAGTCGTCTAAGTTTTGTTTCAATACTTGATGTGAAGGGCACACAATATCCGCGTGAGCTAACAATACTTTGATGTCAATTATTGCGTTTAAATTATTCCATTCAATTATTATAGGTATATATACAATGACATCATGTAAATTTGCTTTTGAATATTAAATTAAAATCAATTAACCTGATATAAAATTAGAATTGTATTTCCGTTTTGAAACAAACGTTGTTGCAATCACCGTGTTTGCTGAAACAACGACAAAGTACAAATACTATACAGCGTGAACATTGTTTAGAAAGGCTTTTAAACAATCACAACTTGGACGCTGTTGAATTATATTTCATTATTTCAACATAGTTTGCCTTAATTATGTGTATACAAACTTTTAAACTAAAATATGTATATTTTTATTTGTATGTTATATGTATGTTATTGTGGAAATGGGACTGTTAATTCCCCTTTGGCAAAAAAAATCTTAATAATAATCGTTCGTTCATTCAATGTCCACCTTTTTTAAAATATCCAGTGAGATAGGAAATAGCTCTACTGATCTTTTTACTCCTCACTGAGTGCCCAATGTCAACCGAATCACGTCAAGCTTCGAAAAATAAAGAAAGACGAAACAAAATCGACTCGTCGAAATACTCGTCTTGACGGTTTCCATCCGTTTCCGGTTCGTTGAAGCCTCTCCTAGACACTTTGTTGCCTCTTTTGCGAATTACCTCCGTAAAAGCTTCCTTTGCACTTTAAAATCGATTTCTCGACTTCGTTCGATTCGTCAGCTGAATAAATTTTAATTATGATAACAGGCTCAACAACCTCGCTTGAATTGCAGTGTCGAAGGGTGAGCATTTTCAAAATGTCTAACTTTCGTATAGTACGAGTAATACTCAAAGTATAGCAAAAGGTATCCACCGCCTTTATCGACACTAATATTATAAAGAGGAAAGATATATATTTTTCTATGTTTGTAACGAATAAACTCAGAAACTACTGTACCGATTTTAATAATTCATTCACCAATAGAAAGCTACATTATCAGCGAGTAATATATTTTTAGTGTCTAGTACATCTACATTGCACCCATACAAAGCCCGGGCGTATTGCTAGTCATAAATGATTAGGTTCTAATATTGAACGAAAGAGTACATAGTCAATAAATATAATGCATGTTTTAATATTTTTTAGTTCTTATGTTGTGTATTACTTTAGGTGTTAATGTATTATTGTTTCTTTAACTGTAATTAGTTTGTTAGTAAATTTACTATAAAATAGATATTGCGCAAAATACCATACCTAAAGGGAAGCGGTATATAAATTATACTATTATAAATCCCGACGTTTCGTGTGTTTTTCATCAAACGTGATCACGAGAAGACTGATAAGAGACAGCTGTCTGAATAGAATTTTCAAAGTTGCTACACTAACGCGATATTTTATATATTATGGCAATATTGGGTAGCACGGAACGCATATTTACCTTATAGTTTATAGTTTATAACCTATACACAGTGTTTTTCACTTGGTAAAAGTTATTGTGATACGCGCGTTAATAAATAAAAAAAACCGTTTTCAAAACTATACCCATATGTACTTACAAAATTAAACTAAAAAGTAAAAAATAATATTTTAATTACTTCAAAGCAAGAGCCTTAAAGGACAATCAACAAAATTGTTGATACTTATATTATCTATTTAATATTTATGAACAGTTATTTTTGAAGTCGGTGCCAGCCAACCGCCACCGCTCCGTACTGTTCGAAGTTTGTAGCAAAGGCAGGATTAAACTGTCCTTCTTGGCTGGCACCACCACCACATGGGACCCCTCTGAAATATGACCTACCAAACAAAAAAGAAGCATTAAAATCCATGCATAACTGGCGGAATTATCGCATAACAAACATACAAAAAAAATGTCGAATTGAGAACCTCCTACTTTTTTTGAAGTCGGTTAAAACACAATATTTTACTGAGAATTCTTCCCTTGGTGAAGAAATAAGCCTAATACTACTGTTTTTGTTCTTAGCTTCAATTTGCTGTGGCCGGATACAATTTTTCTCTCTAGTTTTCTCGTTAATTAAATTCATCTTACAACTTTCAAAGAGCACATTTCTTGCGAAGCGTAGAAGCGTTAACATAAATTGCCCATTACTCGGACGCGTTTCAAGTTTCGACATTTTCCATCTTTTCGTGAAGTGTGGAAAATGTGAATTAAATAGCTTTTACTCACATTTTTCTTGAAAAAAAAAAACAAGTATTTAATGTTTTATTGAAGAATTTAAAAATACTGGCATCTGATCATATTATAGAAGGGCAGAGGTTCTCAGCCGCAGTCTCAGCAGTTTAATAATAGTATCTACTCTAGATAAATACACTCTACAACTATATAAATTACTAGCTTATCGCCCCGGCTTCACACGGGTGCAATGTAGATGTACTATATACAAAAAATGTTACTCGCTGATAATGTACTTTCTATTGGTGAAATAATTTTTAAAATCGGTTTAAAACATTAAGATAAATGTATATCAAGACTTTTCCTCTAAAAGAAAAGTTATTATTAAAAATATCACTCATTTTCTTTATGAAAAATCGATACGGTGATCGCATACATAATAAATGAGATGACTTTTGACATCTAGTGTCGTCATGAATTTTGTTATTCATTTTATTCATGATCCTTATTAGAATTTAGATAGATACCCACACAACCTTATCTAAAAACACGTGAAAGGGTTTCCATTCAAATTCTGCAAAAGCATTTTCATACTAGAAACATTTGTGGAGGAAGGGAAGTGTGCTCTTCTTCCAACCTAAAGGGAGGATCCTCGACCAGTCGAACCACTGACTGGCCGGCCCTAAGGTCCCAGTGGTTGATGTCGAGATGTTGTTTATACTCAGCGCTCGGAAACGTTTATATATAACGCGATTCAGGATTAAACGTCTTAGTATTGATTCTAGTAGCAGATCATAGATGTCGCTACACGCTTATAAACGGCGCATTTTGTTAGAGACAGTGGCGTAGCTATCATATGGCAAAGTGGTGCAGTTCACCAGGGCCCCGAAGCTAAGAGGGCCCCCTGGGCTTTTGAAAGAGGGGGAAGCAGCTCTTGAAGCTAGAAATTCAAGCCTGCTCTGACTTTGTTTTTAAGATTTTAAATGAGAATTTATGACAATAGAAGCGCCGAGAGTCCTTGATTAGTAATAATTTTAAAATTGTGGTTTTGTGGATTGCGGGTTTTTTCTCTCGCACCGGGGCCCTTGTCCACTTAGCTACGCCACTGGTTAGAGACAAAAGAAGAGTATCCCTATTATGAGCAGCAGGGGCCACCAAATTTTAGTGGATCCGACCCCCAAACTCCCCGCGTCACTTTACCATCTTGCCCCGGCGGCCTGTAAATGGGTTTTCTGGCGTAAAAAAAAAGACTGGCTGGTCTGTTGACGTCAACGTTAAAAATAAAAAAAAATGGATATGTTTTATAAATCTGTATCGGTAAAGTGGATCCAATGTTATTTTCACACCTTCACACGTGGCGTTGGCTGCGAAATGGCAATTTACATTTTGCCCGCTCACTAATTGGGTATTGCGGCCCCAATTTCGTTAGCGTTTGAGCTGAACTCCATAAAGACGTTCTGTGTAACAAAACGAAACTTTGTAAAGACAAATTGTTTAGATAAATTCAGATTTGCACCTGGAAATTAATTAAAGACTAACCATTATCTATACTAATATTATAAAGAGAAAATATTTGTTTGTTTGTTACGATATAAATGAAAACCTACTCGACCGGCCAAAATTTTTGACGGGCTCGTTGGCGCGTTCGGTAGAACACCTGCCGGCCTAGCATGACAACCGCGACAAAATTTTGTCGACCGTTTTCTCGTGTTTTAATCGATTATCTCTTTATTTCTTCCGGGTCTAACATAACAATTACACTTAAAACTTGACTTTTAATATCAAAAAGAGATATATTTGTCGATCGAGATATGTTTTAATCAAAATTGTCGATGTCGAGATATAATATATCGAGATATCTTATATTTTATAGCCCAATTGGTGGTCCAAATGCTAGGCCGGCTGCCGTGCACATCGATGGATCGTGGGTTCTAATCCCACCGGGACAACATGTTTATAATTTTTTCTGTAAGCATGTTTTCCCCACATCTGGTTACTTCGGGCATTGATCGTGTGGGAGGAATATCGAAATTCCAACTGGATAACGAACCACCGTTCATACATGGAAAACCGTTAAGTGCACATTGCGCGTTTCGGTTTCAGTCTATCGATTTCCGAATGCTCAAAGTAAAAAGTAGGTCGATAACGCATCATTGACTGATGTTCTGTGGCTGAGGTATCACCTACCATCAAGTGAACCTCATGCTCATCTGTCGATATCTAACTTTAAAAAAAAAGATATAAAAAATATTTGACCCATTATTATTGTGCGAAAAGCTTTCATTTTGTTTCATTGAGTGTCGGAAATGCCGACCCTTATCAACCCTTCGCAAAACTTTGAGAGTCATAATCTGTTATTGAGACCCTTTTCACATTAATGAAATTTAAAAGTTTACGTTCAGTTCTAGTTTATTTGCCATTAAGAAACACGGTTTGTGTGTTCTGTGACTAGATTTCGCCACGATTTAGTCCGCGTGGTACTTCGAACTTAGATTTAGTTTGTTCACATTAGGCGTGGATTTTTTAAAAATTCAATAAGTATAAGGGATGTATATATGAAAAGCGCTACGACGAGCTGATGGTAAACCCAACAATTTAGGAATGAAAGCTCTTCATCAAAATGAGGTAATTTTCCAGTAATATGAACTCAGTTTTCTCCGCAACAAAGTAATGTTGAGTTGGTTTGTTTACTTAAAGATATGATGATTGAACGACCACTTCCATTCTCTATATACCTACTTACAAGACGTTAAAAACTGCATCATTCTAAAAAGAGAGAAGATTTTCTCTACTAAATGTATTTAAATGCGATTTTCATCAATAGATACTAAATAGAGCGATTCAAGAGGAAGGTTTAATATTATTATGTTGAAATATGAAGATAATTTGTACTAACATTTTTTTTTTTTGTGTAGCCTAAATAGATATAATTTTTATTATTATTATTTTTTAATTGTTTCTTTTTCAAAAAGCAATTAGGGAGTATTTTTTGTAATTCTTATGTTCACCATAAGTGTCATATATTTTAGAATAACAAATTGTAACTTAAATTAGAAAATTGTATTATATATGATGTGGTGTACTTTAATAAATAAATAAATAGATATATGACATTAGTCTACACTAATATTATAAAGAGGAAAGATTTATATTTTTGTATGTTTGTAACGAATAAACTACCGGTCCATTTTAAAAATTCTTTCACCAATAGAAAGCTACATTGTCACCGAGTAACATAGGATATTTTTGTGTATAGTACATCTACATTGCATTCGTGAGAAGACGGGACGTGTTGCTAGTCTATACTTATATTATAAAGAGGTAAAGTTTGTGAGTTTGTAGGGGGTAACCTCTGGATGTACTAAACTGATTTTAAAAATTATCTCACCAATAGAAAGCTACATTATCAACGAGTAACAAAGGCAGTTCATAAAACGTAACTTGGTTCAAACTTACTTTGAAGACATTGAATTGTTTATATACGTACGTAAGTTGGAGGTAGGACCTCTAATACTTTAGTGGTACTTAAGAGGATATGTTGAGAAAAATGCGGTTTTTCTATAACGTGTAACTTGTACAGGCTATGGATTATTGATATGAAATTTTGGAATTTGTTTTTTGACTATACTTTGCAGTGTCGCTCAAAAGCAAAACATGTTTCAATGAAATTTTCTCGATAGAAAAAAAATGTGAAGTTACGTATATTTTTACACTTTTTTGGATCCCAAGGCATAACGGCAAAGAGTTATTTAACTTAATTTATTTTAAAAGCTGTAGAATAAATGTCTTTAAGATTGCTCAAAACCGTTTTTTAATCAAATAAAGTATTGCAAAGTTATGAAATGAATTAGTTTTGGCACATACGTTGTTTTATTCTGAGCGCTTTCAAGCTACAGCTATCTTTTTTTTTTACATGTGTTAAGTAATTATTTCAATCTCGCTCGCTCACATTCAATAGAGCGATTTGTCGACCTGCGAGCCTCATCGACATAGGCCCTTAACATAGATTCAATAACTTCAGGCTTATATCAATTCAGTAGTTCTATTGTCGGATTATATACACAAAAAGAGATTTTATATTATCAACTGAGTCATAGAATTGTCATCACTTCGATCATACGCTTTTCAATAATACCCAAAATTATTAACGGGCTCGTTGGCGTGTTCGGTTTAACAACTGCCGTGAGCATCGATGGGTCATGGGTTCGAATTCCACCGGGACGACATGTTTATAATTTTCTGTAAGCATGTCTTCCCCACATCTGGTAACTTCGGGCATTGAACGGGTGGAAGGAACATCTAAATTCCGACCGGGTAACGAACCAACATTCATAGATGAACAAACCGTGAAGTGCACATTGCGCGTTTCGGTTTCAGTCTATGGATTTCCGAATGCTCGAAGTAAAAATTAGGTCGACAGCGCATCATTGACTGTTGTTCTGTGGCTAAGGTATCACCTACCAGCAAGTGTATTGAACCATACTCGTCTGTCGATAACTGACATATATTTTTTTTACGACCTAAAGACCTAATACAAAATATTTATCTGTAATAATAAATCTATTTAATTTAATTTAATTAATAAAATAATAAATTTAATCTTCAATTCCACTCTTTCGCCCAATTAACGCTGAAAGAGCTGTCGAGATTTGGCTTTATTTTCCACTCGCTAAGTTCTTTATAAAGGAAATTAATGAAGAGAAAATCTCTATTTTAGACTGTAATGCAGGAAAATTCTTATGTAGGTACTTTCTATTTTTACAACCTTCTTGCTTAAGTTAACTAAAAATAATTTTGCTATCTGGGGCATATAGGGTGTGGTATAAACTAAATCGACGCGTCCGTAGAACAACTGCGTTACTTCTGCATGACGCTCTACTTTACACTTGGCCTTATTCTTTGGAGATATTAACTTCATGAACCATTACGCGACTGCTGTCTTCGAAAACATATTGTGGTTTTTATTTTTTTTTATTTTACTAGTAAATTACTTAGGTCAGTTTATCCTTACAAATACAAAAAAGCGACTTGGTATCATAATAATATCGGACTTTGTTCTACGGATATAACGAAATGATAGAACCGTAAATTGAACTGTAAAATATATACAGGAGTGTTAAGTTATTATTTTTGTTCTATATTTTAGGTTAAGTTTATACTGTCATTTTCGACTAATGCCTCAGTATTGTAAGATCACAGAACAGAAGTAAGAATGAGATTCTGAAAATTAGCGCTATGCCAAGCATGTTGACGTATATTCAAACTAGTTTTACTTGAGATATTCTTAATCAAATTAAATTATTTTTTCGAAAATCGGTACATTTAGCGTTATACATACTTACTAAATAGGTACATTGAATCCTGGATTTTCCTTAAAAATGTTTAAATGCGTGAAATTATTTGAAAGAATAAGATAGATTACCAAGAGTTATTTGCTATTTATAGCAAAAAATAGCCTTTAGCGTATAATTTTTGATTTATTTAGTGAACATTATATAGAGAGATTGTATATATCGCTGATGATCACGTTCAAATTTTGAATGTGTATTAACGTATATGTTTAAAACGTCAAACTTGGCATTGACATATGGATTCGTGACAAATGTTTTTATCTTTTAGGTACTCATTAACAGTGTAATAAGATTCCAATAGATTTTTAACTGCTACCTTAGATACAGGAAGTTGACATAAGGGTGTGTTAATTTAAATTAGGAGTTTCGCTCGACGCCTGTGATCGAAACCATGTCATTCCGCAGCTCAATGAGCCGAATCTCAGAGGGATATAAATCAGGGTGCAGATGTTAACGGAGCCGCTAATTCGAGCCCTACCCACTAACGGCCCTTTGAGGCAAATGCAATTAACACTTATTCATTTCACAAATTCCTTCACTTGTGAATCAACTCTAGATTTGTGATTTTGTTATGAAGGGAGAAAATGTCTTACTTTTGCAATTTGAGGAATATCCTGGATACACTATTTTCAATAATTCATCCGATATTTTGCCTGAAAACACGCTCATTGTTATTAGTTTTTTTGGGATTTAAAATAAACCTTTAAGATGTGTGAATTTTCTATAAGCATGTCTTCCGTGGAAGGAATATTGAAATTCAGACGTAACGTTCATAGATGAAAAAACTGTGAAGTGCACATTGCGCGTTTCGTTTTCAGTCTATGGATTTCCGAATGCTCGAAGTAAAAAGTAGGTCGACAGCGTATTATTGACTGATGTTCTGTGGCTGGGGTATCACCTCTCGATTTCTCACATTAAAAAAAATATTTATCGTATAACAGTGGTTTTTCATACTCAGTGTCTTTTCTATCTAGGTTCGATTATAATTTAAAGACCAGCCGGCCTAGCATGACTGCCACGAGATACGTCGCGGACGAAAGAAGACAAACTAAGATGTAAGATATCTCGATATATTATATCTCGACATCGACAATTTTGATAGATAGATATATCTCGATCGACAAATACATCTATTTTTGATATTAAAAGTCGAGTTTTAAGTGTAATTGTCATGTAAGACCCGGAAGAAATAAAGAGACAAAATTTTGTCGCGGTTGTCATGCTAGGCCGGATGATCAACAAAGTGAGAGCAATTTTTATCATTGCGGTTTTTTCTATTTTTCTTATAGTATTTCTATTCATTTTTTTTATAGGATTTAAGATGTTTTCTATAGATTTAAATATGACATCATAAAAGTGTTATCACTCGTGAAAATAATAAGTACCAACGCTAGTAAACAGAGCATTAGTATTCTGTAGTTATCGCGTGAATATTTTCCTACCCTCCGATGATTAATAACTTTGATGAGAATATGTCAAGAGGCGGCAAAATCTTATGAAAAATATGTCCGACGATAAGAATATATTACACTAATATTGTATTTACTAACGCTAGTATCACACTTTTAAATTAAATTACTTAGCATGGCAACTTTGTGATATTTCAAATCAGACAGATGTCATCTTTCAGCCCGTGACTACATTTTCTGGAAAGCACTCGAAACGTTGGGAATTGGGATAAATATTATAACTAATAAATCGCATTTTAATCCGGTAAAAGATATTTTAGATATTAATCATACTCTTAATATTATACTAGCAGCGACACCCGGCGTTGCTCGGGTTAAAATACATCGCATGTTTTATGGTATAAGAAATATTTAAGGATACATTTTCTAAAGTAGATAAATATTTTTGATTTCTATCTTAAATAATAAGACACTTATTCGACCATTTAACATACGGTGTAAAGTGTATCAAATTAATTAACTAATTATCGAATCCAAATAATTATAAGTTGAAATAAGAAGCACTTTAATAAATAGTAAATTTATATTTTATTTACACAACTTTCTTTTTCTTTGAAATCAGTCGAGGTTTCGAAAATACCTTTTTACGTTTTGGCATTGTGCATTACATATGAAATAAAATTAACTATAAAAATTAGTCTTTCGATTGTAAACACGGTAAAACTGACGAAAAGTCACTGGATTTCGGTTTATATATTGGCGAATATCGAAATTTCTAGTACCAAAACACTCTAAAATATTCAAATAGTTGGATCGTTTTCGTTTCTCGAAATTACGTGAATTTGTTTAATTACTGTTCACTCATACTTTCATTGATCTTCACTGGACTGAGAACACGATAAAACTGACGAAAAATCACTGCATAATGATTTATATATCGTCAAATATCGAAATTTCTAGTACCAAAACTCTCTAGAATATTCAAATAGTTCGGTCGTTATGGTTTCTCGAAATTAAGTGAATTTGTTCAATAACTTTTCACTCGTACTTTCAATGATCTTCAAGTTTTAGGCATCTTGGAAGTTTCTAGACCATTTTGGAACTTTCTAGATCTTTCCAGAAGCTTTCTAAAACATTCTAAATCGATTACAACAATTGAAACCATTTTAGAACTTTCTAGATCATTTCAGAAATATTTAGAATTTTCTAGATCATTGAGGATCAATTTTATCGATTGCACACATTTTGGAACTTTCTAGATCTTTCCAGAAGCATTTTAAAACATTCTAAATCGATTACAACAATTGAAACCATTTTAAAACTTCCTAGATCATTTCAGAAATTTTTAGAATTTTCTAGATCATTTCGGATCAATTTTAGCGACTGCACACATTTTGGAACTTTCTAGATCTGTCCAGAAACTTTCTGAAATATTCTAGATCGATTACAATAATTGCACGGCTTGTTGGAACTTTCTAGATCATTCCAGAAAGATTTAGAACTTTCTAGATTGATTTTATCAGTTGCACACATTCTGGAACTTTTTAGATCATTTCCGAGATTTTCAGAATTTTACGGAAGATTGCATTAGTTAGAAAAGGACAGATATATATTTTTCCACATTTTTGCCATCCACAACCACCCACTTCCACCCACCCCGACCAAACTCCCTTATGCACACCTAGAGACCAAGGGGTATTTGCCATCCCAAGGGGAAGTTGATCAAAGTAGCGTATGATAGAAAAAACCGTGGACACACGTACGAACATTAGCATTTTATATAATATATTAAGATTAAGATTGTTGATTAACATTTGCCGTAGCAAAACCAGACATACATAAAAATATTTAGTTTCTCATAAAAATTAATACTTGGACCCCAATTCTCCAAAGTCTGAAAATAGTTTTAAAATAAACCATTTACGTCATTCGTATTCTTAGATTCTTCTCTGATAGATGAAACTAGATCAAGACCAAAATAGGTATATTACTTTATCTTTTAGTAGAAATAGTTCATAACTTTATAAGGGCTTAGGAAAAATCAAAGCAATGTGATCTGTGCGTAAATTCCGAAATTAAAATAATGCAATTTCAAAATAAGAACATAAGCTTTGTTTATTGAGTGAGTGATAAAGTGAATTACATACAAAACTAACGAAATAGTATTAAAAATAATAACATTTTTTAAAGTTAGAACTTAGATATTAATGCAGAAGTAATTAAGTTACTGCTTATAGGGATATATTATATTAGCGGCCTTATTCAACGTATTATAAGCTTCATATAGTTAAAATATCTTTTGTCTCACTCTATCGAATATAAAAAGACTACAGAACGAAAGAAACAAAATATACTTTAACTATATGAAGCATATAATACATTTATGAATACGGTATTTTACTGCCTCATAATAATCTCTATTGCCATATTTCGTACGCGAACTAATTTAACCGCGTAGGACTTAGGAGTGATAAAATGGAGGCATTTAGTACTGTTTGGGTGTGTTTACACCCAGTAGTATGGTATAAGGTATAGCTTTCCTGTAAACTTAGTTTTTTATGGACTCGACTAGGAGATCATAAATATGTCACAAGGCCACGTTACGGGCCGAACGAAATTAACCTTACAGTTATGGGGTCACCGCATTTACTTAAAACAAAGTAAAGGCACCAATATATACGTGAAGCCTAAATCGATGGCTCCTACGTATACAGGCCTAAGTGAAAAAAGTGAATTTTACAGGAGAGCGGTTTGAAGTTGCCAGAACTATATTTTGAGTTGCCAGAACTATATATTGTCATATCTTTTAAACTACTGATTCGATTTTTATGTAATTTTGCAGTTAGTGTTAACGTATAGTGGTTTTTATACATATGTACATACATTTTATGTATTTTTTATATATTTCGAGATTTTGCACATTCGTCTTTTTACTTTGTTGGTTTCTTACGATTTCAGTTTTATTGTTCAACGTAAAAAGGCTAAAATGACTTTCAGCCTATTTACAAGGGTAATTTACATACAAACAGCCTGCCTGCACTTACGCCATCGGAGGTTATTAAGTCAATAGTAATAATTAACTAATACAGGAACTGTCATAGTATACAAATGTATAGTTCTATCCGTTATTTTATAAAAAAATCTTAATTACTTTTCATTAAGTACAAAATATGACATGTCTACAAAACAGGCGAATACGATTTACTAAAAACCGAATCACGTAAAAAGGCAAATGTGATGTTTCGCCTTTATACGAGGTTTTCGGATACTGAGTAAAAGGACTGAATCGGTACATTCGCCCTCTCACCGCGCCCCCGACGCGCTCACACGACGCCGTAAATCAACCAAACGTTTGATTGGTTTTTATATACTACCGATTTGTGTACATACGCCTATGTGCCTAAAATTTTATTTTGTATCTAGTAAAAAAAATGAAATTTTTATTTGTGAATGTCATAGAATCGGATACAAGGAACTCAATGCACTAATAATTGGAAAAAGGCTTAAGCGGCAGTTTCGACCCTTTACGTAGGAGCCATCGAAATATTATATACCTATAGAATAATATGATCAGCGGTTTCTTTGAAGGTATACTAAGCACCAAGTGCCAATGGGTCGTTTGACTCGCGCCGGGTCAGACATGATTATATTTTTTCTATACACGTCCTTACGTGTGGTTTGAGCAGAAAGTGAAAATCTACATCTACACCAACTACATACATGAATAACCTTTATAAAGTTAATAGGGAATATGCATGTAATTCCAATGAGGGTCAAAAAAAAATTTTAATAAACTTTATTACTTCAGAATTACGCTTCCATCAATATTTTTTTTATTACAATTTGAAGCCCGCGAATTCCCGCACCGCTTGGCAATTTTTAACTTGTTTTTGAAATACTGTTAATCAATTTTTTTAGCGTTAAATATTTTTTTCTATTATATAAAGATGTTAGCTACTAAATAGAAAATATAAAAAATATATGCATATTCCCTATTGCTGCGTTGAATGCTCGTACTAGCTACGTCGCTCGAGTAAACAATGTCTCGTACTACACTGGGCTTCCTCTACTTTGTATTTAGAGTGAATTTATGGATCTAACAAAGACACTATTGAAGCTGAGTGCACGTTCCCGTATCTTATTAAAGCGTCCTTAACCTAATGATCTAATACAGAGCTGTCCAAAGCTTGAATTTATACGGCCCGCATTTTTTTTTGTTTCGTATTTCTTTCTGTATTCTTTAAATTTAGAAAATTTGCGTTTTACATTATGAGCCGTATAGAATCAAAGGCGGCTATCTGACATTTTTGGTCCGACAATCTACAAAAGTAAAATAAGTTCTTGTCGTTTAGACTGTTATGTTTTTTTATATATTTGGTTTTATCTTTAATTGTTAATATTAATAGATACCTTAAACATGCAATGAATGATACCTAATACAAAAACAAAGGAGAAAAACGTTTTCTTTTTTAAATTGCTAGCAATCAGCCATAAGTCAGATAGCCGCCTTTGATTATATACGACTTATTTATTATTCGATTTTTTATAAATTGTAAATGTTTTGCGGCCGTCCAATCTATTTAGTTATTTTTATTGGTCCTAGATCCCATCTAGTTTGGACAGCCCTGATCTAATATACAAAGAGAAAAGTCCTGACTTTCTGGCCGAAATTAAACTCCTAAAGGGGTAAAACAAGGGATGAAAGTTTGATTGAAAATCCGTCATTTTTCAACTTAAATCTATAAAAATCGATATTTGAACTTTCGGTTGGAACTGTGAAAATACGTATTATTTTAGTATTTTTCGAAATTCTATACTTAAGGGTATAAGAAGTGGTTTCCGTTACCCCTCCAATAATTTTTTCCACCTGTATAAATTTTTTTGTTAGAGTTCAATTTGATAAATCGGATATCTTAAGACCCTGATTTTTTATTGAATTTATAAGGCAAGACATCGACATTTAAAAAAAACTATTTTTGTTTTATTATGCCTATAGAAAAAAAAACTATGTTAGAAATCGGTTAGTAAAAATGAGAAGTGGTACGCCTTCTTTTAATAATTTATGATAGGATATAAAAACACAATAATTTATAAATGCTTTATTTCAAAAATATCCTGAACACGTACACGAGTTAACTATAAACTACAAAAAGACTAGAAATATCGGGCGTCACTATAAAGCTGCCCATAGACACCACTTGACATTAAAAAAAACACATTTAAAAAATAACAATAGTACATAAGTCTGTTGTACATTAAATAAATAACATAGGGTTCTTTTTAGAGCGTAACTAAGAGAATGAGATCCATAGATTTGTTTGTGTCAAAATTATTCTATTAAGTATAAAACCAAGGACTTTATATATATAACAGGACTGAGTACTCGCAGCCTGATAATGAGCCGAGCAGGACGTTTAGTACGGAGGAGGTGTGTCACTTTCTAATAGGGTGACCACAATATTTTTGTTACGTGGGGCTTGTAATTATTATAATATTTGTAATCACAAATCGGGAACAAACCTACAGAAACCAAGATTTCAATAACATTTTGTAAGCTAAGAAAGGCTACTATATCACATTTATTTTATTTTTTTGGAGGTGTTCACTCTATAATAACCCCATAAAAATGCCTAAAATATAATATAAACATATCCATTATAATTATTATTAATAACAAAGCTTGGTATGAAAAATAATATATTCCCCTGTAAGTCTACCATCACTAGAATCATTTCCCAATTTTAAAAAAGTCTACTTTTTTCATATTTTGTTAAATATTTCTACAACAACTTGGTTTTAGTCCAAAATAAGTATACATATAAACTCCTCAAAACGACGGTATAGTCATGAATAGACTTTTCCATTGGGGGCAGATTGCCTGTGCTTAACCGGCTAGCCACTAGACCCTTAATTTTAAGTATGGATTATACATATAACAAATTCAAATAAAAGAAACGGTATTCATTGAATTTATTTTTTTCTTAAGTAATTAGATTTTCATTTTGATAGAATATTCTTAATTGAAATATGAATTACTTAATGCCTTCACTAACTGCAACTTATGGGTTCCTCATTACATTGAACAGGATGTGGAGGGCAAAATAATTTAAGTTTTGTAAAAATAAATGCTTTAGTATCATCAAAATCTTATTTTTGATAGTATTTCTGAATCAGGAATACATTGTTCGACGGGTTGTAACGGGGCCTTACTCAGTACTCTTATCTGCTTATTTTGTGCCTGCAACAAAATAATAATATAACTTCATGAATTTTATACATTTGCTCGAAAAGTAGACTTTTCTGTGTTTTGCGTGCAGAAAGTTATATTAATATATGTAAGTAGGTAAGTGTCCATCAGCTAATAATGGGCTTACCGTAAAAACAGACGGTATTGCGGCTTTCAATAACTGTTGGGAATTAGCTGTACTAAAGTGAAGGCTACATACAACGGAGCTTTAAGTAATCTTTTATGACATCAGAACAACATTTAGCCATATTTTTTCTGGTTTTCATTCTTCGGAAAACTGTCAAAGAAATAAAAATAATAATACGTCATGGCATATGATAACACCAGGGATAACGGACCCTTTTTTCAAGTTGGTTAAACAAATTAAATGAATGGCTTTGCAAATTATTTTTTTTATTTGGTTTACATAACTAATAACAATATTACACGCTGATGATAGCAATCGTAGGTATAATCATAAGACACTCCGACCAACTAATCCCGAAATCCCGCATGATATGGTTACCCTATTTGTTATAAATCTAAAATTACCTTTTTTCGGCTTACCTGTAAAATATTATGCTGCAAACATCATAGCATTCACTTTTATAAAATTGTACACAACACTTTTTCAATTGTACACAACCATTTCTTCGAAGAAACCTTACTAAATTACGAAAAATAAATAAAAACAACTATTATGACATTACATCGCATAAATGCAATGACATGCCATGACACATCAGTCATCAAATGATTGATTGACATTGATTAACTTCTATCGCTTGACATGTGTTAGAAAGAGCTAAACAGCCTCCGTACTAGATATCTCGCTCGGCTCGTTTTGCCTCTGTCAATGTTGGAAGCCAAAATTGAGTCTTAATACCTATACCTTAAGATGTGTTTTTGTAATTTTAAATTTTGGCAGTGCTCAGTCCTGTTATATATATAAAGTCCTTGTATAAAACTGCCTAAGTCAAAAAGACTATCGACGCCCACAGATGCTTAAATAATACAGTGAAACCTGGTTAAATGGGCCCTTTTATTGATCTCAGTTAATAAGGTTTGATTCCTGTTTTTTTTTTTAATTTACCTCTATAATTGGGACTTTGTAGTTTAACAGTCTGTATAAGTAAGACAATTTATCAGGTTTGGTCAACTTATGACACCTTTGTTTACAAACATTACTGATTTTTTCGGTACTTGCTTTGCTTATTTGTAGGTACTTACTATCTAAGAGTTTGAATGATAAAGTAATAATAATAGTGGAAAATCGCGTGATATACTGTGTACGGAGTTTAATAAATAAGATATTCAAAATAACCAGAAAATTCATTCTCAGTGCATTAACGGAGGAGACATTCGATATCTCTTAATAAGAACCTCCAAGAACAAATAAGATAACATTTTAAACCTATTTGGGAAACTGGGTAAATAAAAAGCCTCTATAAGTAATAAAAATAATTAGGTCCCTTGAAATCCCAGTTAAACAGGTTTCTCTGTAATTACTTATTCTTCTATAACCGTCTCTTTTACGCATTCAATAAACAGATAAATTAATTCAATTTTACTTTAAATACATCGTCGCTCATACAACTAATACTATGGATTTGGCAAAATTAGTGACTAAACAATCAGAGGGCCTAGTACGAACAACTTGCGAGAAAGTATTCGTATCGTCGAGCTGTCATTTGTATGAAATTTCAAATGCAACTGACAGATAGACGATTCGAATACTTTTTCGATAGTCTAGGCTAGGCCCTCAGACTCCATAACTATGTAACGTATTTATATAAAACATATAAAAATATAGAATAGTGTAAAAATTAATATCAGTCAGAGTTAAATAAAAGATTCAGATACACCAAAATACTGTTCCGTATAGATTAGGATGAAATATTTTCCATCAAAAAACACGAAAGAACAAATATTTATACATAAACTGCAGGTAAATACAATTTTGCTAAACCCATTTATATGTTCGTATTTTTCTTAAAAATAAATCTTAATCTAAGGATTAATAATAGCTTAAATATTATGGTATATAAGCCTTTTAAAGAAGATACTCTTACCTAAGTTTACCTTTAGAGGCAATTATTGTGGGATTAATATCTAAAGGACCTTAATACCTATCCTATAGGGAATGTTTTTTACTTATTAGTTATAAAGATAAAAATTGTAATCACGAATCAGCTGTTACAAGGGTTATGGATTTACTTATATATTGCATCTATGAAGAGAATTTGAAGCCTTATATTCACTATTTTGTTCTACAAACACAATATGATAATTTAAATTTCTACTGGCATTGCCTGAAATAAAAATTATTATTACTTTAGATAAAATAGAGTTTTAGACACAGATTTTAGAAATATAGTCGATCTTTTTTGTTATTTATGGCCACATTAAGGCACATTTTAGAATACCAATAAATTGATAATTTTCGCTATTTAACTATCATGAAGCAATGGTTCACGAAATTTATAACTGATCTTTTAAATAAAATACTGTATATCGGATTAAAACGCGATTTATTATTTACTAGCTGATGCCCGCGACTTCGTTCGCGTGGGGTTCACTTTAAGCTGAGCTTTTGAGCAAGCTTTCTTCAAATAACATATCCTCCATCCTCTGTACTTGGTGATTTCTTTTGGGAAAGAGCTATCAAATTAGTCATTGACGGTTGCTTTTGCATCATGTTATCGACATGTTTAATGGTGGTTGAGATTGGGGTTCGAAGGATGATTTGAAATTCAATAGTTGAAATAATTAACCTGACTTTAAAGAAACTTTAGGGAGATTCATATTAATTAAATTTTACGTGACCAAAATCCAGATATGTGCCTTTTTTCTACTAATCAGAGTTCATTTAATTGGTCATTTTCATTTTCGGACATTTTTTTTAAATTCCCGGGATTCCTGCCCGGGTTTCCTGTGCTAAATGCGGAAACCTCTAAGATACGGAAGCAAAAAAGCAATGTCGAATAATCGTAATTCTGTTTAAGAGAAAGGTGAAATAAATGATCTCATAAGAAATACTTTTTCATATAATATTTCAATAATACATTTTCTGTTTTTTTATAATATAGTTCTTTCAAAAAATTAATAAATAAATACAAAAAAATATTTCTTTCATTTCATCTTCAGATTCGAACTCGCATCAGAAGCTACGCTATGGGACTGCATATCCACTATTCTACGAATACATATTGGAAATGGCGAAATAAGCAAACTATTTCATTTACATATCAGACTGTGATTGACATCTGTCAATTCGAAAAAGTTCAACGCGAGTCAGTTTGCATTGAAATTTGGTGATATGGTGCCTTTAAAATAATATTTAAATGATGATAACTTTTCTTTCCGATAACCGATTTCGATAAAACAAAGCCTATATGTTGCCCTGGGCTTTCCTTAATATATTTGTGTAAATTGCATGATAATCGGTTCAGTATCTTCGGAGATTAGCGTGAACAAACAGACAGACAGACAGACAGACGGACAGACAGACAGACAGACAAGAATCTTAAAAATTGCATTTATGCATTCTGCTACCCTTCTTTTATCACCCCTCTTAATTTCTGGTAAAAATATTTAGTGAAGCGTAATTTCGATCCTACTCTTTTATTATATGTATAGATATAGATATTGTTTAAATTATTAATCCCGACGTTTCGGATGCTTTACAGAAACCGTGGTATTTAAACAATATAAATAATACATCGCGTTTTAATCCGGTATACAGTATTTTATTTAAATGTGTGATACTCGCGTTAATAAAAGACAATATTATATAACTGATATTTTTAAGATTTTTATATATGCTCCTCATGCACAATTAAAATATGTATAAAATACGGAGTGTATGCAATTGACATATTAATTATGTATTATATAAACAGTCAGTTTTAGGAACATTGAAATAATAAAGTAAAGGTTTTTCATTGGGTTTACTCTGTAAAGATATATTTTATGCGTTGCTTTGCTAATTTATTCTGTCTTATTTTATTTTTTTATGTTAGATATCGACAAATGAGCATGAGATTCGCTTGATGGTAGTAACACCACGGCCACAGAACATCACTCAATGATGCGCTGTCGATCTACTTTTTACTTCGAGCATTCGGAAATCCACAGACTGAAACCGAAACGCGCAATGTGCCCTTCACGGTTTTTTCATCTATGAACGGTATTTCGTTATCCAGTCGGAATTTAAATATTCCTCCCACCCGTTCAATGCCCGAAGTAACCAGAGGTAGGGAAGACATGCTTATAAATGGGATACCATTAGGATAAATATCAAGAATAAGGTTTCACCCTACATTAGTGGACCATAGTCCATAATATAATAAATGCATATTTTCTACCAGTTAATACAATTCATGGCGGTATATAGTGAAGATTAATTCACAGGGAATTGCTACTAAATATTATAAAGGCATAATTATCACTAATATTAAGCAGGTAAATAAGTTACATTACTTCAAACTATTTTGCACATACAAGGCAAGATACAGTAAGTTATCTTTGGTTTTAACTATTTCAACACTTTGACAAAAAAATTGTCCCGTGGACTCCTTCCATGTTGAGCATGGGAAGGATGCACAAGCGGGACGAGGATTATCTATGTTATATGTATCTTCAAAATACACACATATACCTATAAACATTTGTCAAAAAAATTGTTGAAGAAAGTATAGTTTTACAATATAGAAGAATATACTGTTTTTTCTTCACAAATTCAAGAGTAGTTGCAGAAAAATGTATATAAAAAACGTAAACTTATTAACTGACCTATCCATAGAACAAAGCGTATGATACCAAATTACATTGTACCTTTACAAACTGACCGAATTTAATAGTAAAAGTCAAAATTTTAAACACACATGATTTTTATATAGCCGTAGAATACTCGTATTGGTTCATGCAGTTAATTTCTACAAAGAATAAAGTCATAAGTCTAAAGATTAAATGGGAATGGTCAAATAGTCTTCGATTATCTCTCAGCTTTTAAATATAACTTACACTGAAGGCAAGATTTAGCATAACGGAACAGACTCTATTACGACAATAATATGAATCAATTATTATTGAAAATTTCCATACAATAAATGAAATGAGCAAGAGGGAATATGCATGTATTTTTTTACATTTTTATTCAGTAAGTAGCTTACATTGTTATGTAATTTTAAAAAATCATTCTATGCCAAAAAAAATCGCCAAATTCGCGGGCTTTGTAAATAGACTATGACGTCAAGCAGAAACACCTAATAACTATTCACTACGGCATTAACAGTTGCTAGCATAGAAATTTACGTCAAATTCGCTCTGACTAACTGTGACTGGCGTGGCTTTTCAAATTATGAATTTTCCACAGTTTATTTTCACTTTTTAAAAATTAATTTCTTGCTCAAAACTGAAATTGTAATAAAAAATATTGAATATGGAAGTGTAATTCCGAAGTAATAAATCACATGTATATCCCCTATTCTATGCAGTTTATTGTTGTAAGTTCAAAAGTCTATTCCTCTAACATTGGAAGTTTTGCATCATAATCATTATTTATATACAAAGTGCTCCATATAAATGTAACATATTGGAAAAACTATCATCCTGGATTCTTAGTAAATTGTAGTATACATAAAATGTATCATATAGGTTTTAGAAGTTTTAGTCTGTAATATAGTGTTTTATAAAGATATCAAAGTACAATATAGCATTTTAATAGCATTTTAATTGTTATCATGACATACAAATTCTAAGAAACCTAGTTGTAAAAAAACCTATATTAATTGACCTGGTCTTTTGCTACTTTTCACATAAATATTACGAGGACTGGAGACTACAGAATCTCCTTAAGTCTCGGTAAATTCCCTTTTAATGTATATGAACTTGTTGAATCGAGATTCATATAAATTAGAAGTCATTTTAGAAACTTGATTTTACCAGTCATTTATAGCACTATGGCAACATCGGGGACGACAATTGTGCAGTTTTCATTGGCGTATGGAGATTGGCAAGTATTCAGCGGCTTATCCAGATCAACCTTTACATTCTTTTTCTTTGCTAGTTCTAAAATATAATTCCTCAGCTTCATGTCACTGGAATACAGATTTCAGTATATGAAATAAATGATGATATTCAGACTACTAACTGATAGGTGATACCTTTACTTAAGGCATACAGAAATATATTTGACTAGCAACATGATGTACTATACACAAAAAAACCTATGTTACACGCTGATAATGTAGCTTTCTAATATTGAAAGATTTTTTAAAATTGGTCCAATTATTTTTAAGTTTGTTACAAACAAAAATACTAATCTTTTTTATATATGTTTTTACACCTTGGGTTACATTATTTAAGTTTTAGTAGGAATCCCAAATTTTTTGTAGGAATGAAAATAGCCAATGTTACTCAGGTATAATGTAGCATACTATTGGTGAAATTTGAAATTGTTCCAGTAGTTTTCCAGTTTATTAAAAATATCAAACAACAACAAAAACAAATCTTTCCTTTTTTATAATATTAGTGTAGATTTGTAACTATTTCCACCCACTTAATGCTAAAGTGGCCAGATAAAGGGATAAACATGTCAGAACTGGCAGGATTTAAGCCCGCTAATCATTGTAATACATATCAGGCCCAACAACCCCAATGCACATCATATATTATGTTTAAATATTTCATTGTATTCAATAATCTATCACTTATTTTAATATTTCTATCTTTTTTAATATTCTAGCCATAAAACTTACCTGATTTTCATACAAAAACAACAAATGCAACAGACAAATGCCAAGATTAAAAAAGCTCCGAGTGTTGTTATCAAGTATTCTATACCACTTGTGTTTTCTGTCATTGTAAACTTTTATACAATATTCTGTAAAGAGAAAAATGTATATTAGTAGCATTTATAAAAAAAAACTGTTTTCCTGAAAAGGATTTTTCACTGACTTTTTTATCATACTAAGAATTTATTTAAGAAGTATAATATATTTAACATAGACAAAATATTCCATCAATTTCAGTAGTAAATGACTTCATTAAAAATTAATCTATTCTATTCTAATCTGTTGACATTGAGAATAAGCCATAAACCATTTAAAGCCTGAAATTCAATTAAATATAAGTAGTACTTATAGTTTTTTTGAAACTATGTACTTATTAAGTACATAGTTTCAAAAAAACTGAATCAAAAAATATGTCTGTGTCTTAATATTTTGAAAACAACAAATAACAACACTCTTACCAATAAAAATCTTCCGTAATCTAAATTCCCATAATATCCTTCTCTCGAAAATATATACTTAAAAGTTTGCTGCAGAAGTAAAGATTTACTCCAAATCCATCTTTATAATTTCATCATCCATGTCGAAAATCGAAATTCCGCAACATTTTTTGTTTCAATTTTTATTCAGATTTCAGGCGAACGAATTACGATTACGAATGGCAATTTCCGCATTTGACAGTTTTCTAATGAATAATAGAGATTGACATTTGACACTGACTATTGAAACAAACAAATGTCTATACTTCTAGGCCACAGAATACACGCTAAAAACTGTGTTGTAATTTGTCACCTCTGTAACGTAATGATTACTAGACTTGGCACCAAATCGGACTTAAAAAGCGTCAAAGAAGAAAATATTGTTACTAATAATTATAATAAAAAAATTGCAATGAAACTTTTTATGATAAATAATTTTTGCCTTTTTATACCAGTAATTTTTTTTTATGCTATACATTATTTTTATTCTAAATTATAGTGAATCAAAAAAAAAACAAAATAATCGAAATATTCAATTACCACTAAAAAAATACATAATTGAATAGGTATGTATATATTTAATTATTAATTCTATGTTATTATGATTGATACTAATACAATAAAATATTATTTAAACACAATAAACTCCGGCGTTTCCTACAATGATGTTACAACTTTCTGCATTTTGAGGTGTTGATTGATCATTTTTAATTTTTTTGTAACGGCACTCTCTTTTCAACTTTGCAGCCAAAGCATCTACATCCTTTTTGAGTCGATTGTCCCTAAAAGTAGAAAAAATATGCACAAGCAAATACAATATGTATTAAATAAACTAAATAGTATTCTTAATTCTTACATGTAATTTATGCGGCAACAATAAAAACACGCCGAGAAAACACACAATACAGAGCATGCTGCTACTATAGCCACCGATAGTATAATTCCTTTGAATACATTTTCCGCTTCAGAAATAATTTTAGCTGAAAAGTTACATTAATTAATATAATTTAAGCTTGATAGAGTTTCAGTTGTTTGCGTAGGTACGTGAAAAAAATAAATATATTATATAACCATAATTATAATAATATTTATTTATTTAATCACATATAACGTAATTTTTTTATTCACAAATAGGTTCTAACAAGTATTTAATAATTGTATAGCGTTATAATTAACATAAAAACTTCGTGAATTCCAAATTGCTCTAAAGGAGTTTCGTCAACCACAAAATAATATATTTTTTTATCTACCCTAGGATTTACGGCAGACCAGTCAGTGATTACCCTGGTTGAGAATACGTACCTACTCCATTTTATTTAGAGGAAAAAAACCTTCCTTAGTTCCTTCTGACACATAACTTTAAATAAATATGTGTCTGCAGCGTTATTAACGGTAACGGTCGTCACTTTACCTACCTTGCGTGTTGTTTCTTTCCTGTAATGTTTGCAGAAATTGCTTTATATTTAGATCACATTCTTGTGTAGTTTCATTGTAAAGTAGAATCCTGAAAACAAAAACAAATTTTATATTTATTACGATAGGTACATTTGAAGATATAACTATTTTGATATGATTCAAATATTATTATTAAAAATTACGAAAAAAAATTAGAAAAAGTACTTACAATGAATAAGTGTCACAGCCACATTTTTTATCACACTCAGCATTATTTGAAATACAGTCGCCTAGTTCGCCGCATTCAATTGGCTGATTCACCTAAAATTTACATTAAATTACTTTTTGAAACCAAATAAAAATATATTTAAAAAATACTTACTGTTTCCGCTACTGAAGGCGATGTGAATGCTTCATATAAACAATACATAAACCATTAATTATATTGTATAAAGATAAGTAATGACAACTTAAAAAAATAGGTATTAATAATAACTATGCGACGCTTCTAAGAAATTTTGGGTAAAATTATAAAATTTTATACAGTTATATGCTTACATGCAGATAAAAATAAACCAATCCACACTAGTAAAGCCATTTTAAATCATTGTTATAAAAACACAATTTCACGTTTATATTATACTTAATTGTTATCTTACAAACGAAACCCTAAAATAATTTAAATTCAATGAAGTCTTCACAGTTCAACACAAATTACAAGTTTGCTTCTGAGTCGATCTGTGAGCCTAAAATAGAACCTGTGACCTCGTGGATCTATTACTGTAGGTAGATCATTATTGCGGCAGATAATGTCTACGTATAAATCAAATATCAGTGACCAGATTTTTTTATATGTTCGCATTTAAAAATAAGTCATAAAATCCAGGAATTGAACTTATAAATCAAGTATTTTCTTAACCTTTCTGTTCAGCTGAATAACCTTAAACGTATGATAATCTTAATTAATGGTTATTCTTAATATTGTGATCTATATTAGTTTTAAATACACAGCTGTATTATAGCGATTAAAATAATGTTGAGTAGCATTCAAATGATTATGAAGTATAAGCGTAAGTCAACATTTCCTAAAAAAGACACTTATAGAAATATTCTTTAGCAGCGTATAATATGCCCCAAAAATAGGGTAACGTGCTCCTCAAATATATTTTGTCAGCATTGCATATTTTCAGTTTCAAGTTAGGTATAGCTGTTAGAAGGTAAGAATACATTGCAAGTATGTTGCAGATATGCTTCGTCTTAGGCCGTCTCATTGCCTTACATCTAAAGGTCAAGAACGAACAACATTTTACTTGTCATTTGTATGAAATTACAAATAATTTCCCATACAACTAAGAGATTGACGTTACGCATAATTTTCCGCACGTCGCCGTCGTGCGTGCTAGGCCAATTGAAGAATAACACAGTCAGGCCTAATAATTAATATAAATAAAAGTTGCATTTATATAAATATGAATTTGCAATGATTTGGTAATTAATATAAATATTAGCATCTATATGGGTTATAACAGAGCAAAATAAGTTTATATTTCGCCACCTTAGTAGTTTTTAAATCCATAGACAATAAGATCGTATATCTTTCCCGAGACTGCGCCCGTCTCAGATTAGGCGCCCGTGCCTGCACAAATTTAGCACCCCATCGAATGACTTTTGAACTCAAAATGACCTTAATCGATAGGTCTACGTTAGGTCTGTATAGGTCCACCATCATTTTTGTTAGGTCACCTATAGTTTTTTTATAAATAATTTTTTAAATTTTGCAAAAAAATAATTACATCTTAGCATCTCATTTGAACGGAAACTCATTTATCTTTATATTTCTGCATTCTTTATCGTTAGGTCAGTATTGGTCTATAGTTTTTGCTTTTATATTATTCATTTAATTCTTTTTATTAACAATTATAAATAATTTATCACTGGCGCATGCGCTCAACGCATCTAGTCATAGCATGGTGCGAAATTTAAAGTTTTTTCGTTCCGTTTTCATTACGTCAATAAAAAAATTAATTAAACTACAAACTGCTCTCATAGCGTATAATTCCTAGCTATTTCACGTAAAAACTGAATAATTGGTATGGTACTGGCCACCATTAGTATGACCATTTGAAAGATAACAAGTTCTTATGAACTTTTTTTTTAAACATAACTATTGCATGTAGTGTCTTAATTTTTTAAGGATACATGTGAAGATATATGATAAAAAAATAATATAATTTTTAAATTAAAAAATTTTAATTTCAACCAGTGATTCGCAATCAGCCAAGGCTCTAAAAAAAACTCTCCCCACTGCCGCGATGATTTGTGCCATTTACAGTGCCTGGAATAGGAAAAAATTAAAAAGTTCCTGAAACTAGAGGATGTTACCCGTACGAAAACGAATCGAAATTTATTAAAATGACGGATTATGAATGCAGTTACTCATTTTTATTTCTATTATTTTTTTTTCCTAATAGTTAACAGGTATAATAGCATAAACTTTGTTTTATTTTTGTGTTGTATATTAGAATATTGCGTTTCTTTCGCAGGAAATCTGGAGGATGTAGAAGCAGTCGTTGCAATAGATAACTATTGGAAAGCTCACTGATTTAGAGCAGAAAGATAGAATAAAATCCCAGAACCAGTACTTTAAAGAAATCGCTTACATCACTGGTAAAATTTTCAATACTTTTCAAGTAAATTTGAAAAAAAAATGTGTGTGATAATAACCTTTTCATTGTTTTTTTCAGATGTAAGTGTAATATCAATATACAGAATAAAAAAAGAAGAGGCAACAAATCAAGGTGTCTGGAGTACATCTGGAAAATAACGACCTCATAAACCAACTGTGTCTCATTTGGACAATTTTGACATGGAAGCTATTCACAACAAAATTAACGAATTTTATATTGTTAGAAAATTATTCCGAATAAAGTTGTGTTTTATAATAAATATAGTTTTAGTTTTCCATGCAATGCTAGTCATTTTAAGTATCAATAGGAAAAGACTAATACGTATAGTATTTAATTTCATAGAAATACAGTTACTATCAATGTAAAAAATAATAAAATAAAATCAAGTAAGTTTAATCCACAAAATATATCAAACTTTTAGGGATACCATACTAATTTTTTTTGAATTTGCCGCGCTTTTTCGTTATCTTCTTTCATTAGCCAGACTATATGTATTATACATTAGGGTGTGCCAAAATGTAACTTCCTTGATGGACCTCTTAAAATTGAAATTTTGAGTTCCGCTTTTAAAAGCAGCTCTGTTTAGGTCTTTCCTAAGATATTTTGGGGTAAGACGATATAGTATATTACACACCTAGATGATGTGAGGCTGTGTGACCTATGATCTGAGGCTTTCTTATTTACTTCCCGTGGAGTGTATGCTATTTTTTTGCTCGACGAAGGCAGAAAGTGGCAACTTCGTTTAGTATAGCGGGCGGGAAGTTGACGCTTTCTGCCCGTCGAGCAAAAAAATTTTATTTTCATGGAATTTTTTAACTGGAGCTTAATTTGGGCACTTCCGCTGAAAATTCAAATTTTGGCCGGAAGTGCCCAATTAAACCTCCTGCTAGAAATTCTATGAAAATCAAATCTATCGTCTCACCCCAAAATATCTTAGGAAAGCCCGGGAAAAAATGATTTTGCCTAATTATATATGGTTATATATAATATAACTTATATATAATTAGACCTGAAAATTGGCCAGGTACATTTTGGCACACCCTAATGTATAATACATATAGTCTGGCTAATGAAAGAAGATAACGAAAAAGCGCGGCAAATTCAAAAAAAATTAGTATGGTATCCCTAAAAGTTTGATATATTTTGTGGATTAAACTTACTTGATTTTATTTTATTATTTTTTACATTGATAGTAACTGTATTTCTATGAAATTAAATACTATACGTATTAGTCTTTTCCTATTGATACTTAAAATGACTAGCATTGCATGGAAAACTAAAACTATATTTATTATAAAACACAACTTTATTCGGAATAATTTTCTAACAATATAAAATTCGTTAATTTTGTTGTGAATAGCTTCCATGTCAAAATTGTCCAAATGAGACACAGTTGGTTTATGAGGTCGTTATTTTCCAGATGTACTCCAGACACCTTGATTTGTTGCCTCTTCTTTTTTTATTCTGTATATTGATATTACACTTACATCTGAAAAAAACAATGAAAAGGTTATTATCACACACATTTTTTTTTCAAATTTACTTGAAAAGTATTGAAAATTTTACCAGTGATGGAAGCGATTTCTTTAAAGTACTGGTTCTGGGATTTTATTCTATCTTTCTGCTCTAAATCAGTGAGCTTTCCAATAGTTATCTATTGCAACGACTGCTTCTACATCCTCCAGATTTCCTGCGAAAGAAACGCAATATTCTAATATACAACACAAAAATAAAACAAAGTTTATGCTATTATACCTGTTAACTATTAGGAAAAAAAAATAATAGAAATAAAAATGAGTAACTGCATGAAGTATCAAGACAATAAATCATACTAACCTAAAAAATTAAACACCACACGTAAACTATCTTGTTTTTGGTAGAATTGAGCTTCTTTTTCTTCTTGTTTTTCTTGGAATTCGGATATCATGCAGAACAATATCTCTCGAACTTCACTTTTAATAGTTTTACTCATATTTCAACATGTAAATGAATAAATAAGAACAAAATAATCCAAAACGAATGTTTGACAACAGCCATATTGAGAAATTGACAATGACATTCTGTGTTGCCATCCGACAGTTTTCAAATAATTCAATTATCTTCTTTCATTAGCCAGACTCTAATTTTTATTGTAATGTAAACATAGATATTTGAGCAAAAAATCATATCAGAGACCAAATATTATATCAAATATATAAATTATACGCTATGAGAGCAGTTTGTAGTTTATATATCTAGGAATTATACGCTATGAGAGCAGTTTGTAGTTTAATTAATTTTTTTATTGACGTAATGAAAACGGAACGAAAAAACTTTAAATTTCGCACCATGCTATGACTAGATGCGTTGAGCGCATGCGCCAGTGATAAATTATTTATAATTGTTAATAAAAAGAATTAAATGAATAATATAAAAGCAAAAACTATAGACCAATACTGACCTAACGATAAAGAATGCAGAAATATAAAGATAAATGAGTTTCCGTTCAAATGAGATGCTAAGATGTAATTATTTTTTTGCAAAATTTAAAAAATTATTTATAAAAAAACTATAGGTGACCTAACAAAAATGATGGTGGACCTATACAGACCTAACGTAGACCTATCGATTAAGGTCATTTTCAGTTCAAAAGTCCTTCGATGGGGTGCTAAATTTGTGCAGGCGGCGCCCGTACTGATTTTATTTTTATTGATGTTTTTTAACCAAGAGACTATGACGTAACACTTGATTAATTTTCAAAAGTTTTCGTTCTTTCATTTTATATTCATAGCCAAGTTTCTAAACGTAGTGATCACAGAGTATAAACGTATGTCTCTACGTATATATTATACTACAGACATATTATATTATTATAGTACTCAGCTGCTGTTCACTACTGACAGTGTTGCCAACTCAGTGGATTTTCCACTAGATATGGTGGTTTAGACTTTCCTTTAGCGGACAAATATTGGTTTTAAATTTTAGTGGCTAGAGGATTTTCTAGTGTCTTAGATTGCTTCAGTTATGTTTACTGCCACTTATACGATTTACATGAATAGGTATTTTAGTTAGGAAATAACATTTAAAAGAATATATATTTTCGGATTATTAGAAGATTGTCGGTAGGCACTGTCAATAACAAGTCATATGATTGGTTTAAACTGTAAAGCATTTGAAATGTCGGGAACCAAAAATCTAAATAAATCCTCGAAATAATCCGAAAAGATAGTTTTATAAGAATTTGTCTAGGGGGGGCACTGGGCAGTCGTCCAGTTGACCTAACCACAGTCATTTATTGCGAAATTCTAGTACAGTCGAAAGAAGTTTCAAGGGTGATCATTGAACACCCTTGACCCCACCCCCCCTTCCCCCAACTGTATATTAGTTTGAGACACTACCGTGGCTCTGGATTTAATATTTATGATTTTCTGCTGGGTCAGGAACAGGATACCACATTTCGTGGATTCATAAAAATAAAATTGGCAACACTAACTACTGAGTGGACTGCTTGTTATTTCAACTTTCAAGTTACTCGCAGTTTGTTATATCGGAGAAGCGTCGCGAAGGTTGTTGTTTTACGTTTTAATTTAATTGTTCGTGTTTATTCAAGTGAATGCTTTCTAAGTCGCGCTTCACATTCGATGAGGACTACGGTGTGTTCGTAGTTGAAAAGTGCACTCTTTCCGTAAAGTTTGTCTGTTAAAGTTTAATTTATAATAATAGCGGTATTTCAAGGTGTGTCGTTTGAATTCGAAAATATTGAATGAACCTTGTGCATTCGCGTGAATACAAGTGTAAAATTACATGAATTTGAATATATCAGAGAGGTGTTATAATATTTTGAGTCGATTTTAAATAAGTGTCATCTACTTGAGTGAACAGCGTGTGATAGTCTCACAGTGAATACAGTAAACGTGAGTAAAAGTAACATAAAAATAACTGTAATGTAACTAGTCTTAGTATATTTAATACATGCTTCAATGAACATTTTATGAACTTAATATTTCCTCCAGTAAGATTTGAAATGGAAATGATCTTGTCTTATTGGAATATTATCACAATTTTAAAAATATTTTAACACAAAATTCAAACATATGTTGCACAATAGAGTACAGAGAATTCTGCCGTATATGCATAAATGTTTATGTGACTATACAGTGAAATACTACAGTATATTGCATATTTACATGATATTTTAAATGTTAAGTCATAATTTTATAATATTATGAAGTCAGAAAAAGGCACCTTTTTTAAAAGTATTTGCTGCTCAGAAAATTTAATTATTCAAATTAATTAATCATTCACCTACAGCAAGAATTGCTTTAGACAATTATTCCATACTAATTTTCCGGTTTTCAATCAATATTTTACTTCTATCAAGAATTTTTCATTGCCACACTCAAAGTATTGCAAGGTGATACAAATATACACATTACATATTATATAAAAACATACACAATTACATATTATATAAAAACATTTCTAAATGTTAGAGCAAAAGAGCTATTTTACATCCAATCAAATACATTCATTTTTAATGTTTTTAAAAACAAATTGTTCCATTAAATCTTTCAAATAACAATAGAATCTTTTTGTCTTTCTCTGTAGCTTATAAATTTTAATATTCCACAGATGAAAATAGCACTCACTAAGAGCTACCCACACAGTTCCTGATGTCCTCTAGAAGGTTCTATGAGTTTGGCTGAGACATGCAGTCATGGCCAGAGGCAAAACACTGTACTCCCTAGCTGTGGTCATACTTGGATTCATATGCTTTGTTGTTGGTGCTGTTGCTGTTGGATTACCCAATTGGGGTTACTATTATAGTTGTAAGTATCTTATAGTATTTTCTGGTCCTGGATTATTGTATTACAATGTCTCAAAGCAGTATTGTTACTGTCTTACTTTTCAAGAGAATATGACAATGCAATAGATTGTGTATAGAATAGGAATAAGAAATGTTTTCTTGATGTCACACATAAACTATGGTACTACAAATTATTGGTATTTTATTTATTGTCAAAAAAAAATAACATTTAAAAATGTCTGAATCTGAATCAAAAGCACCAACATTATTTAAATTTTCTTTTTTTGTACAAAGTTAAATATTTTTAATTAACTTTTATATAACAAAAAACCTTCTGAATATAAAAATTGGTTACTATCCATTTTCGAAACATTTTTAAAAACTCGGCCTATGAACTGATGCCTAGAATCCAGCTAGAATCTTGCTCTGAATGCAATTATTCATAACAGATCAAGTGTAGAGAATATCACAAATAAGGCTTTTATATATGATTTCAAGAAAATTAGTGTAAGGAATTACTGTTACCATAAGCTTCTTAACTCTATTAAATTTTCACTTTATTAGTAATCAGTATATTAAATTATGAACTGAGATTATAAATAAGTAGCTGTGCCGTGTCCACTTTGATGGCTGAAATAGCTCTCAGATAGCAGGATTTCCGCTAACTTGACACTCATCATTATAATTTAGCCTTTTAAATTAATATCATAGATGGAAAAACCGTGAAGTGCAGATTGCGCGTTTCGGTTTCAGTCTATGGATTTCCGAATGCTCAAAGTAAAAATTAGGTTGACAGCGCATCATTGACAGATGTTTTGTGGCTGAGGTGAGGTGATAACCTACCATCAAGTGAACCTCATACTCGTCTGTCGATGTCTGACATAAAAAAAAAAGAAAGATGTAGTTATACATTAAATGTTATTCTGATGTATAAACAATGATACAGTAAAGTTTCATAAAAATCCATTCAGTATTTGTTGCGTGAGAGACTAACAAACAACCATCCATACGTCCTCACAAACTTTCCCAATTATAATATTAGTAGGATAAACCAAATATCACATTTTATGGGTCTAACAGTAATTAATTTTTAGTAAATGATTAATAAATAATTAGATAATTATTATTAGCTAACATTATGTAGTGAGTCCACTTTGCTTAATTTAAACTATTTTCTTACTAAATTATCACCTATTTAACAAAAGCATGACTAATTCTTTCAGATGATTCTGACATAGCACTCTCCCTGCAGTCTTATTATTGTGAGTACTCTGTAAATTAACTACTTTCAATAATACACTTTATATTATTTTCTTCCGGGCTATAGTAATCTATCTTTTTTAATATTTCTATCTTTAGCTAACACTTAAATACTGTTTATTGGTTTTTATCATCTCTGACATGACAATAGCAAGCGTTCGTATGGCACGCCTGAAGTGAAGAGGCGGATCATATCGAAACACACTATCTGTTAATAAGACGGGTCCCAAGAACAAAATCGTAACTCTGAAATTGTCTAATTATAGTGAGGCTTAGATTTTCTGTGAAAATATTGTTCAACTATGTTAAGAGTCTTAACGTACTTACTTTTTTACATCGAGCGTTCGGAAAGCCCTAGACTGTAATTGAAACGCGCAATGTACACTTTAAGGTTTTTCGATCTAGGAGCGGTGGTGCGTTACCCGGTCGGAATTTCGATATTCCTCCCACCCATTCTATGCCCGAAGTTACCAGACGAGGGGAAGACATGCTTACAGAAAATTAAAAACATGTCGTCCCAGGCAGGCGTTCTACCGAATGAGCCAACCAAACCGTCAAAAAATGTAAAATCTTAAACATTTATCTTTATTTGAGTAAATAGTTGATCAGTATTATTTTCACAGAACTTCTAAGCTTCATACTGTAATAAGACTATTTCACAGATACGATTTTGTTCTCGGGACCCGTCGGAATTTGTATACGATTGTCTATTACTTTATCCTTTCCAATATAGCATAATATCGTTTGTGGAGTAAAATTTTGAACTATTAAATCAAAATTAATAAATATCACATTTGTTTAAAATCCGATATTGTTTAAATATAACGAAAACATAATTTGTTTTAAAAGCTGTTAAATATTAAAAACAAGTTTGAACGCTATTTTTGAACTGTGAAAAAAACCGGATTTATCAACGGAAGTTACACTCCGATTAAAGTAGGGCAAACAGTAGAATCTGCTATACTTGTATTGTACTTTTACCTTTCTAAAGCCCTATCTCAAGTTTAACGGGAAGTGGATCGCTCTTTTTGTATTGTAGTCTAGTTTATGATGAGTCGTGAGTAGATTGAAGCGATTATGATGAAATTAACGCGTTTAAAAAATTTCTTTGATAGTTTTATCAGTGCTATTGTATATTGTTTTATATCAAACTAGCAACGCGCTCCGGCTTCACACGGGCGCAATGTAGATGTACTATACACAAAACATAGCCTATGTTACTCGCTGATAATGTAGCTTTCTATTGGTGAAAGAATTTCCAAAATCGGTCCAGTAGTTAGTGTGGTTTTAGTTTATTCAGAACATACAGAAATACAAATCTTTCCTCTTTATAATATTAGTATAGATATGAATTAATTATCTGCCTGACAGTACTGTCTAGTACAATCAGATATAGAACACTTTATCCACAGGACTTAAAGCCCATTTAAATGATGCCTATTTCTTGTACATACCAGAGCAATAATTGAGGCGCAATAATTGCCATCCAAAAATTGTTAGCAATTTTTATATATGTACATGCGGATGTGCTGTTTACACCAAGAAAAGTATGGAAATAAAACTTGTTTGACAGATCAAGAACCTTACGTGTTGTTTAGACCAGGCAAGTCATTTATTGATTCAATTTAATTGAATGCAACAGGCAATAAACTTGCATCGTGAAAATGGGCCTTTAAATCAGTGATGTTCTTGCAACTTATTTTTTCTTCGAGCATTGTGTTGTAAAAATGTAGGATGTGTTAAGTTTTATAAAGCAAAATAGAGGTAATCTTATTTTGCGAAGGAGGTGTGGCAATTTATAATAAACCGTGTATAAACAAGTTCCTCTGTACGTCTGGCAATTCAAAATATTGATTCGAAGGAATATTTGAATTGTGAGTGTTATACTGTTATCTATTGAGTTTTAGCAAATTAACAAAAGGTGACCTTGACGGGATACTGCATCTAATTAAAATGAAAAGAGTCATAGTCCACGCATCTCGAAAGTAATTTGTGTTGGTACATTCATTAGCATACGTATACCTACGTGAAGATTCTCATATATGATTCAAAACCAAACAAGACCCTTATAAGCGTGGTAAAAATATTTGCACTTTTGATTCTTGTAATTTTTTAAAATGTGTATGGTTGTAGGGTTTAATGAAAAGTTGATAACTGAAAAGTTCGATTTTTCGAATAAGGTTTATAGTAGAGAGTCAATTTACGGCATACTTCTAGGCATATATGGATTAAAAGCTTTTATTTAGCTTCACCTGTGCCAATGTCTGTTTGTCTGTAAACAAGTCTTTAAATTTGACCTAGTTCTCGGTGTTCAATATGTGCCTGATCATACATAACATTTTTATAGTGGTTTCATTGAGTTGATATGGATAATAGAGCGAGTGACCATAGATTCCATTCAATAAGATAATGATTCAACTGCATCGAGTCGACTAAAATACACTAGGTACTTACAAAAATTAAGGGAAATTGGATAAGAATCCAATCAAGTGTCTAGTTTTCAGATGTGGGGGATAAATTTTTTTAGCGTCGGTGGTTTTTAAGTCATCTCCGAAAATCAAAGAAAAAAATCTCTCAATTTTGCTTGTCTTCAAAATTGTGAGTAGTGTAATATCAGGATGTTTTATATAGATACGTCGAGGGTACAATGCCTATACAAAACCCAATAAGTATGAAATTTTAAGTTTAAGTCATCAATTTTAATAGTTTAGGGTCAAAAGTAGGTACCTAAGATATTCAAAGAATATAGTGTCACATCACAAATAATTATTACGGCGATATTATTTGTATATATTACTAGCCGTCCCCGCCCGCCCGCTTCGCTAGGCGAATTGTAAAGGATAGACGAATATGAACTATCCACATAAATTTGAAAAAAAATGGTAAAGGGTTGATGGAATTCAAAAAATGAATAAAACCTTCTACAATTAATTCCGCGTCGAATGGTCATGGTATCATGCCGATCGGTCCAGTAGTTTTCAAGTTTATCGATAACAAAGAAAAAGAAAGTTGCTTATATATATATAGATGACGTATATTTATATCTAAAGTTTAAAAATTGAATAACTTGAAAACTTACAATTTCATACTTGTAGGTTTTAGCATTGTACCCTCGACTTGTTTTGAAAGTCAGTTTAAAAACGTAACTCGGAGGAAACATCTTTAAAATCTTTTTGCGTTTTTTTTTGCATTTTTAAACGTAGTCTTACGCCCACGTTCCACGGTGCATTTTAAAATGTGGCCCGCCCGCCAAACAGGTCGATGACCCTGAGACCTTTGTCGCACAGCTTGTAGATGTACCAGTGTTGCGCTTATGGCTTTGCTTATAGATACCGTACGTTCAACTTTGGTGATATATTAAAATCCGGGTTTTATATGTTGAAATGTATGTTTCATGTAAATTAGGCACAGTGTAACCTGTAAAACCAATCGGAACAATGTGCTATACAAATGCTATATTATTTATTATCTATAATAGGTATCAGTCTGTCTATCACAATTATTTTGTTAGTCTATGTGATCTGCAATTTTGTGTACGGTAAATGGTATACATACTTTGTATACACAAAAAAAAAGTTGTTTGTTATAATAACGTCTACCTACTAAATCGATCTTATTCAAATTTTATAGTAACACTAGCTGACCCGGCAATCGTTGTTTTGCCATGTAAATTTCTAAAAAGCAGGGGTTGGTGATAAAAAAGTAAAAATTTAGGGTTGTATGTATTTTTTAATGCCACATTATAAAAAAATAAAAACAAAAAATTTCGTCCAAAAATTAAAAAAAAATTGAGGATGAACAACCCTTATCACTTAGGGGTATGAAAAATAGATAGTAGCCAATTCTCAGACCTACTATACGCATATAAAATTTGGTAAAAATCGGTAAAGCCGTTTCGGAGGAGTACGGTAACTAATATTGTTTAAATAAAATACTGTATACCGGATCGATTAGTTAGTCTTATACTTTAAATATACTCAAACCATATTTTACAGTGAACAGAAATATATAACAGTATACACTGTACTAAAGAAAAGCAAGAAATAAGGAGATTTGCTAACAGAGAGAGTTCATGTCTAGCAGCTCACTAATGGCGTAATTTCTAACTATCATAACTAGTTAACTATCATCCATTACCGATATCTGTGAAGCTTTTCTAATATGTTGTAACATTGACAAGTCATTAGTTTTAACACCTACGTAGTACTCAGCTCGAAGGTGAAGTATTAGTTCACGTTTCAAAATGAATTACTTCCATTGAATATAGGCTTAGTACTTCATTCTGGAAATTAAGGGGGAATATCAGTGTGGAAAAAAAATTAAATCAATTTCTTTTTTTTTGCTTAAATATATAGTTTTCGCCTTTAAGAATATGCCTTTAAATTTTCAAAACAATATTCGGCTTACAAGTATTCGAAATTAGCATCAAGCGCCGACGCACTCAGAGCCGGGCCTATACGGGCCGGACACGTTCCGCCTTTTTCGTCTATTCAGGCGCCAAAATTTATATCTGCCTGACTACCTGTGTGCCAGGAGGAGTCAGGTATATAATATATTATATACATCTGTATATTAGTAGTCAGTTGGTTAGTTACAAGCCATATTTCGAGTTGTGTGCGTCTTACAAGTACATGAGGAATGCAATATGGATTATGGGCCACTCTTTACCATAAGTGCTCCATAGAAGAGAATCAACATCACCAGTACAGTTCGGAGCGGGTCATATCGTGGTGTACTTGGCAAAAGGCTCGCGTGCTCGGTGCTCTTTACTCATACAAGCACGAAGCAGTACTGCAGCAAATGTTGAGGAGGAGGTTAATTTATGAAGACTTTAGTCGTGATAACTTATCACGACTAAGGTGGTGCTCAAAATATATTTGGCAGCGTTAAATCAAAACAACAAGAAAAGTTTTGATGCTTGATTTGGAAATTTGCTCCGCATTAGTCATTTTTGCGGCAAGTAGTCAAAACAGCCGCTAAATTCGGCTGCTATAATATTTCACGATGGTCACGTGGCTTTGTTGGATGTTGTTGAGGACTTGGGAATTTCCATAGGAGAAACTGTTGAATTATGGCTACGAAATCGACCAAAAACATATGAAAGACGTCGATCGCTACTCAGCAACAAACACGCTCAAGGTACGATTGAGTGCTATAAACCCACTTCAGGATGAGGATATGATATTGCTGGGCGCAAAAAAGTTTTTTTATGGTCCAGAGATAGCAGACTAATCGGTAAGAACTTGTTTTGTATTAATATTTAAGTTAAATCATTTAATTTTATCCTCTCAAAACTTTAAACGCGTTTTTCTCGAAACCCTGTTTTTTGATCTGGTTGACAGCATAACTCTGTCAATTATTGTCCAATCAACTTAATTCAAAAAGGTTTCTCTTCAGAAAACTTATCGCTATCGTCGCATCGTAGAGTTTTTTTTTAAATTGTTTACTTTTTTTTTAATTCACAATTTAGTGCAAAAAAATTGTGTAAAACTCGTTCTTTTTTTTTAAATGACTGTCATGTTTTTTCTAATCAAAATTTTCAAATTTCCTACGATGCTGCGATAGCGATACTATTATAATTAAATAATCTTTTTGAATTTTTCATTTCAGATGCTTGCTGTGGCACTTATGCTGTCAACCGTCGGGGAGCCTTTTTATGAGACGCCATTTCGCGACCGCTCCTCTGTTTAATATAATGCACTAAAAATAAAAATAAAAAATGCCTTATCTGCTTCATTACTTCAATAATTAATACACAAAATTTCAAATAATTTGATCGAGCCGTTTTTTCAAAAAAAAATCCCGAAGAATACCTCACTTTTCAGCCTGTCACACTGATATTCCCCCTTAAGGTCAAATAGCGTAGAAGCGTAAACACTGAAATTCCATGGACAATGTTCGCAGATGAGACAACACTGAGTGGTAATACTGTCTTTTATTAACGCGAGTATCACACCTTTAAATAAAATACTGTATACCGGATTAAAACACTGAGTGGTTCAGATATGTTTGATTTAAACTTTAAAGTCTGATACATTCCAAGCAAGGCCATTGTATGATACGGTGTATTGGACAGACTAGCGTCTAGAAATGAAATGCATAAAGAACGAATATTCAACTGCCTTGATGACAATTTCATAAACTAGATAATGTAATAATAATAATAAAGTCATTTATTTCCCAAACATACATAAAATCTTGGATTCAGTAACTTATATTTACATTGTATTTTACTATATTATAACTAACAAGACGCCCCGGCTTCACACGGGTGCATTGTAGTAGCTTTCTATTAGTGAAAGAATTTTTAAAATCGTTCCATTAGTTTTTGAGTTTATTCATAAAACAAAAATACAAATCTTTCCTTTTTATAATATTCGTCCCTATCCTGTGCAAGTCTCGTCCAAAAGGAACCAGCAATAGCTACGATGTCATGATCACCAAACATCGATAATATAAGAGATAGAAACATTTTAAGAAGCTCTTAACTTTAAATTTCAGTATCCGGCCTAAGTTGGTTGAGAATCTGCAACTTCCTAAGAATAAGCAACCTTTTTTTGTTAGCGATAGTTTTGAAATTTCGTACCGGTCACTTGCATCAAAATACACTGTAAACAGGTTTTAAAGATGCGTAACAGTTAAGACATATAAAAAGACCAGTCAAACTGCTTTCTTAAGACTTCTTTGTGCCCTGAAACTAATCAGAGTAAGCTTAAAGTCTTCTATCCTGTTTCATTCGGGTGTCATTGAAAGGGATAGTAATTGAGTTTTTATATTTTTTATCGGTCTTTATTCCATTTCGGCCATTTAATGTTCGATGGTAACGGATGTTTTGCTTCTCAATACAACGGAGCAGCGACAACTTTATGATTTGTATGATACATTACAATAGAGTAACTGTTGTTGTTACTACATTTGCGGTGACGCCAGAGTTGAAATCAAGCGTCCATTTGGCTTTTTATTCACACCTGACTTTTAAGAGGATATTATGTTGAGAAAAATGCGGTTTTTCTATAACGTGTAACTTGTTCAGGCTGTGGATTATTGATATGAAATTTTGGAATTTGTTTTTTGACTATACTTTGTAGTATCGTTCAAAAGGAAAACATGCTTTAATGAAATTTTCTCGATAGAAAAAAAATGTGAAGTTATGTCTATTTTTACACTTTTTTGGATCCCAAGGCATAACGGCAAAGAGTTATTTCATTTAATTTATTTTAAAGGGTGGTGGTTGTTATTGTCGAAATCTATTCTTGTGAAAATGTCATTTATAATATAGAAAAAATTGAGATTCAGTACTGATTCACGCCTATAGATTATTTGAAATTAGATCAAATTATTGCTTCTGAAAACGGTTTCTAGTTTTAACATTCTTTCTTGTAATAAAAATAGTGCAGAAAATTAACTTATCTCTCTTATTCAGTACCATGCAAATAAATGAAGCTCTAGATAATTTATTATATCATCAGTGATAGCCAGGCAGACAGGCACTATATTCTACATGATGGGCTCGTTGGCGCGTTGGATAGAACACCTGCCGTGCGTACCGATGGGTCGTGCGTTCGAATCCCACCGGGACGACATGTTTATATTTTTCTGTAAGCATGTTTTCCCCACGTCTGGTAACTTCGAGCATTGATCGGGTGGGAGGAATATCGAAATTCTGACCGGGTAGCGAACCACCGTTCGTAGATGGAAAAGCCGTGAAGTGCACATTGCGCGTTTCGGTTTCAGTCTATGGATTTGGGCGGGCTTAGAATTCATCCCGCATACTAGACCAGGATCCCCAACATTTCCTAAAATTTTCCGGACATACGCCATGCGACAACCCTAACCTAACACCATCGAAGAAAAGCTCTTGCCAATATCAACTGAAAATTGTCCATGAATATTTTCATTTTAAATTATCCACGTTGTTAATCCGGCACTGTGTAGTGCGTATCGCAGCATGACGATGCTACTCTGACTGACAGCTAATGACCTCGACTCATGTCTTAGGAAAGTTTTTGTCAGCTTTTGTTCAGCATTCAATGGACAAAAAAGTCAGATTATTGCTACAAAACTATATGAAGCGCCGGAGTATTCAAAGGTCATTGTTTGTGATCGTGAATTGTGACGTAGGTTTAATTGCTGTTACGTGATGCGTGAAAAGTATAGTAAATAGATGATATCGTTCATTGAACATTTGATGTTACACGTATATTATAGGAATGTACAACAACATTTTAATAGTTTTTTATTATAATAGTTGACGAACAAGCTTGAGGCTTGCTTGCTGGTAGATGCGACACCACATTGCATCAACAGATGATTGCGCTGAATGATGTGCTATTGACTTATTTAATTTTTAATTTAAGCATTTACAGATCCATAAATTTTACCGAAACGAGTATTTTGCATTTCACGGGTGCTCTATCTATGAGCTATGAGGTGATCTAGACGGAATTTCGATATTTCTCCCATCTTTTTCATGCTGCAAATGTCACACGTATTAGTAGATTGATTAATAAACACTGTCATGTTAAGCCCCGAGCGAATTGAATCCGCGACCCGTCGAAACTCGAGTCCGAAGTATTAGATGGAAAAACCGTGAAGTGCACATAGCGCGTTTCGGTTTCAGTCTATGGAGTTCCGAATGCTCGAAGTAAAAATTAGGTCGACAGCGCTTCATTGACTGATGTTCTGTGGTTGAGGTATCACCTACCATCAAGTGAACCTCATGCTCGTCTGTCAATATCTGAAATAAAAAAAGGAGACCGAATACTGCAACCAAATCCATATGTTATATATTTTTGTAAATAGTACGTTTACGATTTGATGTTAGGTGGTAAACAACAAATGAACATAATATGTACTTTAAGAAATAACAATGATAATGAAAATGAGTCCGATAAAAAATAAAATATTAACTTTGATCGCTAAAGCCGGTTTTCATTTTATTGTTATTACGAAGTTCGAGAATTCCCTCGCACTATTATTGAAGTTCTTGATTTGAAAATATGTTATTACTTTGATAAAGTGTAAACGGTCTCGGATCAGTAAAATCGATTACGAACTAGAAGCACAATGCTACGTAAAAATTAATTGTACGCTGTGAAGTTTAGTTTCATAATGCAGTTTCATGTCTAGCCTTTGCAACTAGGCTATCGGTTTACCGAGGCTCTGTGGAATCGTTAAAATTATCGCCTTGCACTTTACGAGTTATTGTTCAGTAATGAACCAATGATGTTTTCTGTAACAGTCCGTCACGAATATCTAAAGCCTAAGCGATTGTCACTGCGCTTACGTAACGTTCCGAAAGACGAGTGCCTATTTCAATTTCGTTTGTAAATCGTGAACGGATCTTTGAATCGTTGTTTCGTATCTCGACTGCCAATAAAAAAAAATTGTCAATGTATCATACAATACTTTTTTTTTATGTCAGATATCGACATACGAGCATGAGGTTCACTTGATGGTAGGTGATACCTCAGCCACAGAACATCAGTCAATGATGCGCTGTCGACCTATTTTTTTACTTCGAGCATTCGGAAATCCATAGACTAAGCCGAAACGCGCAATGTCCACTTCACGGTTTTTCCATCTATGATCGGTGGTTCGTTACCCGGTCGGAATTTCGATATTCCTCCCACCCGATCAATGCCCGAAGTTTCCAGACGTGGGGAAAACATGAAACAGAAAACTATAAACATATTGTCCCGGGTGGGATTCGAACCCACCCACCCATCGATTTCATTCCAGAAATTTAATTCCATAAAGCGAAAATTATCTAAGGTCTTATGTATTGATAAGAATGAGTCACTGATGGTAGCCCACTGCAACTTGACACATATACGAGTATTGTTTTGCATTTATGTCCGTCTTATGCGTTGTAAGTTACATATTAATGCATGACTAAAGCCTAGATGAGATCAGAATATTTATTATTTTTTAAATTACGATTCGTTGGAAAATTCTTTCGAAATCTGCATTTTTTTGATGTATTTACAAACATAGATATTATGTATTACTAGCATAAATGATGATAACTTTTCTTTTCGACAACCGATTTCGATGAAACAAAGCCTATATGTTGGGAACTCTTCAATTTTCCGGGATGAAAAGTATCTAAGATCTTGACTGAGGATATAAGGCACCATTATGCAAAATTTCATGTAAATCGGTCCACCACGGAGATTAGCCCGTACAAACAGACAAACAGAAAGAGAATAAAAAAAAATGGGATTTGTTCTATTTCTCTTCTTATAACCCTCTGATTCGGTTTTAAGCAATTTTTTTCTATATACAGACATTCGACCTCTACAGTTTTATTATATTATGTTTAGATGTTGGAAATTGAATATTATGAATGAGAAGAAGGAATTTATTTTATTGAAACAACCCTTTAAACCATATTTACAATAGATTCATCAGAACTCTGCAAAATAATATATCCACGCTTAAGTGCTATCCCGTTATTCGTTGGATATTGACCATTCTTCTCAATCGAGAATTCATCTGGCGCTTGAATAGGTGTAATATCATCTGAAAGGCCTCAATCTGAAAGGCACAATGAATAGGCCAATTAAAAACGATATGAGTAAGAAAGCCGCTAGCAACAATTGAACTGCACAAGGTCGTATAATTGACACGTGACTCAAGAGTTAATGAGGTGCAAATGTGACACTCCTCGCTGGGCCCTTTACGTGTCATGCGTGATTAGCAGTACTTGCGTTAGACAGGACTCGTTAGTTCCTAGTTAAGGTCATTCTTAATGTATCATGGGTGTGGCTTTGTTTATTTAGACTGTGCCGTAACTAGGACGGCAGGTGCTGAGGCACACGGCCTTACTTTGAAGGGATGCAGATGTGACCACACCAGAACCAAAAAGTTTTTCGAAGAAGCAGTTATTGATCTCAAAACTACTGGATCGATTTTAAAAATTCTTTCACCAATAGAAAGATACATTATCAACGAGTAGCATAGGCAATTTTTTGTATACTACATCTACATTAGGTAGGTATCGCTAGCAATAGATAAAGCCTTGATGTCAGTAATTGCGATATTTGCGTTGAAACTTAAAAAGATACATTAGTTAGTGTGATAACATTAAAACAATAAAATATATTACTTTAGTGACTGTCTCCGTGGCTTACTTTTTACGCCAGATATTGGGTTCGACTCCAGAGGAAACAAATTAAATAAAAAATGTAGCTCGCACAGTGTATAGAAGACTGATCAATCGTCCGCAATTTTCTTTAAAATTATCAGCTACACAGACCGTATCATACCCCATTACGAGACTCAGAGAATCACTTTCATAGTGAACGATTTTATAGTTTTTTCATTAGTCAATCAAGTCAGTGTCGTGAGAGTTCCATAATGCTACCTTATATATAGAATACATACTATCCAATGGTAATAGTCTTCAATGTCGGCTAAACCTCGTAACACAATTAGAGCCAATTCGCAAGAACATCTTAAACAAGTTGGAACTCGCGATTGGTCATACGCTTTACTTAGTCTATGTCCACGAAGTTTTGTCAGATGTCAGAAATAAACAGACAAGCGCGAGGCTGACTAGATAGTAGGTAGATAATACCTTAGCCACAGAACATCAAGTAATGATGCGATGTGGACCTTTCTTTTACTTCTATCATTCGGAAATCCATAGACTGAAACAGAGACGGTTTTTCCATCTATGAACAGTGGTTTTTTACCCGGTCAGAATTTAGATATTAAAATGCCCATAGTTATCATGAACATGCTTACAAAATATTACAAAGGCAGAATACGTACCAGAAAATCTATTACATATAATTTCGTGGAAAAGTTACCATTTATATTGTTTCGAAGTTCGATTTTCCTTTAATCGTTATTTATATTGTTGATATGTTAATGAAATAAAATCGAAATACTTCATAGTTAATTCTGCTCACTTTTTTTTAACAAGCTGACAAAATTCGACAAAAGTCCGGAGCGTGAAACCGGATAGTAATGTATAAAAATAAAATAAATATCTACATAGGGGCACAGAAGGCTGATCACCTACTTGCCTGTAAAGATACATGATCAGTGAAACAGACACAGAAATGGGTCTGCCCCATGCCTCACTAGGGGACTTGGGATTTCACTTTCAACAAATATTTTACTTTGACGGTTAACGCACATTATGGTTTCCTAAAGATTTAGTTTATCATTAAATTCATGTATTCCTTGTTTTTTTTTTTTTTTTTTTATGTCAGATATCGACAGACGAGCATGAGGTTCACTTGATGGTAGGTGACACCCCAGCCACAGTACATCAGTCAATGATGCGCTGTCGACCTAATTTTTACTTCGAGCATTCGGAAATCCATAGACTGAAACCGAAACGCGCAATATGCACTTCACGGCTTTTCCATCTATGTATAATTAAATATCAATTAAGTTCAAATACCTTACATTGACCGACTATCAAGCTAATGACACAATTAATTTTTGATTCGTGGTATATGTAATAATTATTTCCTTAATTAAGATGTTAACCATTTATATGAGATATTACTCATTGCTTTTACGAGAAAATTTAATGCCATCAAAAACATAAATTGTAAAAAAGGCCAAGTCTTGCAACTCAGTTCTTCTATCGTAAAAAGTTGTGAGATCCATATAGGTAATACCAAGTCGGTCAATTTATTCAGTCTCTACTGAAGGATCCTTCTGTCTTAAGTAATTACATAATAAGCTAATCTAACAATATCTTATAGTGATCATATTTTCAATATCAATTTTAAAAATCTTTGATGTTTAAAATAAATAGATTGGCTCGGCTATCGCATGAAATCACAATGTATCTTTTTTTATTTTATTAAAAACATAATGTATCTCACAAGTAAAACATATTATATTAAATTAGATTGTTTAGTGCGATTGCCAAGTCAATCTTTTTATTTTAAACATCAAAGATTTTTAATATTGGCATTGATATGATCACTATAAGATATTGTTAGGTTAGCTTATTATGTAATTACTTAAGACAGAAGGATCCTTCAGTAGAGACTGAATAAATTGACCGACTTGGTATTACCTATTCACAACTTTTTACGATAGAAGAACTGAGTTGCAAGACTTGGCCTTTTTTACAATTTATGTTTTTGATGGCATCTCATTTCTTTTTGTAGATAGTCCTTTTCTTAGTTTATATGGATAAGAATTAATACAAAGCTATGGATAACAGTCTGATTTTGATCGGCATTTTTATCAACTTTTTAATGTAAAAAAGTAGTTATAGTGACATAACTACAATAGTTGGACATATGGTCTCGTTCAGTTTTTTGTAGATTTTGATATGTTCTATAATATTGTAGGCGTTTTTTTTGTTCTATCATCAATACATTCCGCAGCACATGCGATGAAAGACATTTTATGGCTAATTTTTTTACACCTTGGGTTGTTTTTAGTAGGGATTTCTAAGGATCTCTATTTTTTTCTAGTAATAATAATGTAATCAGTGATAATGTAGCTTTCTAACGGTAAAAGAATTTTTAAAATCGGTCTAGTAGTTTTTAAGTTATTCATTACATACAAAAATACAAAAAAAAATTGTATATCTAGAAAACTGGACCGAAATTTCAAAATATTGTAGTTTTTCCTTGATTTATAGACTAAACACTAATTGTATTCTAAATTTCAAGTTTCTATGTCTGCTAGAAGTGCCTTAGAGTTTTGATGATCGGTCAGTCAGTGAGTGAGTGACAAATTATCAAATTTTGACTAGTTATAATTCTTAAACTACTGGTTCAAACAGAATGATATTTGAAATATACCGAGATTATACAATGCCTGCTTAGTGACTGAAAATTCAGGATTCTAGTTTTATCCACAACGAAGTTATAGGGGGTCGAAAATGGCCCGAACTACTTCGAGAAAAGTATAGTACGGCCGTGCCGCTTTTTGCTCGACTTGGCGGGGGCACTACCGTGCCCCCAGATAGTTTAAATAACAGATACTGTAATTGACTTGCAGCTTTAGTATTACCGCCTTTGTAACTCAGTGGTATTGGCTTTGCGAACCGAAGGTCCTGAGTTCGAATCCCGGGGAAACAAAATAAAAAAATAGGGTCGGGCAGAGTAAAACAGATAGAAATATATCCAACAAGCTAGACTTTATATTTTTAAATTTAGTATTAGTAATATGATGTTAAACTATGTCATGTGTACATGATGATGATGACACTACAGTGAACACATTACACATACACATCGAATTAAGATCTTATATCCTCACGACAAACATATATTATATGTATCATGATTTGATGATTAAAAAAAAACAAAAATATATTTTTTCTTTTTTTATGTTAGATATCGACAGACGAGCATGAAATTCACTTGATGGTAGGCGATACCTCAGATTCAGAACATCAGTCAATGATTCGCTGTCGACCTACTTTTTACTTCGAGCATTCGGAAATTCATAGACTGAAACCGAAACGCGCAATGTTGTCCCGGTGGGATTCGAACCCACGACCCATCGGTGCGCACAGCAGGTGTTCTACCGAACGTGCCAACGAGCCCGTCAATATTAACGTAGACTGTACTTATGATACAGTACTAAGCCGTTAAAGCCTGATTGTCGAAGGATAGTGAACTTTAGTATTATCACGACTTAGTAAGATTATTCCTTAAGCTACGGTGTTACTTTACAAGCTAAATAATTATTTCTAATTGGTCTTTAATCTTGCCTCTCTCTTCTTTCTAGTGGAAAATCCTAATTTTGACAACGGCTACTTTGGACCATGGCGTGTCTGCAAGAAGCTTCTGTACAACAGGGAGAAATGTGGGACGGATGTGTCCAAGTTTCGACCAACCAGTGAGTAATTGTTTATCTTTCATATTGTCGTTTTGAATAAGGGGTTAGACCACCTTGGCGCTCTGGAAAATGAGCGTAGAAATAACAATGTTTTAAAGAACATTTTTTATTTCGTAAATGTACATTTCTAGTTTTATAATTAATATTTTGATTTGAAAAATAATATAATAATAATTGGCGAAGATATCAAGTAGGACAATACCAGGATACCGAGTAGGACGCATTGTTTAAAAAACCTACTGTAATAAAAAAATATATATGTATATACCCCATTTTTAATTTTATTTATTTTCAATTTTTTTATAAAATTAGTAATGTATGAGTAAAATAAGAAAAAAAAACCTGCTTTGTTAATAGAAACATATCAATTTTTATTTTACGCCTACTTTCCCAAAAGCCAAGGTGGACTAAGCCCTTAAGTTATAGTGAAATTCAGGTAAGCAGACCAATAATTACGTGATAATGAAAAAGGATGTTTCTATTTAGAAATGCAGAAAAAATATACTGGTAGAAGCATCTTTTATACTGATTCGGAATGTATGGATAACTCAATTTCGAAAAAAATCAGATACTTCCTTATGACAAATAGTATATTTACAAAATACTTAGTACAAGGATTCTGATCAGGACTGAGGATCCAAAGAGAAATTTTAAGAAGGTCTACTTATTAATAATTGAAGAGTACGTTGTAACTCATTCAAAATTGTGTTTAATGAAATCAAAATCTCCAAGCGATAGGCTTATGTTTTTAAATGTGGTTTATACATAAAACAAATTATTACTCATAAACTTCCTCTTCGATGATGTATTAAATTAAAAAAAAAACATTTAATATATTCATAATAACGTTTGAACATAAATAAATACAGCAATGAAAATAATTATACCGCCAAATTACAAACAAACTGACACTACATCAATAAAAGTTTCAGAAGGATCTTTGAAAAAGATTTTTCTATCGCTGTAAAAGTTTAATTATCTCGTAATTCTCGGTTAATCGTATACAAAATGTTGTAATCTAAATAAACGGACTGCCAGATAAAAGCAACGGTAAGCTAAATCGAAGATTACAGTATTTACGAGCGATATTAAGATTACCCTTGATTGAAATAGAATTTCTGAGTGAATGGGGCAGTGATTCAGTCAGATGATGGATTGGAAAATCTTATTCTTAGATTTTAAAAAGATACACCTGATTAAATACAGTTTATTTAAGATTTTCTTTTATTTTATAATACACTATCAACGCGCCCGGCTTTACATGGGTGCAATGTAAATGTAATATACACAAAAATAGCCTATGTTACTCGCTGATAATGTAGCTTTCTATTTGGGAAAGAATTTTTAAAATCGGTCCAGTAGTTTTTGAGTTTATTCATAACATACAAATCTTTCCTCTTTATAATATTACGGCCTTAATCATAAACGTATTATAAGCTTGATTGATATAGTTATAATATGTTTTGTTTCTTTCGTTCTGTAGTATTTTTGTATTCAATAGAGCGAGACAAAACATATTTTTACTATATCAAGTTTATAATACGTTTATGAATAAGGCCGTTATTGTAGAATTATTAATCTGCTCAGTCCGATGTCACTTTTCCTTTATCAAACGAATGGAGACAGTCTATAAAAGCAAACAACACAATCGACGCACTATTTTACGTTCTTGACCTATAAAAGACAACGAATTTATGATGCCGAAAATAAAAAGAACACAGACTGAAATAAATTAGATGGTTTCGTGATATAAATCTTGTTTATTTCTGTATAGCTTTGATTGAATGGAAGCATTCATTTGGATGAATGCTTTTTATATGTCTCTTTAAATTAAATTGGTAGCATTATCCGATTTCAACTATTTTTTTTTATGGAATAGGGAGCAAATGGGCTATTGGCTCACCTGATCATAAATTATTACCGGCGCGAATAGACATCTGCAACACCAGAGGACTTGCAGATTCGTTGCCGGCCTTTATGAAATGAGTAGGCTCTTTTTTTGAAGGTCGTATCGGTTCGGAAAGTGCGAGGTAGACAATTCCCAAGAAAACGCACGGTTGTGGATTTCCAAGCATCTGAGTGAGGATGAAATTTGGAGTTCAGTCGTGATGTCCTTAAATGGAATTCAGCGGCAGGACTTAATCCGAACAATTCCTCAGAACACTCCCCATGATATTATATGCGATAGAAGATGCAGAGTGATCCAACATCTACGCAATGCCAACTGCCGGCCTAGCATGTGAACCACGGCAAAATTTTGTCAACAGTTTTCTCGTGTTTTAATCGATTATGTCTTTATATCTTCCGGGTCTAACATGACACTTACACTTAAAACTCGACTTTTAATGTCAAAAGTAGAGATATTTGTCGATCGAGATATCTTGTCTATCAAAGTTATCTTAGTTTGTCATCACTCGTCCGCGAGATATCTCTTGATGATAATACTAGGTGAGCTGTACACCTAATTGCTTATTCGTTGATGACTTCACCATTTACTGAGGTACTTGTGATTACTAATATAACCTTCAATAGGCTAGGTCTTTACCAAACTTTGTCAAAGTAAAATAGCGAACTATCACGGAAGGATACGCCTCACTATCACCGGAAGTAACTATTAAGGAAACTTGAGACATGCCTCCTTTGTTCTTTATTGATTTTTTATTCACAATCGGAGATAGGTCGTCATGCTGAAATTGTTTATTTCAAAGGACGTTTCGAAGGTTTCCTTCCGAACTTTTTTGCATATAATCTGTTTAGATTTCGGCTCGAATGTTTTTATATAACTCTCATTATCTAATTGTATATACATTATACATATGAAAATTATTATTATTCCATTATTTAATTAGATAAAATAATCAACTTTGTTAGAAGAAACTTACAGACTAGTGTTTGTATATAAAGTCATATGAAATATTATATTTTATCCAAATAATATTGATTCTACGTCTTTCTTTATGTATTTATGTTTCATGTCAATTAGTAGGAGTCTTAAAATTAATATTATAGGCTATCTTAATTTTTTACACATCTACTTACTGTAGAGAAATATTTTGTGTACTTTACTAGCTCTAAAACTCTACACATTAGTTAAAGCAGACCGATAATGCCGCGAAACAGCGTCTTCTTTCGAAGTCATACAATTTTTTAAATATCGAACTAGAATTTTATCAAAATGAGCGATTCTTACTCTAATAGAGTTTTCTATGAGTGTAAGAATCGTATCCAAAACAATGAAGAGACCATCCTCAAACTCCACCTCTGTAATATTATAGGATTACGTGAACTTATTTTTATTTTCGTATTAAGTATATATGCGATTTTTATATTGTATGTAAATAAAAGGTTCGGCTAATGAATTCTAACGAACATGACCAACGAATAATACTCATTAGCACCTTGATGATACCTAAGCTTGTTGCGTGTACATTCGCACGCCCAATGTTTAATTTTTCGTCACACCTATTTCGCAATAATTGTTCAAGGCACTTTTGTACTTTATCTACTGTATAGTACAAAAAAATTGTGGCTTACGGTTTCTTCATAGGCGGTTTCGCCGATTCATGATTTAATTAATTTAGTTTTCGGAAGCTGAAAGTATTACAAAATTCAAAAAGGCGCGAAATACTGATTTGTATTTTTTTTTTTTATGTCAGATATCGACAGACGAGCATGAGGTTCACTTGATGGTAGGTGATACCTCAGCCACAGAACATCAGTCAATGATGCGCTGTCGACCTAATTTTTACTTCGAGCATTCGGAAAAAATATCTCTAGTTTAGCGTTGATTCTGATTTTTCTGTTGAATTTTTCTTTGCACAGATTCAGATTAATTACTATCTCTACTTCCATAATAGTTAGTAAGGTTTATCTTTCATTTTTCTTAAATCTTTAATGTCCTTTAAAAATTAAATTCTGATAAGTGGGTCAAAGTCGAATATGACTATGATACCAGTCGCTTTTTTTGTATTTAGATTTTCGAAAGACATCTCAAAAAGTATTGTTTATTGACGAGATGCTTTGTACGTAGGGATTGTCGATTTGTTAAGCTAAACTGACCTATATAATGTACCAGTAAAATCAAAATTTTATATTTTCGTAGATAGCACTGGAATAAGGGCTCATTTCTCCAAATAGGTTGAGTGTAAAGTAAGTAATATGCAGAAGTATCTTTTTTCTTCGAATAGGTGTATGTGATCATATTTCCAGTTAATTCATTACCCTAAGTAGCTTTCCCTTAACGAAATGAGTAAACAAATTAGGGTTTGGTTATTACGCGGTATGTCAGTTTCCTCGGTACTTTGTTGATAGCTTAACGTGTTCAGGTGTACTCATAGCCTTGTGGAATGTTTTAGTACAGTGACGTTCCGTAATTGATTTATACCATGTCTTATAGAAAAAAACGCCCTGTTGGTTAAGCGGGTATTGCAAGGTATGATTATATACGTAGATGACGCCTACTTGGATGTTCATAGGGTATTTAAAGTATCAAATTATTTTATTCCAATATAGATGATGTCTGCTTGATGTTTAATGTTCATAGAGTATTGAGAATTCATAAAGTATCAAATTATGTTATTCCAGATTTTTATTCAAATTTAGGGCTCTCATATCAATATTTACGCGCGTCTTTCCAGTCTCAACTTTTGTTAGCTAGGCTTATGAAAGTATATTTTTACAAAAAAAATCGTTTTCATTTTATACTATTAAAAAGAAGTTAATCTATTTAAAAAAGAAAAATAATGTACTTAATGGTTTCCTCAGCGATAGGACATAAATATTTAGCGTCGGCAACCTTGACTTCCGGTGATGACGTATGTCTATGGACGGCGATGATCACTTATCATTTAGGGAGCCACCTGTCCCTTTGCACCCTATCCTATAAAAAACGGATATCGATCAGTAATTGACCTATTTTTCCATAGACAATCTACTCAGTTTTTCTATTACGGTAACAAGTCCAATTTCGTTCTACTATAGCATTTTTATTCCTGATAAAGTGTATAGTGAATATCTTGAATGGTTTCTATTCGTTTTATCTGTGAAAAGTCAGCTATAGATATAGATATTGGATAGACATTTCGTGATTTATTTGTATAGGTAATAATAGTTTTTAAAGACGGGCAACACTGAACAGTCACGACCACTGCAAGTCGTGATTATTGTATGAAGTCACTACATTGTTTATAAGAGCCTAACTGTTACTGTTACCGTGTTACATTGGCGGGCTCGTTGGTGCGTTTGGTTGAACACCTGCCTTCGCTTCGTTGGGTCGCGGGTTCGAATCCCGCCGGGACGATTTTTTTATAATTTTCTGTAAGCATGTCGACCCCACGTGTGGGCACTTCGGGCATTGAATGGGTGGGAGGAATATCAAAATTCCGGCCGGGTTTCGATATTCCTCTTACCCATTCAATGCCATTCCAATTTTTTTTCGATCTCAGTCTATGGATATCCGAATGTTCGAAGAAAAAATTAGGTCGACAGCGCAACATTGATTCATATTCTGTGGCTGGGGTATCACCTACCATCAAGTGAAGCCCATGCTCGTATGTCGATATAACAAAAAAAAATTGTTGAATAAATCGCTTATCATTAAAAATAAGTAGGTACCTATTCTTTATTATAAAAAATTTCAACAGATGATCGAGAGCTTATGATTATGATATGAGATGATGAGAGAGAGGGTGATACCTTAACTATTTTACATCAATAAGTGATGCGCTGTTAATCTTTTTTTATTTTTACTTTGCGCATTCGAAAATTCAAATTTAATCGGAAGCAAGCAATCGTTACTCCAGTCTTTTCAATATCATTTTCATAATTCGAATTTTGGATGTTCTAGCTTTGTATCATGTCGTACGTTTTAGTCATACCAATAACAAGTATGTTTATTGTTAAAATTAATGGAGCCATTACAATACGTAAGAACTCCCAGACTAAAATTATGTAGACCTATAATCACTTCAGTCATAGAAGATTGATCACCTATTTGCCTGTAAATATTAGTGAAATAGACAACTAAATGTCTGATCCATGCCCCACTAGGGAACTCGGGAATTCACTTTTTAGTATACTAACCTCACTAATATCCTCAAAAATTATAAAAAGAAAGTGTAATGGAATAAATAAAGCTCATTCATTCATTCATATTATTGCATACGGATAATCCTACGTACAGTACTAGCTGCCTATTGTATTTTCATAGTGTGAGAAGTATAAGAAGTTTCTCATATTCAGTGTGTCTATTTCACACGTAATACTTAATTACAAAAAAAGTGTACAAATCAAAAGCAAAACTCTAAGTAATTAAATGTTCCAAATTTTAAAGACTCATAAATGGATTTGATTTGTGCGTAATTTTGCCAATCGGTAATATTTCATTGATAACTAATATGTTCTGATATTTAATATAGGTAATAAGGTAATAATGTCTGATAACTTGATAAATGCAAAGAAATATATAATCTATACTAATATTATAAAGTGGTAAGGTTTGTTTGGTTGTTTGTTACGATATAACTCAAAAACAACATTATCAGTGAGTAACATAGGCTGTTTTTGTGTAAAGTACATACATCTACATCGTATGTTACTCGCTGATAATGTAGCTTTCTATTGGTGAAATATTTTTTGGTTTGGTCGAGTAGTTTTTGAGTTCAATCGTAATAAACAAACAAACAAACAAATCTTTCCTCTTTATAATATTATAGTTCGCGTTTTTAAAACTCACCACACATGTGCCAAAGTAAACGTGTTTTATCGACTTTTGCAATAAATCGATCATCCATACTTTCACTAGACGGGGAATGTTCATGGTAATGAGTAAATTAACAATTTCTTACCAAAGTTTTTGTCCAAATTGGAAAGGCACGTTGTATCGAAATCGATTTGTTCAAGACTCTACCGCAAATGCGGTGGCAAATTTTAATTACTTTTGATAAAATTATCTAAATTAATCTCTAAATTGTATAAAGCCTTGCTTTGTTTATTACTGGGTTCGACTCCTGGAGTAATAAGTTTAAAAAAAATGTTTCGGTCGAAATTTGCTACTACCTGCGTCTGTCTGTTTATCGGCTTTTCCACCCACAAAACGAATTTGCATTTCATTGTTCCTAGCGGGATTCGAACCCGTGACCCATCGCAGTTAGGTGTTCTACCAAACGCGCCATCGAGCCCGTCAATTATTATTATAACTATTCGATTTGTCATACTAATTTTGGATAACTATCCTCAAAACTTGTCTTTTGAGTGCAATAAGAAATTACATTATTTCCTGTTCATAAGAAAGTCCCAGGCTAACTTTTACTAGAAAGTAGCCTACCTAGCTTCAAAGTCGTTTACTCGTCCGTTAAAGACGAACCTAATTACCATTATCCATTTATAGTATTATTGCCAGACTAATTCTCACGCTTGAAGTGTTGCCAAGATAGAAACATTATCTTTCTGAAAGTCATATGAGCATCGTGTCAAAGCTCATATATGGGTTTAAATTAGACCCACGAATTGCGTCAAATCTTATATCTAACTAGTGGACCCCGCAGACGTTGTTCTGCCACAATTTTGGCTTCGAAATTATATAATTATTCTTAAAGAAAAAAGATTTTCCCGCTTTTCTGTTGAATATTTTCCTGAATTTTCTTTGCTATAAACCTCACGGAGCCCGAGACCTTTCCAACTAATGCAAAACCGTGGAAATCGGTTCGTGGTTTCTGGAGTTATAGCGTCAGGAAGGAAAACCCGACTTATTTTTATATAGTTAAATATGGATTTATATCAACATTTATATATTACTAAGGATTGCCCTACGTACTTACGTACTGCGTATTTACGTACATACATACTTATGTATGATGATAGATAATAATTAAACCCGATTTAAAACTTATAATTTTGGTTATAAGGTGTTGTGTGTTTTTTTTAAATAAATATATTTTTTAAGGCAAAATTTTAAAAAAAATGCGGAGACTTCTAATAGCTAACCATTTCATAACAAAATCAAATCATCTTTTATTAAAATAATTGCTTTAGATCACATGACAAATGTGCCTCCAAAAATTTATTATGAAGTCTAAAAGTTAACGTTTTATATAAAGTAACTCTTTAAGTTAGATGTGAATAACTTATAAGCCATAACCTAATTTGTTGGCTTAATTTTAATATAATAATGTTCCTACAACATAATATTATAGAACTTAATTCTAAAAAAAATCATGAGCAATTACGAGTAAGTGCACACTGCACAGGTGTGTGTTTGTTTTGGGATTCCGAGTCCATAACTTCACGATGATCCGTATATGGGACACTGCAGTGCTGTTGTGTCAGGTGTTTTCATTGTTAGGTTTCATATGGTGTGAGACTGCATAAGTACTTCTATCAACGCCCGTACTCGAAGACGCGACATGAGTCGAAATTGATTCTTGAAATCTGACAAAAAAGACAGTTTGATAAGTCTCAAAGCTTTAACACTATGTAGCGACATCTATGATCCGCTACAAGACGTCTATTCCTGAATCGCGCTATACAAATATTTATATATATATATATATATATATATTGTATATGTCTGTATATATATTGTACAACATCTCGACATCAACCACTGGGGCCTTAGGCCCGGCCAGTCAGTGGTTCGACTGGTCGAGGATCCTCCCTTTAGGTTGGAGGAAGAGCACACCTTTCGTCTTCCACAACTATACTAAAAATAGCTTCTTTAGAAGTGATAGAATCAAATAAAGCAACTTAGCCTTTCTAAAAATATATATATGTAGAAATAGAAACATTATTTCATACTCAAGTTTGAATCTATTTGTAGCCTTCTCGACAAACCATCTTTTCTGTATATAATTTTGACATTTTGATTGTGTTGGTCTTAGAATACGGACCTAATAAATCTTAATTGGGATAGAATTACAGTGATATGCTTACTAATACAAGGATGTCTTGTAAAACGGGTATAATATAGGTCATACGATAGTTAAATATTCGTGTATTTTTGACGTGGATAAAATTGCAATCATAGAAAATTCCTATCAAATTAATTTTCTCGATGAAAAACAATACAAGGCAAAAACGTTTGACGATAATGACTCACAGTCACGTTATGAAACGTGCAGAAATGTCTTATACAAATACCTTCGTCTGTGACTTAGGATCGTAAGTTGTTGGGTAGAACACCTACCTTGCATTTCGATGGATAGATGGTTCGAATCCCGCCGGGAAAACATGTTTATAATTGTCTGTAAGCATGTCTTCCTCACGTCTGATAACTTCGGGCATTGAAGGGGTGGGAGGAATATCAAAATTTCGACCGGGTAATGAATGAATTACCGTTTATAGATGGAAGTGAAGTGCACATTGCACGTTTCGGTTTCAGTCGATGGATTTCTTAATGCTTGAAGTAAAAAGTAGGTCGCCAGCGCATCATTGACTGATGTTCTGTGGCTGAGGTATCACCTACTATCAAGTGAACTAGATGCTCGTCTGTCGATATCTAACATAAAAAACAAAAAAAAAACCTTGCAGTCCCATTTGGTATTACCTACGTGAAGCTTCCCGTTTAGTCGGATTTCATGGGAATGTGACGTAGACGCTTGCTGTCGTTGCTCGCGATATGATTCTCCCAATTTTTCGACAAGTGTTTTCATATATCGCAGTAGGCTCAGTGGCTTTTCCCCTTTTTTTGGTATTTTCTAATTTATACACTAGAAAAGTGAGCTGAGACTAACTATTCCGAATATTCCGAATACTCGAAGTAAAAAGTAGGTCGACAGCGCATCATTGACTGAAGTTCTGTGGCTGAGTGTCCTACCTACCATCGAGAGAACCTCATGCTCGTGTGTCGATCTTACATAAAAAAAAACTAAACTGAGCTAAGATTTGGCTTCAAGTCATAATATTATTATTATTCTTAAAAACCTATAATAACATGCATGCCTAATGCGTTAGAAATACCAATATATATTTTATACAACCTTTGTGAATTCCGCAAAATGTAGAAACGAAATTTATTTGAAATGTTCAGTTTATTCGAGTTCTGTATCATATACAAAAAACGTAAGACTACCTCGATAGATTCTCACTAATTCAAAAGTTTTCCTTATACAAACAATGTCGTATACAATGCATCTACTCAGTGCAATTATGTCGCAGATGCAATTCAATGTCATGCTATTGTATTGTGTTCATGTTTTTTGCAGATTGTAAACAGCCATCACGCATAATTTAATACTTTAATCCGAGTCATCTGTGACCTTACGTTGTGATGATTATAATAAATGTTTATTAATTTTAAAGACCCGCCTCCGTGGCTCAGCGGTTAGCGCGATGCGTTTAGGACAGAAGGTCCTGGGTTCGAATTCCCGGGAAACAAAATTAAAAAAATTGTTTCGGTCGGGCAGGGCACAGAAGGCTGATCACCTACTTGCCTATAAAGAAAAATTATCAGTGAAACAGAGACAGAAATGAAAATTCACATTTTTATTTTATTTTAAAGACGGTTGATACTCTCCTCCGTTTTGTAAAGTGAATTCCCCAAACCTGTAATGGGGCATGGGGCAGACACAATTTATTTTTTCCTATAACTACACCTTGTCACGCATGAAAATAACGAGCTCATTGGCGCGTTTGGTAGAACATTTACCTTGCGTTCCGCTGGGTCGCGGGTTTGAATCTCGCCGGTATGCCATTTTTATAATTCTCTGTAAGCATGTCTTCCCCACGTCTTGTTATTTCGGGCATTAAAGAAGAAAGTAGGACGACAGCGCATCATTAACCGGTGTTCTTTGGCTAAGGTATCACCTACTATAAAGCCTCATGCTCGTCTGTCGATATCTATTATTAAAAATGATATCACGAGATATAATTCAACTCTTACCTCAAGCTTTAATTACCATTTAAAATTTTATCAAAAGCGGTTCAGTGATTTGGCCTTGAAAACATAAAGAGAACTCAGAAATTATCTGTTTAGTATGACAATGTAACAGATCATTATTAGTAAATGCCCCTAATTTATTAAATTATGTGCCTAACACGCAAACCTATTAAATGGTCGAATACTAGAGTCGTATTTCATATCATCCAAAACATGATTACCCAGATTTATTCTTAAAATATACGAGGAATTAGGAATACAGCAAAGGTAAATAAAATCCCTGCTAATATTATAAATGCGAAAGTACCTTTTGATACCTCTTCACGCTTAAACCGCTGAACCGATTTAGATGAAGGTATGGAGTTAGTTGAGTCACAATGATATAGGATTATTACGGAAATCACCCCTTGACTTACTTGACTTAAAGTCCTAAGTCCCCAAGGTGGGGCAGAGGGCGTCTACCGTGCTCCGCCATCGCGTTCGATCTTCACCTACGCGCTTCACCTCAGGCCACGTCAACCCTATTGCCTTAGCTTCAGCCGTCACTGAGCGTCGCCAGGATTGTCTGGGACGTCCACGTTTTCTCTTTCCTTGGGGGGTCCATTCCAGAGAAATCACTCCTTAACGGCGTGAAAAAGGGGGGGGGGGGGTAACTTGTATAGGGAATCAATCATATCTTAAATAGGGAATATAAAACTCTTTATAATTTACCAGTCCGTGCCAACCAGGGTCGAGTTACTAGATTATGTAATGGGTTTGGAAGTATGGAGCACGTTTGCAGAATATATAGCAACTTCATTTGTAACAGGATGCGCCTTGATGTGATTCAAGTAATGAGTAATAGGAAAGTCGCCAGTACTTTAAACTTCATTGTTGAAACTTAGATTTCAAAATTCATTCGTTCATACTTTGCATTTAAGGTTCGAATCTCTGAAATGAATAAACCTATTTATCGTATAATTTAGGCTTTAGTCTACGTAGAAAACATAAAAACAGAGTAGATACGCCAATTAAAAAGAAAACTTATAAATAGTTCAAAATTTATAGTTTAAGACAAACCAGAAATACTACATTAAGTATGTTAAGCAAATTTACAAGAAAAATTAAATAGAAACAAAAGAAGAAATCGTATCCATATGAGTAAGTGAAGTGGTGTGAGTGTTTGTTAGTGTATAAATATTTAAATAACAGTGTGAGGGTGTAAATAAAAATAAAAAAGTATGAAAAGATATACAAATAAAAAAACAATCCCAATATAATATATTTGCCTCTATAGAAGATATTACTCTGTATAAGTTTCGTTCGACGAAAAATCTATTCAAATCTTCATACCGATTCATAAAGGAATGCGTTATAAATTCGTCCAAAGCAATAACTTATTTCACGGCCTTTTGCTTATAATATAGAGAAAGATATTGATTTCTACTGCCTTCATTATGTTTACAGTTATTTTAGTTATTTGTATTTTGTTTTGTGTTATTCGTTTTTAAATATAGCACGAAAGGAACTGTATCGATAAGGCCTCATTTCCGCTCCAGTATAACGAAAAAATATAATAATTTCCTTTTAATAATAAAATATATAATACTTAAAAATAACTAAAATTATTAAGAATGCCAAACTTTGGTCTAATTGTATTTTTTGTTCAAAATAATATATTTTCATATGGACATACAGGATAGTAACATATGAACGTTAAAATCGACGGGTCCTAAGAACAAAATCGTATCTTCAAATAAACGACTTCACAGATAGGATTTTGTTCTTGGGACCCGTCGAAATAATAAAAAGAAGGTGAAAAAAGTTGATATGTTACAGAAAATGTATTTCGGTGTGTATGTTTGAAAAACTGTCATAAGTTTTTGATACAAAAATTTTATATAAATATTATACTTCATAATATTGTCTTTTATTAACGCGAGTATCACACATTTAAATAAAATACTGTATACCGGATTAAAACGCGATTTATTATTTATATTGTTTAAATTATTTATCCCGACGTTTCGGATGCTTTTCAGCAACCGTGGTCGCGGGGAGATTGTGCGAAATCGCGTTTTAATCCGCGTAAAATTAAAATTAATAAATAATTCCTTGAAAATCGTGTAGTTTGAGAATGTTATTCGAAGGAAGGTATCCGTATTCTTAGAAATATGTAGTTGTATGAAATTTCAGTTGAAATTGCATACAATAGACAGATTGACGATACGAATTTACTTCCTCGTAAGTTCTTCGTTCTGGCGAACCAAGCGACTGCCTCTGTCTCACAAGAAGTCTCTGTTCCGTTTCATTGCTCATGTGTTTCAAAGGTTAAGAAAATTTGAGAAAAAAACAAGGGTGCGCTATAATTGTATCTAGTTCGATCCTAAAACTTGGCTCGAACCAGCACTGATTGTAATAATAAGTATGTATGTCTATTGATTTCAGCTGCTGTGTACCTAGCAGGCGTGGTCGGAGCGATAGGTGTGTCAGTGCTGGGTGTTTTCTGTGTCCTCTCAGTCCTGCAACTCGCTATGATCTCGTCGAAAGAGAAAGTCGGACTCAAATATACGCATCTCGTCATGACGAAGTTAGCGCTGGCGCTATTAGCAAGTGAGTATAAATAAAAAATATTGTTTATTCATTATCAAAAAAAAATACATCAATAAAAGATAAGATATGAGCACCCTTTTAAGTACATAATAAATACTTGTGTCAGGATGCTCAGCTCTTCCATACCAAAAGAAAATAAACTAGATTACAATAAAACTTAAGTTAGGTTTTTTTACAATTTTGATTTTAAATTTTAATTAAAAAGAAAAAAAAAAAAAATGAACAATGATAATAATAATCTAGACACTATTAATAAGTTATGTATTTATTTAATTTTGTTTATATGTTTTTATTATATTAATTTTATATAATTAGTGTTAGTTTGTGGTGTGGTGTATATGTGTGTGAGTTTGTGTGTGTGTGTGTGTATGTGAGTGTGAGTGCATCGTACTAAGTTCAGATATATTAGGTGATGGCTTTCATTAGATCCTCCATCTCATTATAAGTTTTAGTCATCAGCCAATTTGAGAGAGTTTTTTTGAAGTTATATAAATTGAGAGAGTAAATGTCTAAGATTCCATTCACCTTATTGTATAGGAACACCGATTGAGCCTCCCAGTTGCGACTGGCAAATGTTGTTTTTATCGAAAATTTTTCAACGGTGTCCCTTCTACGTTTCCTAATTATAGTATCATTAAATTTGAGAGTTTTGTGTTTTTTAATTAAAATAAGGAGTATGAATAATTTCCGAACTGATAGCAACTGACTCATAGAGTACAACTCTTGAGTCGAGAATCTGTACGGCTTAAAGAACATAACCTTCAGAAGAGATCTTTGTCCTCTTTCGAGTTCGAGAAATTTCATTTTAGAGGCTCCCCCCCAGACAGGAATACAATATGTTAAAATAGATTGAGCAAGGGAAAAGTAAATCTGTATTAACAACTTTTTAGTCGCAACGTGTCTTAATGTTTTAAAAATCCAGATCAGTTTTCTGATCCTACTAGTTGTTGACTCTAATTGAGGATGCCAAGATAGGTGTTGGTCAATGATTACGCCAAGGTATCTATTATTTTTGACTTTTTGTATAATGGAACAAGAACAGTTACTATTTAACATGTCACAATGATGTATTTTAAGGTTGAAATCGGCCTTTGGCTGAGTTCGGCTCGTGATGGAGAAACAAATATAATTCGTTTTAGATGTGTTGAGTGTTAGCAGGTTGTCGTTCAGCCAATTTGCTATCCTGGCCAAACCAAACTCGGCCTCTTTGTGGACTTCATCCCACGTCTGACCAGTAAATAACACAGCAGTGTCATCCGCGTAAGAAATTATTTGGCCATTGTTAATTTTGAGCTTGCACAAGTCAGTAATATAAATTAAAAAGAGCGTCGGGCCTAGGACGCTGCCTTGAGGAACACCGAAAGTAACTTGCTGATCTGTACTGATATATTGCCCAATTTTTACTCTTTGCTTTCGATCACTTAAGTAGTCTTTAAAAATGCGCAACGGGATATCTCTTATTCCTATCAGCTCAAGTTTGTGTATAAGGGTGGAGACACAGACGGTGTCAAAAGCTTTTTTTAGGTCAAGAAATACAGCGAGGCATTTTTTACCTTTATCCAAATTACTTACGACTAATGAAGTTAAATGCAAGATAGCATCTTCAGTGGACTTCCCTTGGCGGAAACCATACTGAGAGCTTGAAAGAATTTCATATTTGTTAAGGTAATTTAGCAGCCTTACATTTAAAAACTTTTCTAGGATTTTAGAAATAGCAGGTAATATCGAAATTGGCCTGTAATTATTGACACTGTCCTTGTCACCAGACTTGAACACAGGAGTAATTATAGATTGTTTAAGAAGACTGGGAAAAACTCCTTTTCGAAATGATAAATTTACCAGATGACAGATGATAGGAATCAAAAGATCTTTTGCGAGTTTTAGGAATTTAGCAGGTATGTTATCCCAACCTGGAGCACATTCTGATTTTAAATTCATGATAATGGAATTTATTTCTTGGGGATCAGTTTCGAAGAGAACAAAGGAATGTAAAGCAGTTTCAGAAATAAGGGGCTTATTTGCTTGCAGTGTTGAAAGATTCACTACAATTTCCTTAGCAAGTTGTGGTCCAATGTTGGCAAAGAATTTGTTCACCTTGTCAACAGAGTCATGTGGGGAGGGCAGTATGTTTAATAATTCGCAATTTGAGGATTTTATTTATATGTATGATTTATATAGTTTTATTTATATGTAGTATGATGTCTCAGGAAGAATACGATAAAGTATAGGGTAAAACACCCGATGGTCAGCCAGGTAATCGAGCGTATACGAGTGAGAAGAGTACGGAATATATCTTTCGTGCTCTTCTCATTCGTACGAAAGGTAGGCAGAAGCCGACTACTGGGTATTTTTAAAAGGCTGAGCACTGTGTGTTTTACCCTATAGTATCTTGAAAATACTATAAGACTTACAATAAGAGGATACAGCATTTATAATCTGACGGGCTCTATGGCGCGTTGGGTAGAACACCTTGTACTCCGATGGGTCGTGGCTCGTATCCCGCCGGGACAACATATTTATAATTTTCTATAAGCATGAGTATAATCATATATTCCCCACCTCTGATCACTTCGGGTATTAAACGAGTGAGAGGAATATCGAAATTCCAACCGGGTAACGAACCACTGTTCTGAGATGGAAAAATGAAATCATGAACAGCATATTGCGCTTTTCGGTCTTAGTCTATGGATTTTAGAATGCTCAAAGTAAAAAGTAGGTCGAAAGCGCAACATTGTAGGATCAGGAGTATCACCTACCACCATGTGAACCTCATGCTCGTCTGTCGATATCGATATCTAGTGCTGGGCGCTTGTGTTCCAATAGATCGAAGCCACCAGGATGTATCTCCCAACGTCTGGCTATCACAGATTGACATCCTCTACGACTCAGTGCACGTTATGCTTCGCATATTTAGTTCAGTATGATATCTGTGTTAATTACATATATTGTATTTTCTTTCAGCATTATTATCGATAGCTGCGGCCGGTTTATTCGCAGTTCAGGGCGATGACAGAGGTTTCTATCTCACGAGAGGAGAAGCTTTCTATGTACAGGTAATTACATACATTCCCGTCACTCTACGATTTTCATAGAATTTTTCCTATGATTTTAGCTTTCCAACTTTGAGATTTTTCTCTCACGGAACATTTTTCTTATAATTATTCCACCGTTATTTTGTCTTTAATTATTTTTAAATAATAATTAAATTGTCTGATTTTTGCAATAGTTTTTTTTAACTTCTAACTGCGCCGTTTTCTCGTCAAAATATATTCTAGGTATTTTAGGGCAATTGTTAATAAGGTTAAACCTATTAAAATACAATCATGTCCCATCGTTGACTACGTTCTGGCGTTAGCATCAGGTGAAACGCGGTCAAACTTGTACTTTAAAAATCCAGTGCCAATATTTAAAAAAATACGGTATTCTATTACAGATAGTATGCATCGTAATAAATTCGATACTGTTCATAATGTCGGTGTATGACACACTGTTCTCGAGACGAGAAGGGGGCGACCCCACGAGCCCGATCGGCGAACCTCACGCTACCACCATCAATAACCCAGGCTTTAAGGAGGGGAGAGGTATGTAATGCTACCACCAAAATCAATTTATATATTTGGTAACGTAAAGACACCTATTACCGACCGTGTATATATTTGGAAACAAAACAGAAGTACGGCTACCTAAATCCGACCACTTTATTATTAAGTGAATATCTATGGGCTTGTTGGCACGTTCGGTAGAACATCTGCCGTGCACATGGGTGCCGATGGGTTGTTGGTTCGAATCCCACCGGGACATGTTTATAATTTTCTGTAAGCATGTTTTCCCCATGTCTGGTAACTTCGGCCATTGAACGGATGGAAGGATATCATAATCATTTTCATAGATGGAAAAGCCGTGAAGTGCATATGACGCGTTTTGTTTTCAGTCTATGAATTTTCGAATGCTCGAAGTAAAAAGTAGGTCGACAGCGCATCATTGACTGATGTTCTGTGGCTGAGGTATCACCTACCATCAAGTGAACCTCATGCTCGTCTTTCGATATCTATACTATTATACTAAAATACTATATATACTATAATATTTCTAGCAATTGCCCCCGCTTTTGGGTTGAATTTCGTAAAATCCGTTCTTAGCTGACCTCTACTCGGCGAAAGGAATATTCCTACCATATTTCAAGTCGCTACGCCTTATGGTTCCAGAGATATCGTGATGAGTCAATATATAGGTGGGAATCTCTTTTATATATAGATAAAGAGAAAAGTTTTGTATGTTATGAATAAAATCAAAAACTACTGGAACGATAGAAAGCTACATTATCAGTGAGTAACATAGGCTATTTTTGTGTATATTATTTATCTACATTACACCCGTGTGAAGCCGGGGCTAGTCTATTATAAAAAACTAATAAAAGCATACAATTTCAGGTGTCTCAATGACAGATGCTTCGGGCAAGCCGTATACAACAAATGGTCACGGCAGCGTGGCTTCCATGAACACCACAGCGACAACCCTCACAGGTCTCTCGGACGCCAGTACCATCACAAGGTCTCCCCTGAGGTCTTCGCTGAAGAAGCCGAGACCTAAAGAGGGGGAACCGGGAGGTCTAGGTATACAGAACCCGGGGTACTCTGGGCACTCGCCGCCGTTGAACCGAAACGGCAGCCAGAAGAAAGTCAGGATACAAACGCATAGTACTGAAGTGTGAATGAGTAAGTACAGTGTGTTCGTAGCTTAAATCCATCTTTTGTTATTCAATGTGAAATCGATTTGAGTCGGTGAAAATACCTTATACAAAACGATGTCTGCCCTACCATAATAATAAGAACCAGTGGCGGGTCAACCATACAAGCCCAAAAGCCGCTTTAATTTAAAAATGTAATTATATAAGTTGTACTAGCTGCCCGACCAGGATTCGCACGACTATACTAATGAAGAAAATGAGACTAAAGCAAGACAATTTGTCAAAAAAAAACCTATTTTTCACTCTTATCACTCTTAACGATCTATTCTCATACCAAATAAACATAGAAAAATATCATTAAAATTGGTCGAGCCTTTTCGGAGAAGTGCGACCATAAATACCTATGATATTTTTATATTATTTATTATAATAACTTTAAGGGCATTATTATTTTTCTTTTTATGGTTACATTATTAGGGCAAGCCGGGCTTTTGGGCTTATGTGGTAGTCCCGCCACCGATTGGTAAATTGAAGAATATTCTTCATACCGATAGATATGAAATATATTGCTTTATTCCACTGTTATAGTAGGAGTCTTGTTCAGAAATAGCACTTATATAATATTATTTACATAAATTATACTTAATTGTTATAGAATTATTCATAAAATATACTTAGGGATACAAAATTTTACGTTAAATATAATATTAAAAAAATAAACGATCGTAATGATTTGCTTAAATAGTCATCCATACTGAGTATGATTCTTCTAATTCGAGCTGAATTCGCATAGATAAATATGGAGATACTATTTTGATATTGAAATTGTATCATGGAAGGACTTTGAATCTTTAGAGTAGAGTGCATAGTGCATAACTGTCCATAAACCTAGGTCTGAGATTCTCTAGTAATATGAATCTTCATATATTATCTCTCTAATATATAAAATTCTCGAGTCGCGGTGTTTGTGGTTAAACTCCTCCGAAACGGCTTGACCGATTCTCATGAAATTTTGTGTGCATATTGGGTAGGTCTGAGAATCGGCCAACATCTATTTTTCATCCCCCTAAATGTTAGGGGTAGTCCACCCCTAAATTTTTATTTTTTTATTTTTGGACGAAATTTTTTGTTTTTATTTTTTTATAATGTGGCATTAAAAAATACATACAACCCCTGCTTTTGTTTGTCAAAAAATCTAGACCCGTGCGAAGCCGGGGCGGGTCGCTAGTTATTTATATTATATTCAAAATTGCAGAATGAAATTACTATAGTAGCCTAGCCATAGCATAGTATTTCATTGAAGTCCAAACAAAATGTTGGTTTTATGAAGGTAGTTTATATTAAATATGAATTGTGTGATTCTTGGTTTTCTCCTTATAACAAAAGGAAAATTAAATCGATGCCTCCTACGTAAATTGTTCGTTTATTTTTTTAACTATACTTTTTTCATTTATGTGTTTGCAATAAATATAAATATATTTTTTTACTTACACGACGTATAAAGTTATATCATTATAAGAAAAATTAAATCAGACAGTGTATTGTCTTTTATTAACGCGAGTATACATAAATAAAATAACTTATCAGATTAAAATTTCCGGATAAATAATAAAACACTAATTTCTTTGGTTGCTAACAGATACGTGGGAGGTATTGAAATGTTAAGCCTTTTGTAGTTATAAAGGGTATACATTATTTTTCAATCTATAAAAACTATCTATACTTTTATAGATTGAAAAATAACTATCTATAATGTAAGGGACAAAATGAAGGGCTAGAAATTCATTCAGATATTTAAATACCATATTATATCATGTAATATAAAATCATATAGACTGACCATATTTTACGATCGTGTGAATGAAATACTATAAGAAAGAGTGTAATACACGCCTTACAATTTTTATTACAAAACTTTCCCTTGTAAGGAATCTCATCGTTTTTAAGGTATTTTTAATTTTGATATTCTGTGAATAAGTATGTAACATGTTTGTAAGATTTTTATGATATGTTTAGGATAGCAAAATAGTCAATTAAAGGCATATTTAGACTACCTATTAGACAAAATAGAGACACATATATTTATATTTAAGATATCACAAAAATATTGCACAAGATTGTATTTTATAGTTATAAAATTGCGTATTTCTTTTTAATGTCTGTTTAACACGAAAAGTTGTCTTAGACTAACAGGTCTGTTAATACATATATATCAATTAAAGTAACATTGCTAAATTAATAGTTAGGAAATCGTTAATACGCAGTCGAGTATCACTAATTTGTTCAAAGAAATTTTTATATTGTTGATACTGCTAAAAACATTGAGAGCCGACTTTTAATTATAAAGATCCTAAAAATTGAAGAATGAAGCTTCAAAATGCTATTTTTTTTTATCTCGATATGACTATTTTTCACTGAGATACAGCCTTCCAAACTTACATTGAAATCGTGACTACAAATTGACTTACTTAATCTGAGATCGTATTTGATATTAGATTTGACAGCTGAGTAGGAAATACTGAGACACGTTTGTGCAATAAATTACATTTTTTTTTTTACTTTTTTTAATAATGTTATTTTTATACATATACTACTATAACTATTTTACTTGAACTATTACTTTAGAATGTGTTTTAATGATTAATGTCCATTTTCACCAACAAATCTTTAACACGTTGATGGACAGAATTAACCTATTAGTTCTTTGTGACTAAATTGCATAAGTATGAAATTTGCCGCTACTTCGTTGTATCATGCAAGACAATTAAGATAGTATAACCACAGAACAGAAGAAGTAAGTAGAAGTGCGATGTGTCATAATTTGTACCGGATCGAGTGTCGCCAAATTCACACCAATGAATGGAGTATTGAATACTGCACACAGTTGCAATTTTTCTTCGATTGGTTGTTTTTATTTAACTCAAAACTACATAAATCACACTGGTCCTACAATTGATAATATATCTTAGTACTTCGCGATAACGGTTACTTTGTAATATTGAAACAAACTAATAAATAATTCCTCTACTCGATAATAGATGTCGTTATTCTTCTTGCACGCAATAATGATTTTAATCATCACTTCAAAAAGTCGAAAACTGTGTCATTATGTGTCATAAATTTAATAATTTCGTCATTTCCGGCTAGTGTCGGACACGTTTAAAAACATTATCGATATTTGATACATTATTTTTGTTTACGATTTAAGTACTATGTTGTATGATTATCAATTGTGGTGTAATTATACCGTAGTATAGCGCCGTTTTAAACTGGTGTTAAACCAAAAAATAAGGTATTTTATTTTTGATACAATTTTTATTTATTTTTTCAAATCAATATGTAGATCTGCCTTTGCGAGAAGGAAGAACAAACCACACACATTCGAATTTATAACACGATTGCTAGTTAAGAAGCTATATTAATATTCTATTTTATTAACGCGAGTATCACACATTTAAATAAAATACTTTATAACGGTTTAAAATGCGATTCATTAATTTATAAATAAGTTTAGTTTTTTCAGCAAATGTGGTCACGGGCAGACTGAAAGATGACAGTTGTCTGATGAAATATCACAAAGTTGCCATATTAACGCTATCTATTCCTACGGAGTTAGTAGAGATGTCATCTCTACTTGTTTTTTAGTATGTTTGACTTGGGGTTTTAGATTTTTAATTATCGGATCCCAGGTGTTGGAAAGTTTCAAACCATCTTCTCTGTTGAAGTTAAGGTGTTTTACTTACTTTCTAGTCTGGGAAAGGGTCTACTTTCTCTTGCAAGGAAGATAAAGTAGACTTCTCTTTTTTCTTCAAAATTTTCGGTCAATCCGTTGGTTAATTTCAACTCGAAGGAAGGACAAACAAAAAATAAAAACACTTTCGATTTTTTAATAATTTATTAATTAAAGTATTTAAGACTGCGATTTAACTATCGTGCTATTAAAAATAAAAATGATAAATTTTAATATTATATAATATTATTACTGACACGTTGTATATCGATAAAAACATTCGACCTAACACATCACTACTAAGTGAGTAGCGATAGAACATTCGAGAATAGCGTTGACACCTGATATGACAAACGATCTAAACTGAACTTTATATGAAAGGTATAAGGATGATTTTAGCTTTTTTTTCTATTAAATTTATTTATTTATTGAAATTTTAAGATTTATTGAAAAAATATATAAATTTGTACTAAGTGATGGTAAGAAACACCTCCGTTACTAAGACTCTTCCTTCTGCTATCATTCTTATACTCTAAAATATAACAGTACGGCATAGTTACGAAAAAAAGTAATTTTATGACACGACCGACTCAACGCAGTGTTATGACACGACTGTGATGGGTTAAGGGAAATATCACTCAATAGTGACGCGCATACCACGCCTACTTCGCAATTCTACTTATTTTTCCCTGTTCTGTGAGTATAACATATAAATTATACTTGTGATGACATTACAGAATTTTGGCCCTTGAATATTATGTTGAAAAGCGTTCTGATTTTATACAAGCCAAACTGGCAACAGGCGCTCTGTCAATCAACGTGTTAATAACACCTATAACGGTTTAAGGCCCATATTATAAGAATATATATATATATATATATATTATATCTTAATAGTTTGATTATATAAACAGTTTATTTTGACATACAATAAAAAAATTTTACTACTATGTATTATATAAAAATTCTAAAACGTGACTCAGGTTTGAATATATTTTTAGTATTTGTCAAACAGTTTTCTCTCTATACAGATAAAATATAGTCAAATTCTATAATTTTGACAGTTATCAAGAATATATCTGTGCTTGAGTTACGTCTTGGTATATGGGCCTATGTGACATTTGACAGTAATTTCGTTTTCATTGACAGTTATAGATAGATTTAAAAGTTAACTAACACTACGAGAATGTTACTTGTTGTTATTTAGGTGGCAATGGTATAACTGGGCATAAGATTTAAATACCGACGATATTGAAATCCAGACTATAAATTGTTTTTGGCAGTCAACTTCCTACTTTAATACATTCTGTGACTCTAATTTTTCATATACACCTTTTACAATATTTGTATATTATGCTTGAACAAAGTTCTTTTTCTATTAAAAATATGTAAATAAATTGGCACATAGTGTTAGAATTATGATTTGAACATAGATGTGTAGGTATTACATATTTTAATGGCATTTTTTTATTCACTTTTGTGATTGTAATCTCATGAAGGCGAATTATAGGCGGCCTTTTTCGGCTTACTCAGTCTCTATGCCACGTTTTATATAGATTATACTTTTTTAGTGGCGTAGCTAGTTGGACAAGGGCCTTGTAGCATAGACAATTACCTACCACAGATATAATTGTTTTTTTTAAATTTGATGTTTGCATAGTATTTAAAATATTATTATAGGTACATGTGAGCAGGCTCGAAGTTTTCTAACTTCAAAACCTCTCTACTCTCTTTCCAAAGTTTAGGAGCCCTATAGGCTTCGGGGCCCTTATGCACTGCACTAACTTGCCCTATGATAGCTACGCCACTGTTTAGTTTCAATAAAATAGTGCACAGATTTATTACCGCAAACTCACAATAGTTTGTGTTCAAAAGATTTTTGATGACTTTTATTTCATTATGTAAAGTTTCGTCCAATATGTTCCATCATTGTGTTCGTACAAAACTATGATGAATACTTTTTATTTTTTAAAGGTATATTTAAAATTAAAAAACGTCTTATTGCCTAATTCGCCTTCGTAATATAAGTGATTATTATGTAAATATTTGTATGTTTTAAAAAGAATAACCCACCAGGCTTGTTATGTGTATTTTGTTTTGGTCTCATTTAATTAGAAATCAGTAAAAAAGAAAATACCATTATATATGTAAATTACTGGATAAGTTCTAATTAATATGTCTGATTAATATTTGCCTTTATTGTTAAATAAGATTAAATTAGCGTGGAACAAGTTGTTAATTATAATTTGTATGTATAAAACTTATCGACGTTTAACAGATTTTTTGTAAGAATCGTTAAATATTCAAAAAATAAGGCATAAGTAATAGGGAATATGCATGCATTTTTTTTATATTTTTTATCGACTTGTTACATCATTTTACCCTAATAAAAAATATAAATACTCTTGGCAATGTCCAAATTATTTTTTAAAATTACTTTGAAAACATCGATAAAATTTGATCTGTTTAAACGCGGCCATATTTCGCGGGCTTTGGATGATATCACATTACACGCTCAGTGACGGATAGAGTGAGGTAACTATGGTAACCAGTGTTTGACGCCATCTTCGATGTCAATGGACGCCATTGATAAATCGCTGCCGATAAATGACAGAATGTGTAAGGTGACGTCACGTTTTGTTTCGACCAATGGTGATGCGTTTTGCAAACTTGAATTTCTCTCCCTTATTTTACACATTTTAATTAATATTTTTTGCAATTAAACACGAACTAAATAAGAAAATAATTGTTTAGGCATAATATCTGGGCCATAAGGATTCAAGGGAAAAAATATCAAGTAAATTTAAACAACATGCATATTCCCTATTATTTGTTTACATTTTATCAGTCATAATATTTCAAAGATTTTCTGATAAATCTTTGAAATGTTATACTAGAAAACGTTGTTACGTCAATATAATATAACGACCGTTAAAAGGTAATAGGGCATAAGCGACATTTTGATCGAAAATGACTTATATTATATGCCATCCTACTTAATATTTTCTGCCATGGCTCTACGAAGACTTTTTGTCACTTACGCCCAAACAAAAAACAACATTTACAAAGTGCCCTTTAAAATCAGTGAACTTTAAACTGCTCTCCTGAACAATTTGGTTTTTGTCGGTTATACCCTATTACCTTTTAACCGTCGATATGTATTTCGGAAATAGTGCCTTGCCGTTCGGCGATAATGTGCCTTCTTGTAATTGGTCTTTACCCTTTCCAGATTCAATATGTGTTTTTAATTAGGTTTTTAGTTGTAATCCGTCCACTTTCTGGTCTTAGTTAAGATGTCACACTAGATCTTAAGGTTCATAGTGTAATCAGAATTTATATGAACGTTATTTTGTCATTTTATTGCATAGCAAATATTGGTACGCCTTGCGTCAAAATTCAGATTAAATTTGTTCACTATCTATAAAAAATGATGAATTTTTTATGTACTTTTGTAGGTTAATTTTACAAATAGTTGAAACGTTTTGTGTCCGTCCGTTATAATTTATATTTTGTTTGCAATTGCGAAATAAAATGTCGATATAATTTTTGTGTTTTTTTTTAAATATACATATTTTTTTTGGCGTGGATATACCACGTAATATAAGTACCTACAAGAAAGAAAAAACTATGAATGGCAACATTAAATCCATCGCCTGATTGTTTTCTGCGCAGGTGATTTGGACTTACGATAATATAAGGATACGATGGCTGTAATATTTTGCTATATCTGATAACAATATAAGCGATAAAAAAACTTGCTAAAATAGGGAAATGGGCCATATTACGGTATGTTAAAAGATATCGTATGTTAAAGTTGATTATTAAATCACAAATATTCTGTAAACATAAATTGAATTATCGTATCTGGGGGCACGGCAGTGCCCCCGCCAAGTCGAGCAAAAAGCGGCCGTACTATCCTTTTCTCGAAGTAGTTCGGGCCATTTTCGACTCCCTATAACTTCGTTGTGGATAAAACTAGAAGCTTGAATTTTCAGTAACCAAGCAGGGCATTGTATAAACTCGGTATATTTAATAATTTCAATAAATTTAAACCAGTAGTTTAAGAATTATAACTAGTCAAAAATTGTTAATTTGTCACTCACTCACTCACTCACTGACTGACCGATCATCAAAAGTCTAAGGCACTTCTAGCAGACATAGAAACTTCAAATTTAGAATACAATTAGTGTTTAGTGTATAAATCAAGGAAAAACTAAAATATTTTGACATTTCGGTCCAGTTTTCTAGATATACAAACTTTAAAGTATTTCTGTATATAACGAATAACTTTAAAACTACTAGACCGATTTCAAAAATTCTTTTACCATTCGAAAGCTACATCTTCACTGAGTAATATAGGCTATATTTATTACTACAAAAAAAAATAGAGATCCTTAGAAATCCCGACTAAAAACAAAACCAAGGTGTAAAAAAATTAGCCATAAAATGTCTTTCATCGCATGTGCTGCGGAAAGTATTGATGATAGAACAAAAAAGTTCCAGAATATTATAGAACATATCAAAATCTACACAAAAAATCGTAACTACGTTTTACATTAAAAAGTTGATAAAAATGCCAATCAAAGTCAGACTATGTTATCCATAGCTTTGTATTAATTCTTGTCCTAATAAACTAAGAAAAGGACTATCTACAAAAAGAAATGAGATGCCATCAAAAACATAAATTGTAAAAAAAGCCAAGTCTTGCAACTCAGTTCTTCTATCGTAAAAAGTTGTGAGATCCATATAATACCAAGTCGGTCAATTTATTCAGTCTCTACTGAAGGATCCTTCTGTCTTAAGTTATTACGTAATTAACAACATCTTATAGTGATCATATCAATGAAATATGATGAAATAAGGACGATGATTTATATTTGGATGCCAATGATGTACTAAAAAATCAATCCTCCTGTTCTAGTGAACAAAAGAGGTGATTAGAAATTAATGACTAAAATACAAAAAAACGTTCTAATGTTTTGAAACTAGTTAAAACTAATTACGTAATTAGCTAACCTAACAACATCTTATAATGATCATATCAATACCAATATTAAAAATCTTTGATGTTTAAAATAAAAAGATTGACTTGGCAATCGCACTAAACAATCTAATTTAATATAATATGTGTTAGTTGTGATACACATTGTGTTTTTAAATAAAATCAAAAAGATACATTGTGTTTTCACGCGATAGCCGAGTCAATCTATTCATGTAAAACATCAAATATTTTTAATATTGGTATTGATATGATCATTATAAGATGTTGTTAGGTTAGCTAATTACGTAATTAGTTTTAACTAGTTTCAAAACATTAGAACGTTTTTTTGTATTTTAGTCATTAATTTCTAATCACCTCTTTTGTTCACTAGAACAGGAGGATTGATTTTTTAGTACATCATTGGCATCCAAATATAAATCATCGTCCTTATTTCATCGCTTCTCACACACAAAGACGGTGTATTTTAAAGAATTTTCGAGAAGTTAATCGTGAACCATGTCTCACACAAGTGCTGTACGTGAAACTTTGGGATGGACTGTTAAAGATCTAGAGGCAATGGCTGATGCTTTGGGGTTGAGGGGGGAGAATGCTAAAGTCCTCTCCTTGGAGTTCTCTCGAGATGAGTGGGAGAACAATGCTAAAATACGTGATGCTGTTGCTTACATTGGATTTGATGCTAAGAAAATCGTGGAGCAATTTTTCAAGAAGGCTGCTGAGAATCCCGCTACAGCATCTGATACCAAATCTTCATATGGAGAAAAGGAGCTATATGATAAGAATGATGCAAAAACTGACTTAATGTTCTTTTTGAACGTATTTCTGGAGCGTGGTAACAACTTGCATAAGGCTCTATTAAGATGTGATGACGTGATAGGCCCCATACTCCGCAGGAAGGCTAGTGCTTATGGGATAAACATGGATAAGACACAGGGCAAGACTGTGCTCGGGACTAAGCAATTGACTCTGGCACGAATTGCACAGGCATTTGCTCAGTGTACTGCTGAGTTAATTTTGAAGGACAATATCAAGAGCAAGCTGACTTCCAAGTTATTCATTGGGCTGCCAAATCTGATGCTCCATACAATCTTTCCAGCTCTCATACCTTCTAACCTCGGAGACATTACTGATGCCCTCAGAGCTATGGCAGTCCTGATCAACATTGAAATGTCCACCATGCTAGCAGATGCTAAAGAAAAGCGGAAGATTGCAGTCAGACCATTGGAAGACCTGATGGAACAATCAAATCTATTTGTGGAAGCTGCAGTTAATGGTAGCTTGATATCAGACACTGCTAGGTCTGCCATTCTGGTGAAGGCTGGGATCCTGGTGATAGACAATCAAGGCAAATCCATGACATTCGCTGATTCAGTGAAGACCCAATTGCCTAGGCTTCAGGTGATCAAGACTCACCAGATGAACACCATGTCAGTTGTACTCAATCATCTGGTAAACTAGAATGCCCGGATGCAGGAGAGGGTGGGTCTGGGGTGAGACCAATACCACCTAAACGCTCCAGTCATTCGGTCAGGAGGGGCTCTAGTCTCACTGATCTGGTGCGATATCTGAGGACAACTGCTTTACTGACGCCTGAGGAGTTGGAGGAGATCGCAGCAGTACAGCACAAAACCATATTACGATCTTGCAAAAGAAGGGTTAGCATCAATACCCACGAGGATGAAAGTACAAGTGCTGAAAGCCCTGGTTCTAGTAGGGCTCAGGAATCTCAGATGGTGTCCAGAGGTTGTTCACCTTGTGGGAAGGAGGGAGAAGTGAAGAGGGTCACCATTAAATCAACTCACCACCTGAAAGCTAGTCCGGCAATGTGCTCCCTACCTCCTCCACCACCACCTATGCCACCAGAGGGACTTCTTTCAGCATCGACAGGGCCTGTTCCAGCTGTTAGCCATGACATACGAGCGTCCATTAACATGATTGGTATGAAGATGTGGTCCATGACTCCTAAGATAACTCATAAGGAGCTTGAATCTCACATTCAGGCACTACTGGAGCTGGCAGCAGACACTTCTGTGACAACCCCCCCCTAGACCCATCCTTAAGAAGAAAATAAAAGAGAAAGATCCTAGGAAACCTGATGGTTTCTTAGAGGAGCTCAGCTTGAAATTATCAGATCAACGCCAATTAACACATACATACGAGTATAATGCCTCGTCAGCCACCTGGGACTTTTATTTATTTTACTATTATTTTATTTATAATATATACAATCTAGAATTTGCCTTAATCCCGTTAATAAATTATATAAAAAAAACAACAGTTATTAGGTCTACATATTAGTATGGAGTATTTGGGTCTTTCTTCAAATGTTACAAATTCACAAATTGAATTGAAATTCATTGAATATACATACATGACGTATGACTAAGTATTTTAACTAGTGCACTATTTTTTTTTTTCAACATATACTTTTTAAATAAAAATAGCATTAAATCTCATTACCGGTACCGTGTTTATTTCAATTTATCATGTATTAATAAATTTATAGTAAATCTAGAGCAAAGACCATCACTGTCAATACACTTATGCATACGTTCAAACCACTCATTAAACATAATCTTCCAGCATTTCTTTGTGAAACTAGCGCAGACCTCATCTCATGCTCTCAGTAACTCATTACCATTCGCAAACACTAGTCCTTGCAAGTGAGAGAGAAAAGCTTTAAAGTTATGGTCACTCGATTAGCAAAAGCGATATAATGGTGAAAGTGCGAACTACCCAAGCGCGAGTTTGGGCGCAGCTTCTTAAGCATGACTTGAGGCAAATACTGTGATGATACATCAATGAGTAGAATCTTCACAATCTGTCTGAACCTAATTCGCCTGTTTTAAGTTTTTAAACAGTACCTATCCTTCTGGGGTCCAGCTGCTTGCAATGGCTTGGCACGATCTTTCGTCCTCGTTTAAATAATAGTTACGTCTTTGGTATTGTTGTACCTCCTTAATACGATAGAAAGAGAAACGCACTCTTTATTAAAGGTACTGAATATTTCCTCGTACCCGTCTAATTCACGTTTAAATTTGTAATAGTAAATCACTTTGTATTCGCGATTACTGAGACTAGCCATTAAACATGTTCTTTTATTTATTTATATATAAGACTACTGATGGCAGGCTCAACGAACACTCATGAACTGAAATTAGTGGTAGATAGCTTTAAGCTCAATATTTCTTAGATTCTTTCTATTGCAAGACTTATGGAACAGCCTACGTATAATATTGAAAACGATTGAGCAAGATACTTGAAGAGGATAAAAGGAGAGATTAAATATTTAACACCGCGTGCTCAAAGAGTTAGACGCAGAAAGTGGAAGATAAATAGCAGAAAATATTTACAAAAAAATAAAGCAGAGATAAATTGTAGATTTTAGAGATAAATTGTTCTGGACACTGAAAAGTCCCAAGAGCCGAGCGAACATATTGCCTAGCATGCACATCAATAAAATTCATCAAATTATATTACGAAAATCGAAACAATTAAAGACAAAAATTATTTTATATGAGTTTTGATTAATTTAATATAACAATAAAGACTAATAACATGTTATTTTTTTATTACAATCGTTTTGAATATATTCTATATTTCACTACCGTATAATCAAAAGTCATTACCGAGCACATGGCTCATTACCGTGATTTGTCACAATGTTTGAGTGACTATAACTCGTTCAATATTTGAAATACATACGTGCCTTTGAAATATATATGTAAGGAATTAAAACTTAATACATCAATACAATCAAATCACAATAAAGATGAAATTTTGCAAAAACTGAAAAAAAACCCGCAAATATTGTCTAAACTGGAGAAAGACCCATTTGTTATCTCGTCCATTGTCAAAGCCACTAATAGTTTTTATCATATATAATTTAGTCAGTCTTTTCGTTGGTTACTATTTTCCTTCTTCTTCTCTTCTACTAGTCGTAGCACTTGCCCAGGAAAATTTTCCCATCATTTCGTAAATTATAACTACATATTCTCCATGAGATTGAGATTTTGCATAAACCGTTGTTACTTTCCTACTCTTTTTGGTCCGTTTCTTCTTCATCTAGGTTTTCAATTTCTTCCTTAAGTTAGAATTCTTTACTTTCTTTCATTTCTTTGTTTTTGCTAGTAATAGATAATTGACTACCAGATGTGGTCTATAATTTAAAATTTGTGATTCGATTATCTCAGATTGAGGTTTGTTTTGTATTTCTCTTATCTGTAATGGAGACGTCTTAATCCCCGTTGTATTACTTGAACTTAAATATTGTCCTGTAGGACTCACTTAAGTAGTCATAAGAGCCAGGTTAAAAAAACTTATTTATAAAATTTCATATAGAAGTTTTTATTGCTTAAAAGGTCATAAAATTAAGATGGCCCCCTGACACTTGTATCGTATAATCCAAAACCTACAAAGATGGTATATATTTTATACTGTTGCAATGAAAATACAGTAATAAATGTTTCAAGTGAACATGATTCCTGACATGACATGATTCCTATTTTACAATCAAACAAAAGGCGGAGTATTAATCATTTGATCAAATATGCTCCTCAATGTCGTGCAGCCGCAAGACTAATATATGGCCATAACATGAACAATAATAATAAAAACAGAAGAAAATTCATGAAGCAACTCAGCACAGATTTGAATGCCTTGGATGGAGAAGAGACTTGAAGCTCCGACATTGAAAAGATCTTTACGTGAAAATATAAGTTATATTAGAATTTGTCTCGATAAACCAACAGATTCAAATAATGAAAATCGAGAAGAAAACCTACCCAACAAAATCGTAAATCAGTATTTATATTATAATCGGTATAATCCCAAGTGACACCAAGAATATTGTTTCGATTGGTGTATAAATATTGTGAGCAAAATAATATAAAACACAATTTTAACTATGAGGGCAAGAGCCCAAAAGCAAAATAAAATTACACTAGTTTACAGTGTATCTGTTGCCGATACAATTTTTGCTGTTGTCGACTACTTATGATATGCTAGTTACAAATATATAAGTAGATTTTTTTTATCAGCTCTAGTTTATGAGTTCCGGGTAGTTACGGTTAAAAATGAAAATGATATGTATTTACTAAGAAAAATTATTATTAAAAAACTTAAACAATCGTTGAGTTCCAAAAAACTTCGCTTTAAAGCTCTTCTCTTATGTGTGGACTTAGGGAAGTAACGTATAGGGCACGAGCAATAGTCAGACATCCAAAAAAACTCTGATAACGCTCCTCTATGACGCGTAAATCTTGACGCATACGCTCTTCCTGCTCTTCGCTCATGTCTCCTATTTTTTTTTGAAAACCTATCTAGATGACTACGGAGGAAGTGGAATTTAATGTTCACATTGCATCTCAGAGTTTTTAATTGTAAACGCAGGTCTGTAGAAGACAGTATAATTTTCTGAAAAGTTCAGTTTTAATTTTCTGACTTTCTGTTTCTGAGAAAGTTCTGCATCATCGATACGAAAGCTGTCCATGCTCTTAATTCAAGCTTACTCATAGAATTTATAAATCCAGTATCTTTGGAAGTTGTATGATATGGGGTCTGTCAAAAATACTGGCTATAATCTTTTTCATAGTGAGCTGAGAAAATTTATGGCAAATGTAGGAAAAGTAGTTCCCATTTTTATCGAGTGCATTAAAAAACTGTTTCATGATTCTCATTTGAATATGTAGTGGCGGCAAAATAATTCTATTACGAGCTACTAGTTAGTTTTAGACTAAATATTACATATTACATATTAATAATTTCATAATTATTAATATATAATATGTAATATTTAATATTACATATTATAAACCATAAGTAACAGTCATTCAGATGATTTCGCGGTTCTACCCAAATGGTTGGAGTTCTTAATTTAAAACTACCTTTTTTTCTGCCTTTCCATAATCTTAAATATTCAACACCCTATTTACAAATACAATCAGGAGCCCAAGACTTATAATTTTTATCCAGCGATATCCGAAAGTAGAAAAAGTAGGAGTTTTTAACGCACTCTGATACACCTTTTCTATTTTTTTTAGCACATAGTCTCCACATATATAGCAAAAATAATGTTGGTAGTTTAAACAACTTCTGCTTGAACCACTCATGTCGCAAAAACTTATGAAATTAATGATTACACACTGAAACACCCACGATATTAACGAATAAATCAGCATAAATGATGAACGTCGAAAACAAAAATATTCGAGCTGCACAAAATTTTCTGAGGGTATATTTGAAAAGACCATGTCATAAGTAAACAAAATCACCCACAAAATTCACGGCAACAGACAAAAAGTAAAATTTTGTAAACTAGTGTTATTGTTGACGACCATTTTAAAAAACTGAGAGATATCTACGATAAATTTGACTTATATGATCATCCCGAGAAAATTTATAATATGGATGAGAAATTATGCCGTTTCACTATCCACCACCAGCAGTGTTTTGCCCAAAAAAGTGGCTAAAAGGGATCATTTGCAGTCTTCTGAACATGCTGAAAGCGTTACCATCGCAGGATGTGTTGCTCTTGGCACATCCATACCACCTATGGTCATATTTAAGGGAAAACGTTTGAAATCAGAATTGTATGATAATTTGCCTCAGGGATCTTTAGTAGAAAAATTAGCAAAGGGGTATATGACCAATGTACTTTTCAAAATATTTTTAAAATACTTGTCTAGATACAAAAGCCATGCCTTTTGATATTTGACGAAGCAGCGTGTCATTTAGATCTTTCCATGGTCGATATATCCGATTCACTTGGCATTAATTTGTACTGCCTTCAAACACAACTCATGAATTACAGCCCCTCGACAAAGCTGTATATCGATCATTCGAGCACAACTGGGTTGCTGAATTGTTATCATTTTTGGACCAAAACAGAGACAAAAAACTCACTAAAGCACGCTATAATATAATTCTTTCAAGCATTTGGTCTATATGTATGACACACAGCAATATCACGAGTGGCTTCAAAGCGACTAGCTTGTATCCCTTCAACCCACAGGCCATACATCTTCTGCCTACGCCTGTTAAAGTTCAAACATGCACACCGACTGTTAGACGAAAAGCCATCGATTATCGAGGTACTCCAGTCACAAAAGATCTATTTGATAAATATAATCAAGAAATAATAAATAGTAACAAAAGATAGAAAAATAAACAAGACGAAAACTTTACAGATGAAATTGATGATGATGACAGATGAAAAAAAAGTGCTCCAGTTTTTTGAATCGGAGAAAGCAAATAAACGGTACACCATACCTGTAGACCAAGTGGTGAAACGAACCTGTGCTGCAACTGGGATATCAAAGAGGACTCTAATGAAAATTATAAATGAAGCCAAAGTACAACCACCTACTACGCCGGGCGCTAGTCCGACTCCAAGTACTAGTAATAATTTAGAAACCCACCCAGAACACATACATTATCGACACCGGGTAAGAAGCGTAAACAGTACAAAAAACGCATCGAAGTAGATGATTTTGACATTTGCGCAATACGAAATATCATCAACAGTTTTTATGCTGTAAAAAAAGAAATCCCAACTTTGAAGAAAATTCTGGCAGCAGTTAAGAGAGACCTAAATTTTCAAGGTGGGAGAACATATTTAAGAAATATTTTAATTAATAAATTGGGCTACAAGTTCAAAAAGTGTAATAATATCCGTTGTGTATTGACACAAAAGCCGGACATCGCCGCATGGGGGGCTCACTACCTACGCCGTATGAAAGAAAACAATGACCTTGGCGCTGATAAAAAACCGGTTACCTACCTGGACGAGACGTGGATCCATTCCCACTATATCCATGATAGATCCAGAGGTAGCTTTCAAAAGAGCTTCCGGGAGGCCAAAACTTCAGAAAGGCCAAGTTGGCCGACCTAAGAAGATGTACAAAATGATTCCCATTGATAGTATACGTACAGATGAAACTTTAAGTGAGAATGATGCGTTGTCTTTAGGGGATGCCCTAAGTGGCGCTGAAAGTGCTCTATGCGAGGAAACAATATTGTCTGAGGTCAAAAGTCTTGTAAATGGAACATGAGAAATTGTTCAAAAGCAGAGAACTGATAATTTCTTGCGAAAGAGGTCGCATATTATATTCTTTCAAAGAAAAACTCGCCAAAGAGTTCGGTTTTAAAGACTATGAACTAGGAAAAATATTTTAGGCATTGATATTGTCAACAATGAGAATGCCACTAAACTGTTACAAAATATATTTACTATTTATTGAAAAAAAATTGGTATGGAGAATTGGAAACAATGACCACGCCGATGGAGGTGAAATTTAGATCCGACGGCACACAAATTCCGGTGGAAAAGGAATGTCTGTATAGAGAGTTAATCGGAAGTTTGATTTATCTTTCAGCAGGAACTCGTCCGGATATTACACACGCCGTAACAAAGTTAGCAGCATTTTGTGATAATCCTGGAGAGATACAATGGAATACTGCGAAAAGATTACTTCGGTATCTTAAAAGGACAGCCGATTATGGACTGGTTTACCGAAAAACACGTAAGAGTTTAATTGGTTATGATAGAGAGAGTATTCGAGATGAATCAGATATAGAAGAAATTCAGTTGGATAGAACTTTAGTACCTATAGATGAAGGACATGTTAGTGATAGAGAAGACTTTTTATCTGCTGAGGAAGACGATATACGAGAGTTAAGTAATCGTTATCCAAAACGGGTTAGGAAGCCAAAACATTTTCCAGATTATGTTTTATACAAAGCAACTGAATCTTATCTAATGACTATTAAAGAAGCTATTTGAAGAGAAGACGGACCAAGATGGAGAAAAGCCATTTAGGAGGAGTTGAATGCGATTAAGCAAAATAATACGTGGTCACTGGTGAAGCCTCCAGAGAAAGCTAATATCCTTGACTCAAAATGGATACTTAGAATCAAAGAAAAAGGAGATAATAAGTTTAGATACAAGGCTCGTCTTGTTGCTCGTGGCTTCAGCCAGAGATATGGTATCGACTACAATGAAACTTTTGCACCCGTTGTACGTCATAGCTCCATACGTTTGCTTATAGCATAAGCAGCTAGAAATAATTTGAAAATTTACCAAATGGACGTAAAGACGGCTTTTCTTAATGGTCATGTAACTGAAACTATTTACATGAAGCAACCTGATGGTTTTGAGGAGAAAGGAAAGGAACACTATGTATGTCGCCTTAACAAATCGCTTTATGGCTTAAAGCAAGCTCCACGAGCCTGGAATCTTAAGCTGGATCATGAGCTAAGGCAGCTTAAATTTAAGAGATCACAGAATGAACCATGAATTTATATGAGGTCTGAAAACGGAAAAACTATCATTTTAGCGGTTTATGTGGATGATATGTTACTTTTCTGGAACAATTCTGAGGAATTGCAAAGGGTTTCTATCAAGGTTGATCAGGAGGGATATGTGGACAAACTTCTTAAAACTTTTAATATGGAAGACTGTAAAATTGTTGCAACTCCTTCTATTCCTGGTGATTGGAAAAATATGGAGAAACAGGAATGGAGTCACAATCCAGATGTAAATATCCCTTATCAAAAGTTGATAGGTTCTCTGATGTATCTTGCGGTCTGTATGAGACCAGACATAATAAATATTGACAGTAACCTAAGTCAGTATAACACCTGCTATACTGAGAAACATTGGACGATGGCGAAACGTATATTGAGATAGGTACAAAACAGTTTGGTTTAAAATACACTAGAAGCATGAGTAAAACTTTTCTAGAAGGATATTCGGACGCAAGCCATGCCAATACTTATGACAGGAAGTCCTACTCTGGATATGCGTTTAAAGCTCAAGATGGAGCAGTAAGTTGGGAAAGTAGGAAACAAGTTACTGTTGCTCTTTCAACTGCAGAGGCTGAGTATGTGGCTGTAGCTACTAGAGAAGCAATTTGTCTGAGAAGGCTCTCATCGGAGTTTACTGATATACAGAATATTACTGTTTATAGTGACAGTCAATCAGCAATAGCTATAGCTAGAAAACCCCGTGCATCACCAACGTACAAAGCATATCGACGTACGATATCATTTTGTGAGAGTTCCTGAAAACCAAAGTTATTGAGCTTAAATATGTTAAGACGTATAAACTTCTTATGTATTTTTTATAAATAATAATGTTTAGAATAGATTTCGATGTCATGAGTGACATTTTATTCAAATCTTTTGTCGATACTAACGTGATCCTCTACATGCTGCACACTTAACCCAACATAGTGCGTTTATAACAAAATTTTAAAAAGGGGAAGGTGTTGAAACACTCACAAACAAAGGAATTAAACAATAAATGTTTCAAATGTAAACAACATGGAGAATACGAAGTTGCTGGAAAGTTAAGAAAGCTAAGCATATGTCTCTCTAACATGTTATAACAGGCACACAATCCAGCAATTGTCCAAGACCTATTGTCGTGTCAGACAATTAAAGAGTTAATTAGCTTGTCCAGTAAGGTTATTGTGAAAACATCTATATTCAGGTTCATAAAATAAAGCTCCTCAAGAATATGAAAACCAAAGCCAGCCATTTTCACTAGTCCACTTTGCAACTCACATGGTCTTTTGACGGAGTTTTTGGTTGGTTTGCCTAAGGTGAAGTGCACACAAAAAAAAATGTTCAACAGCAAACAACAACATCAAAGGCATCAAGCACAATAAGAATTGAAGACAACAATTTTAGCCATCAATTACAACTTTCTTGACTCCAAACAATATTTGGTATGATATCTCATTTTGTATTTTCAAGTATTGTATTTGTCACTATTAACGCAGCAACCAACCACCTGGAATCTGAATAAAATATTTCTACTGTAGCTATATCCTGATTTATTTTGAAGTTTTTTTTCAATTTTTTGTAAAACATTAATGTGTAACTTATCCAATTCCATTTCCAGACCAAACTAAACCACCAATTCAGAAGAATTCCATAACATTTCAAAAAAAAAAAAAACAATCAATTTATTACATGTTGGAATATAATTTATTACTCTGAATACCAAATTCCAAATGGCAAATGAGGTTTCCTCTGAATAGGAAAATAGGACTAAATTAACAGAGATTTTATTCTTTATGGTAGGTACCAACAAGGTTGAAGTGAAATTATTTGTTCCTCTAGCAATTAGCCATTGATAGGTGAAGACAATATTTCAATCTAAATCCCAAACTCAAATGATTGATCCAGAATGGAGATAACCATTTCTAAAGAAACAAAACAAAAATTCACTAAGTTATCTCAATATTTCCTAAACTGTTTCCTAAACTTTTCATAGTGGTAATCATCAGTAGCTCTTTCTCCTTTAGCTTTTTTGACAATTTTGTCAACACTTTCATCAATTGATGACACAACTCTCACTTCCTTGACTTCTTGCTTTTCAACTTTTTTTTTCTTATTGTTAGCATTTTCTAAATTAAACCTATTATGTTGTACAAAATTAACCGCCATGTTGGTAGGTACAAATTGTGAAGGGCCATCTTTTTTATTTTGGCGTTCCCAAAGGAGTTTCATTTTAGCTTCTTCTGTGGCTTCAATATTTTTTATTTTGGCCTCAATGCCAAGATCTACCTCTGGAATTCCACTAAGCATTTGATTTGAAAGCATCTCTTCCGATCTGTGAGTAGATGATACCCTCAAATGTTCTGGTAGAGAGAGTAATGCTGCTTCTTCTGGTGACAAGTATTTAAGTGTATCATTGTCATCATTTTCTTTCCTGTTTTGTTCATGTCCTTCTGTAAATAAATTAATATATATAGTAGTCAATAAAACATTTATGTCAGAATAATTATTATTTATGTACAGAGAGTTAAGATTAGATTAAATGCAATTATTAAATCTGTTTAAGTCTTATGTTATCTACCAAACTGAAAAATGTTTTCTTATATTCCCAATTGAAAACTAGATAAAATTGAGTATAGTGCTGGCTGAATCTTTTGACATTATTCAAATTTGATGAAGCATCTGATGCATTTCTTAAGCATTTACAGTTGTAAGTCAACTCTCATGTGACAACACTTATAATGCATCAAATTGAAACAGGCTGTGCATACAATTGTTGATTATGTTATCCTATCCAACAGAGCATTTAACTAGTGAAGAAAATAATATACTTTTAAATCGAAATGAATAATAAAATGTTCAATCTGTAATTATTCAAAATCATCAAACCTGCTGGTAATCAAGCTGGGAAAATGTGTGTCCAATAAGGGTTAAAATAAATAAATAAAAATATCATAGGTATTATTCAATATCAACATAAAATTTAATTGTTATCAAAATTGATACATTTTTTTCTTTCAGTATTTAATATAGATGAAATTTGTCTTTTACACTAAGTAATTTTGACAAATGGTTTAAATTATTATTATTATTTTAATATAAGCATTACTGATTGCTTATGTAAAAAATATACATACATACAATGTACTTATTAATACAATGTTTATTTTGAATTATCTCTATTTTATTTCTATTGAAATAAATACATACTAAAAAATCAGGAGATTGTAGCTTGTAAGGAACCCTTGGTGCACAAGTCCAACTCTCACTTAGCCATTTTTTATATAAACTTTTACGTAATATATAACTACAACTCCTCACCCATGAGACAAGAGATGGCACCTTGGAGACTAGTAGGGTGAGAACACCCTTAACATTTCCTTTTATAAGCTGTGCAATACTTTAATCAGTTTAAGACCACAGTCAAAAATTAAAAATGTTATATGGGTTAGTATAATGTTAAAATATGCAAGCAAATTACCTTTCCGTTTCACCAGTTTCTCTTCAATATATTTCATCATTTCTTCATCTTCATCTCGTTTGTTAGTTTCTGCAGAAAACTGGGTGCCTATACCAGTATCATATGCATCATCCACCTGCTTTATTTTGCCACCTTTTAAGGCTTGCATGTTTAACAATCCGCCAGATTTTACTTTAAACGGATCTTTACAGGTTATTTCGTCTTCTAAAGTCGGTTTTTCTCCAGTTGCCAGCGCAATAATACTAACACCATTTGGTCTTTCTCGAAGCTTCTGGAGTTCTTTTGCTTCTTGCAATTTAGCGAGTATTTGGGCTTCATCTTCTTCTTCATCATCTTCCAATTTTATTCTTTGACGTAAATTTTTCCTTTTTTTCGGCCTAAATTTTACTTCTTCAACCTGTGGTTCGATTTCAGTCATCGTGGTCCACAAAATACAAATCGACAATCGTATAAATAAACCAAGCTAACAAAATATGTTTTCTTCTTTGCTAACAATTTAACAAATAAAAAGTAATACATTAATCATTTTATTCATTATACAATTACAGATACAATCATAGAACAGCCAACTGCCAAATGTCTAGTATATACAAAGTACTCTGTGGCCAAATGCCAATTTTTTTTAAAGTACCTAATACCTAAGTAGTTTTCTATACTTAATATTATAAAGAGGAAAGATTTGTATTTTTGTATGTTATGAATAAACTCAGAAACTACTGGACCGATTTTGAAAATTCTGTCAGCAATAGAAAGCTACATTATCAGCGAGTAACATAGGTGAACATAGGCTATGTTTTGTGTATAGTACATCTATATTGCACCCGTGTGAAACCGGGGCGCGTTGTTAGGTTCACTTGATAGTAGGTGATACCTCAGCCACAAAACATGAGTCAATGATGTGCTGTCGACCTAATTTTTATTTTGAGCATTCGGAAATCCATAGACTACTAGAAACCGAAACGCGCAATATGCACTTCACGGTTTTTCCATCTATGAAAGGTGGTTCGTAACCCGGTCGTAACACATGCTTACAGAAAATTATAAACAATATAGCTCACGACCCATCGAAGCGTACAGCAGGTGTTCTACCGAACGCGCCAACGAGCCCGTCAATTTTACGAAGCAGTTATTATACCGCGCGCCAGATAAGTCTGCGCGCGGCAAAAATTGGAACTAAATTTCTTTCCGTCATATTGTTTTCCGGAATTAGTGTGCAGCAGTGGCGTTTTTATTCGATTTTATTGGTAATCATCATGCCTAAGGTTACAAAAAGTGCTGGTAGAGATGTTATATTGAAAGTAAAACGTGCTTATGAAGCAGAACGGCAAAATAAAGGGCCGATTGTACCATTTTCAAAACTTTTTTATTACTTGACAGGTAATTTTTGGGGTGACCAGTACATGGTATTATGTCTTTATGTGGGGTATTTCTATACGATACATATTTTTACTTTGTTGTTGGTTAATGATTTAGTTTGTTTTAGGATTAAAACCCCATTGAAAAAAAATACGTATTGTGGAAAAAAATTTAAATCAAGCCACAGGTGAAATATCTTCAATCTGAAGCGGCATTTAATTCGATAATGTGTGTCAGCATGTTGAAAAAATCGTAGACCAATATTTTGAATCTGACAGGCTTTTGGACATAGAACTGGACAAATTTATAATTGATCATGCAAGTGACAGCAAAACTTTAAACTCTTCTAATAACGAGTCAAGTGAATCTGAAACATGTGAAAATAGAATGGAAAGATTGACCCACTGATGGACCATAGTTATCCAAAATTTAGAAGTTCTGCTATATTCTCGATAAATGATTTACATTATATATATATATATATATATATATATATATATATATATATATAAAATTTGGTGTTGTTTTATTTAATTGTAGATTATGTAAATATTTCTTATGGAGCAGGTAAATAAGGAGTTATTCAGTTACAATATGTAACAAATTAAAAATATATATATTTTCACTGAGTATTAGTATGTAATTATTATTCATCACCCTAAAACTAATTGAAATTTACAAATAAAATTGTTACATCACGTCAAATTTAGTAGTTAATTCGACGTGATATCTAAATATAAATTTGTTTTCTGTTGTATACTAAGTATACCTAATACGAATTAACATTCAGAATGCCGGTGATTTTTTTGGTGTTGCATAGTGGTTGAGAGTTTGCTTTCTATACCTGGCAATATTTGGTACGCCACCCGTCGCGCGCAGACTTATCTGACGAGCACTTTAGAGTAACAATTAATAAATTCAACTGATTTTGCGTTAAATAAACAAGCTGTTTCGGATGATGGTAGCGACAGCGCCAGTGGCGGCTTAAGGCGTGGGCGACGTGGGCCACCACCTACGGCCTCGCGACCCAGGGGGCCTCACGCCTCGAAAATTTATGAATTACTTAAAAACCGCGAACGTGCCAAAAAATATTTTTTCCAAAAAAAATCATCTTTTGCGCTGGTAGAGGGCCCCGCAAAATGAATCTTGCCCACATATATTGCGCGTTGAATATTCGTTGGCTAATCATAGTAGCGCGCGCGTAGCGCGTAGCGTTAGGTAATCGTTGAAGGAAACAGTTAATAAAAACGGGTTTTTCGGGTAAACGAAAAGCAATTTATAAAAGCTACTTCTATATTATATAAATAACTTATCTGTTAAGAGCTCCCTAGAGTAAAAATGTTCCTTGGTTATGATATGAGACAATACGGTTTTGTCGAAAGACTTTAGCCTGCCCTATCGGCGGATAAAAAAAAGTAACTCATCTGTTACTGTTTACATTTTTTATTGTTAACATTTATCTTTATTTACAAAAAAACATTAAATACCTGATATAGTATTTATTACAAACTTTCTTAATTCTTTGTATCCTTTGACTTCATGAAAGCACTTGTCCTTAAAAAATAAAATATTGTTTTACTGACGGAAATATACTGAAGAAATACTAAAATGAACTTTGGCCTTGATAATTGATAGTGTTGTGTTGTAATTTGTTAATAATAAAATAATAGTTAGTAGTATTTGATTATAGTAGGAACAGTGCGGTCGTTGAAATGGCTAATGTTTTACTTTTACAATCGCCACCACCAAAATTAGAAGATGTCCAAAGGAAAATTTTCGACAAAGGTGCAAGATTATTTTTAACGAAATTGCACAGGCAGTTTGATAACAAAATTGATGAGCTCTTTAAATCGAGATTACGACGTAGTGTCCATTTGCAAGAAACAAATAGATTAAGTTTTAAAAATTCTCCAGAGAGGAAAGATGTGTCTTGGAAAATTGCACCATTACCGTCGAGGTTGCAGTATGTATAAAGTGCCTAATTGGTGCTGTACGGGGCCTATGCTTCTCATAATGGTATCATTATCTTTTTACTTCCATTTTCACGCTTGTAATATGTTTGCTTTGAATAGATATTGCATATGCCTAGAAAAGTAACTACTTATATATTTTTTGATGTTTGTATAAAATACAGAATGTGGCCAAATCAATTTCATGCAATAAGATTAGATTAAGGAAATGTTAATTGGTATTTACGTCTTATTTTATTCACTATCTGAATAACAATTACCAATATTTTCTCATATTAACTCTTTCTGGGTGAAATAAATTTTCTCATTATTTTCGCAAGCTTTGTATTTGGTTTTTATTGTATTTCAAATAACATTCAATTTTGTTAAGGAATCGCCATTTAGACTTGGGAGATGTATCTGCATCGAATACCGCTCATTTTGTGAGTGCCCTGAATGCTGATATTCAGGGAATTCAAGTTGATTTTGATGACGGACATTGTCCAACATGGAAGAACCAGCTTATGTCATATCATAATATATATTTAGCTGTGAATGGAAAACTTCCTAGTGCACCAATTAGCATCACAACATGTCCTGTCCTAATGTTAAGACCGAGAGCTTGGAACATGATAGATCATGATATTTTGGTAAGTAGTTGTTTGTTACAACTTTAACATTACAATAAGTAAATATTAATTTTAAACTAGTCTTCCAGCAAATAACCCTTGTTCTCAGGCCTCAAACTATTGGTGTCAAAAAATTACAAATATGATTGTGCCTGAGTTTTAAATAATTCTTATTACTATGAAATATTTCTTCAGTAAATAATATAACAGTGAAACAAAATTTCTATACAATTAATAAATTTACGGAAACATTGGAAGTTGAACAGATTTCATAAAAAATATTGGTAATGGTAATTTCTGTCTGTTCATACTAAGCTCTGAAATTACTGAACCAGTTTACACATTTTACAAGTAGACTAAGCTTAATCTGGAGCAACATTGCATTTATTTCATCGAAATCTGATATTGGAAAGAAACTTTGGTTGAGAACAAAGTTGCAGGTTTCCATTACTAATAAATAATAAACATGGTTTCTAATAAATTTATCTATATTCAAGATTGATGGAAAAGAAGCAATGGGTCCACTCATCGATTTTGGAATACTTATGTACCATAATGCAAAAAAATTGTATGAAGCCAATAGTGGGCCATATTTCTATTTATCTAAAATGGAAGGATCTTTTGAAGCTGAACTATGGAATGAGATTTTTGTATGGACACAAAATGAATTAGATATACCCCAAGGAACAATAAAGGCTTGTGTTTTGATTGAGAATATTATATCAACATTTGAGATGGAAGAGATATTGTTTGCATTAAGAGAACATTCTTTAGGCCTTAACTGTGGTATTTGGGATTACTGCGCATCGATAATTGCTAAGTTTGGTAAGTTTTTAATTGTATACATACTATATTCAAATTTTGATCGAGTTTTAAGAATTCATCTAACATTTCTATGGCAAAGTTTGTATATTGCTAAATATCATAAAGTGCTGCTAATTTTAATTAACCTTTTGACCACTTGTGTCGTATTTATGCGACAAATATTTCCGTGCCCCTACCCCCCGTGTCGTACTTATGCGACAGAGAACATGCATGTTTTTTTGTTCTATTTTCGTTCTGTGAACTGCATGGTACAACCAGGGCTCGGAAACCGGTTAATTTACTATGGGAGCTTAACCGAAATAATAAAGGTTTTTGTTAATATTCTTTTGTTTTTAGTTATATTTACAGAAAAAAATTGTGTGGTTAGTTTAATGTGTATTACTCTTTAAAAATAATTTCATGGTACCTCAGTCAGACACGTATTTTGGAAAATAAAAATTAACCGGTTCCGAGCCCTGGGTACAACCAAAACGATTATTCAATAGTTCGTAGTCGGGCGCTCGGGGCAATTGATATTAAGCCAAGCACTTAAAAGGTTTATAAAATATCTTTAGATTAAAAATGGTTTATTAATATGAAATATATTTTTTTTAAGGAAACAAAAGAGAATTTCTTTTGCCGGATAGGAATAAATACGTTAATATGGACAGGAGGTTTCTTAAGAGTTACATGCAGTTGATGGTGAACACTTGCCATGCGCGTGGAGCGCCTGCCACTGGAGGTATGGCTGCAGCGATGCTCAAACCTGGGACTTCAGGTGCTGATAACTCGTAAGTCAAATCGACTCTTATATTATTAACCCTGTGATGAAATACTTGTTGCAACTGATCGGACTTGAATTTGTGTGATTGTGTATGCGGTGATATTAGTTATTTCGTCTATGTATTTGCGTGTTGTTTCCATGAGAATGTAAGTGCGTGCTCCTATTTCACCATGTCTACTGCTGATAGAGGACAAACTTTTGTTTTTATACGATTATTTTTTATAATTATAATTAATGGTGTAACGTTTGCAGCTCCTTACAAACATTTTGTAAAACAAAATCCTTGGCGATTAAATAGGGTGGAGGAGAGTTTATTGCCAGTTCTTCTCGTTCGTTCTACGCCCTTGATTTGAGACCTGGCAGTAAATGTAAAATTAGAAGTATTAATTTTGTGTTTCGGAATCTGTATATGGACCCGAATGCTCACATTCACAATAGGCCGACAGCGTATCACTGACTGATGTTCTGTCGCTGGTGTGTCACCTACAATGCACTCCTGACGCTCGTTTGATGATATCTAAAATTAAAAAAGAAACATCATTCCAGTGCATCAGAGTGAAACTGACCATCTTAATTTACATTGATTATAACTGTTTCTCGCTCCCTTTCGAATCAAATGTTATATCGTAAATATATATAAACGATCATACAATAATAATCATCAAGATCATAAATGTATATACTCGTACATCACGCCTCTTCCATCGGGGTAGGCAGAGATTACGTAATTCCATTATGCTCCAATCCTTGCATACCACTTTCGTTTTTTTCGCATACATTAATAAATAAATGAAAACTAGTTCAATATTTTTATTTTTAAATTTCCACTACATTAATCGGTATAAGTGATCACATATCGTTGTATTATGTATTATAATAGTGAAATTGAGACCATTAACTCTGTGGTTCAGTGTGTGCGTTGGATTCGAAGCCCGACGAAACGAAAAAAAACTGCTTCGATCTGACATGAGACTAATCTCCTACTTGTCTTTAAGGAAAGGAAAGATGAGACGGAAACAGAAATGTGTCTTTTGCCTAAAGGAGTTGGGAATTAAATGGTATAAATAAATGTAAAGATAAAATATTTTTATTATATTTGGTCTTTTCAGATCAAAAGCAATTATTAACAAGGTCCTAGAGGCGAAATTGAAGGAGATAGAAATGGGTGTGGATGGTTTCATGGTGTATGACTCCCGTATAGTTATACATATTAATGAGGTGAGTAATACTATAGTTAGTTATAAGTATAATAATAAAAGTTATAGTTAGGGAGCTAGCGAGCATTTTGGTATATGATTTGGACACGTTTCACATTGATATGTATTGAAATTTAGATCGATAGGAAGCGATTTGGCCCAGTCAATTAAGTGCTTATGTTGATGTGTTTTTGCGTTGTAGCGCTTTGAATTTGGTATTAAATCATACATACAAAATTAAGATACAAACACTTTCTCGCAAGTCATTTGTGCTAGGGTCTCTGTACACTTTTTTACAGTTCAACCTTTTCCATACCTTAAATATAGCATACTAAAGTATAGCTGTTTATGTAACAGATGTATCTTTTCTATAGATATAAGTCTTGTTCTTTACTTTAGAGTTGCCGTATTCTAATTCTAAAATTACCTGATTTTTAGGGAAAACTGATGGATTAAGGAAGATGGAATGCCGTATTCTAAAAAAATTATATTCAGGTTTATATTAAAAAAAAAGTAGTAAACTAGATTCTTTTCGTGGCGCTTCTATTTTATCTATGGTTCACAAGTATTTTTTTTTGTTTACTCAATTACCGTATAATACGGTAATCAAATAGCTGCCGTATACCGTATTTTTGATGCCTAAGATACCTGAATGCCGTAAGATCGCTAATAGATATTGAGTTTTGTGTAATTAAGGATGTAGGTACTTTTTGTATTTCTATTTAGCGTTAATATGATAAATGCTTCGTAACAAGGTCACATAGCAATTAATTTTTTCCTACGAAGCAATCAAGGATAATTTAAGTAATTGTGATTTTGGTAAAAACTCGAGACCGCATCATAATGAGAAAATTATCGAGTATTTGACCTTCAATAATATTTTCATGTCATTTTGATGTAAATTTCATTCTATTCGTTAGAAAATCCTCTCATTAGCCGCCAAGAATCGCAAATTCTTCTAAATTTCAACCAATATTGAACATTCCAACTCAATACTGACAAAGGGACCCCGCGTACTCGTCGTAAAAAAAATAATAATTAGAGTAAAAAATAACGTGGGACCATTGCATCATCATCAGAACACCCTAACTACTACACCAACGCGAACGGCTGCTTGGAAACGAGCCTAAAATAAATGGTACTTCGCTTGCGAGAGCCGCTTAAAATTTGAATATCTTCTAAACGCTTTGCCATCTATAAATCTCCCTTTGGCTACTTTCATTTACAGTCATGCCCTGCATGTGGGATAAGTTTTGTCCAAATCGGCGATGACGAGTACGCGGGGTCCCCTTGTGAGTTTGGAAATTACGTTAATCTGGAATTCTACAAGGGAGTTGTTCAATCTGTTCAAACGATTACTATCTCTATTATGCCTGAATATAATTTATTATTAGCCACTTTTCTTGCTAGAATTTTAATTACCCCTTTCTAGATATGAAATCTTGAAGAATTACATCTCCTAAATTCTTGAGAATGGATATTAAGAAAAATAGACATTGACTATTTTATGCTGAAGTTCTAACTGAATTAGTTCTGTCATATTTGAAATGAAATACATTTATAACGATATATCGATATATTCCTAGAATACCTACGCCACCTACCCGTTCCAATTGTGAACCTAAACCATCTAGGGACACAAACAGACAAAAAAACTTATCAAAATCGATCCAGCAGTTAAGGAGTACAGTGACGTACACATGAACAAAAGAATTATACATATAAATGTATATTATTTACCACATATATATAATACAAAAATACTCGAGAGGCAAGCCACAACGAACTATTAACTTTAAGATTAATGGGGTTTCTTGCGTTATCGTGAGGTGATAGGTTACGTGGAACCCTAAGTAATAAAATGAAATGTATTTTATGATAATAAAACTCTCGCTATTTGGTTTTCTTACCGATAAGATAGCATTCTTATCAACAACAAAAAAAAACTACGAATAAATGACCCTCAGATTGCTTGACAATTAAGAAAAAGGCCAATAATTTTAAGGAATTGTAAATTAGTTACGTATAGTTGTTCTATTTTGGAAGTTTCTAACGAAATTATAAGATTGTTTAGTCAGTCACATCTACATAGCACCTGTGCGAAGCCGGGGCGGGGCGTATTGCTAGTCTGACATAAGAACAACATTAGCAACAGGGATACAAACGAACAAAAAATATCTTTATTTAGCTTCACATATGATTTATAGCTAATAAACTAACTTACTAACTTAAACAGTCGGCGACTCAGCATATGCTGTGCTGCCGACGATACAACACAGCGCTGAATGCTGATATTCTGTCGCTACCTAGTGACACTTGCTTAATAATAACTATAAAATAATAATGTATTTTAAATATATTTTTATAATAATATAAAGTTAGAATATGATTAATAAATACAACATACAAAAAAAAATTAAATAAACAATATAACAATAAATAATAAAATTAATGTACTGCGACTCATCCCCTAGCGCAACTAAGTCTGATTAGCAATTTCCTTTACCGTGATGGCTTTTAAAACTTTCAGCTCTGGAAGAAAAGCAGCACCACACCAAATCAAATACACCGTATCCTAGACATCAGTGTTAGCCCCGAAGACTTGCTGGCTATCCCCAGTGGTGGAGTCACGCTACAGGGTTTAAAACACAATGTTGCCGTGTCCATACTCTTCATATACCACTGGTTGGCGGGTATCGGCCATTTCTTCTATAACGGAAACGTTGAAGATTCCGCTACTGCGGAAATTTCCAGAGCGCAAATATGGCAATGGATACGTTTTGGGGTGAGTAAATTAATAACAAATTCAAATGTCAAAAATAAGTCGAAATTGTAACATAATTAATATTTGTAGATGTTACCGGTATGCGTTGCATTGGCACGTAAACAACTCAGCAAAGTTTCATCGTAATCGAATGAATAATCTAGGAGTGCATAGAGGACAAACTCACTCACATACTTATGTAACTCCCGATATATTTAAAAACTGTGTTGCATGAACTCCTTTCCAGTATTTGGGGACAGTAAAACATTTAAATGCCTTGAAAAATTCATGTCTTCCTTTTCAAACTTCCTTTAAAACCTTCTAAAAATAATTATTTAAATAAAAATTTATATATATATATCTCTTTTCAGGTAGTTTTAGAGGACGACCCAACTCAACAAGTGACAGCAAAATTAGTGGAGAAAACCGCATCTAATTTTGCTGCGCACGCGCATAGAAACCTCTGTCGGTCCAACGCTGAGCGCAAACGGCTCACCGCTGCTAGATACATGTGTCTAGAAATATTCCTTAGTCGAAACCCGCCCGAGTTCATTACCAGTTATCTAAACGATAATCACAAGTTTAGAACTCTCCATAATAAGTCTTTGTTGAGTAATTTGTAATTTTTTTTAAAGTTTTGGGCACGTAATAATAATATATAACAAGTAATAATAATAAGTAACAATAATAAGAGATGAAATTTTTCGAGGATTTTTTACAAATAATTTAAATATGCGATTAATTCTCGCTGCTGTCTGTCCGTGACCATGACAACATCAGGGTGAAACAAAGTACTTATAATTTTTGTTATTTAAAATTTGTCACAATTTTTCTTTGAAATCTTCTGGCGTAAAATAATACGTTTTCAAGTATATTTTACGCCAGAACAGTAGTATTAATTGTTGGGGTCAAAATGCAATACCTTATTTTGACGAGCACGGTAGGTGCCTTAAGTTCCAATGGATCGCAGGTTCGAATTCCTCAGGCACGAAAACTAGTTTATAATTTTGTGTATAGGTACATGTGTAGTGTCCCGGTGAAAAAAAATATTTGGTAAAGCAGGGTATAAGAAACTCATGTTGCCTGTAGAACAGAACAGATTACACTAGTTTACAAAATTTAACTTTTTGTCTGTTGCCGTGAATTTTGTGGGTGATTTTGTTTACTTATGACATGGTCTTTTCAAATATACCCTCAGAAAATTTTGTGCAGCTCGAATATCTTTGTTTTCGACGTTCATCATTTATGCTGATTTATTCGTTAACATCGTGGGTGTTTCAGTATGTAAAGATTAATTTTATAAATTTTTGCGACATGAGTGGTTCAAGCAGAAGTTGTTTAAACTACCAACATAATTTTTGCTATATATGTGGAGACTAGGTGCTAAAAAAAATAGAAAAGGTGTATCAGAGTGCGTTAAAAACTCCTATTTTTTCTACTTTGGGATATCGCTGGATTAAAATTACAAGTCTTGGGCTCCTGATTGTGTTTGTAAATAGGGTGTTGAATATTTAAGATTATGGAAAGGCAGAAAAAAAGGTAGTTTTAAATTTAGAACTCCAACCATTTGGGTAGAACCGCGAAATCATCTGAATGACTGTTACTTATGGTTTGGTTAGTGGGCAGCAATATTTAGTCTAAAACTAACTAGTAGCGCGTAATAGAATTATTTTGCCGCCACTACATATTCAAATAAGAATCATGAAACAGTTTTTTAATGCACTCGATAAAAATGGGAACTACTTTTCCTACATTTGCCACAAATTTTCTCAGTTCACTATGAAAAAGATTAAAGCCAGTATTTTTGACAGACCCTATATCATACAACTTCCAAAGATACTGGATTTATAAATTCTATGAGTAAGCTCGAATTAAGAGCATGGACAGCTTTCGTATCGATGATGCAGAACTTTCTCAGAAACAGAAAGTCAGAAAATTAAAACTGAACTTTTCAGAAAATTATACTGTCTTCTACAGACCTGCTTTTACAATTAAAAACTCTGAGATGCAATGTGAACATTAAATTCCACTTCCTCCGTAGTCATCTAGATAGGTTTTCAAAAAAAAATAGGAGACATGAGCGAAGAGCAGGGAGAGCGTATGCGTCAAGATTTACGCGTCATATAGGAGCGTTATCAGAGTTTTTTTGGATGTCTGACTATTTCACGTGCCCTATACGTTACTTCCCTAAGTCCACACATAAGAGAAGAGCTTTAAAGTGAACTATTTTGGAACTCAACGATTTTACGAAGTTTTTTAATAATAATTTTTCTTAGTTACGGTTAAAAATGAAAATTATATGTATTTAACAGATAATTTTCATTTTTAACCGTAACTACCCGGAACTCATAAACTAGAGCTGATAAAAAAAATCTACTTATATATTTGTAACTAGCATATCATAAGTAGTCGACAACAGCAAGAATTGTATCGGCAACAGATACACTGTAAACTAGTGTTATTAGTAGAACGGGAACAGATTATTAGTATATTGAAAGTTATTTAGAAATAAATATATTTTTATTCAAAGGGAACAAATTATATTATACTAAGAGTTGATATTGTATACTATATTTTAGAATATTACTTACATAGCCAAAGATAACGTCCAAAAATACCAGTTGTTTATTATTAAAATACCCACATTTGTGTTTAATTTATACTTGTTATTTATTAGCACAGGCTTTAAAAATAATAACAGTGAATTTCTTATCAATGTTGGCACTATTTTATATTGTTATAGAAATATTATAATGTTTATAATTATACTGTTATTTTAAATAAATAAATAAAACAAAATCTTGTTTCATTTTCATATATTATAATTATCTCAAAAATATTGATATTTTAAAGAGTAATTAACGTGAACACAGCAAAAGCTTGGTGATAATATGGACTTTATTTGATATAATTACAAAGCGTTTTATTTATTATTATGTGAAAGTTTTACAAAATATAGGATTTTGGGAATGTCGTTGGTGTATAATATGCATTAATTATTAGTGATAAATGTCTTACAGTGAAGGTACGAATAGTGTCCTTTATTAAGGTGGTTCTTTTTCCATACAAGAAGTCATGATTATTAACGAAGTCAGTTAAGAGTTTCGATTCATGCATATAACAACGAGAAATATTTAATAATTTGTATTTCACGTTGTTATATGCATGATTTCTGTATAAAATAACATTATTTTATTAACTCCGCGCAAAGAACTCCCGGAAAGTAAATAGTTGCACAAATATTTAGTATCGAAACTCTAAACTGACTTCGTTAATAATCATGACTTTTTGTATGGAAAACGAACCACCTTGACGCGAGTATCACATTTAAACAAAATACTGTATAATTGGATTAAAGCGCGATTCATTATTTGTATTGTTAAAATTATTTATCCCAATGACGACGAAGATGACATCCTTCTGTCTGCCCGCGACCACGGTTGCTGAAAAGCATCCGAAACGTCAGGATAAATAAATTAAACAATATATAAATAATAAATCGCTTTTTAATCCAGTATACAGTATTTTATTTAAAAGGTACGAATAGCTTTAAAACGAATGATGAAATATTTCGCAAATCGATTACAACAAAAATAGTATAACCGCCATTCTACAAAACAGAAAAGTAATTTTAAGTTCGGAATAAATGAACAAAAATGATATAAATATATGAGCGACAAAAAGTTAGTCACAGATTGACTAAAGAACTAAGAATAAAGGAAAAAAACAAAAAAAAATGTTTTTGCTAAAAATGTCGTTTATCCGTTTTTGACAGTTAGCCATCGATATACCTAATGACGTTCCAATACACCAAATATAATTAAACAATGAAGATTATTAACACTAATTTTATTATTATTAACACTAAGGTGCTTCGGATTTGCACGGACAAACATACAAATTAGAAATCTAAATGACGGTGAAAACCGCATCAAAATGTTTTGCGTAATTTAAGAGAATGTGACATAAATTATGAATTCACTTTATATTATGAATACTTTTGACCTTTAATTACCCATTTTTTATCACAGCACAATGATTTCAGAGCTATATTTTTCAAATAAAAGCGGGAAACTATCCTATATGTCTGTCCCGCTTTTCGTAACTATGTATTTATTAAAAACTTGTATTTAATATAGTATTCATAGACTCAATAACATGTTTCTTTACTTTTTCTATGGTTGGGTAATAGAGAGTTAAGCTAACTAAGATAATTCTCTATTCAACTCCGCTTTTGTCAAAACTCAAATTACAATACACTTTATTTAGTTTTAATAATTACACATTATCTTGTATTAAGGAAATAAATTAACATAGAATTTGCTAGAACATATAAAATATATTATTGTATAAACTTATTCAAATGTGTGTTGTAAAGATCACACACACACATCGTCGTTTCAAATGTAAAACTCACTAAGTGACATTTTGAATAAAAATAATTTTCGCTACTATTACTCATTTTATTACCTACGGTTAGAATGAAGAACTAATTACGTATTCTGGTCCATAACTAAATTATGAAGCGCAATACGTGCTTACTAATTTGTTCTTAACATAAATGTACGCTTAAACTAAGGAATAGTTATTTTTATTCAAAATTACACTTAGTGAGTTTTACCTTTGAATCAACGACATGTAAATTAGATATTTTGTGCATACAAATAAGCATATTGTAAATGTTCCTTAGTGAAAAATATTATTCTATTATATTTTACTTTAATATCAATAAAACTTAAAAAAACGTTAAACAGTTACAATTATTATAATAATATTTTACAAACTAATAAACCCTATAATTGTACATTTTTAAAAATACATAATAATTATTAAGTGTTATAAATTAAGAATATTTCACAAAATCCGAAGTCAAAAAGTCCTAAGTCAAATCAGCCAAGATTTATTTTTTGTATTTAAATTATGTAATATTAATAATTATCATTATTGAATGAAAAATGTGTCAATTCGGAATTTTAATATGATGCTATACTGATAAAAATGGTGGTCATAAAATCCCTTATTATTTCCGTATATACGAATTAAAACAAACCAAAATATTTTATGTTAATAATGATTTTCCAGTTTTAAATTTAAAATATTAAAAATTTTTAGATATAAAGTTGAAATTCCACCACATTCTACTACAAACCAACATTTCCCACGTCCAATTGTTTGTTTTGATTGTATATCGTTTTGCACACTCTAAATATAATAAAAGTAAACTTTAAATTCAAATAACTATAGTTTTTAGATATTTTCAGGAGTATAAAATTTTTAGTATATTGAGGTATATTTTTCTTCCATTAACAAAATTACATTGGCTAATTTGTTTTTCTTTAACATTCCGCTTAAAAGTTTCGTTGTCTTTTTTTGCGACTGAGATATCCAGACAAATAATATCGAAATCCTATAAGCGCTTGCATCACATGCGATGCAAGGGTATAGTAGTCTTCGATTGAATCACATATGATGCAAGGACATTTAAAGTGTTAAATATCAGACATTGTGAAACTGGCCCTAAATTACATCATTCTCTTCTCTAGTTTTAATAATGCTAAGAAACAGTACACCTAGAGTTAGGTTCACCGCCCACACGGGTTCGTAAGTCTCTTTGAATGCTTTCATCTTGTAGTGATAACGCTAACGCGTGTGCGAGCGCCTCGTCTTCAGTCTGAAAGGGTTATTGACCTTTAAGATTTGATCTAAATAAAAATAATTGTACCCAGATAGCATTAAGATATAATTTGACGGGCTTTTAGTACAAACACCTTGTGATTCAATGGGTCGCGGATTCTAATCCCGTCGAGATGATATTTAAAAACATCAGACCGAGTGAAACACCAATCAAAGATGATAGTGTGTATTACTCATTTCAGTTCCAGTCTAAACTACTCGAAGTAAGTCAGTAAGGTAAAGACGGGCTCGTTGGCGCGTACGGTAGAACACCTGCCGTTCGCATCGATGGGTCGTGGGTTCGAATCCTACTCGGGACAACATGTTTATAGTTTTCTGTAAACATATTTTCTCCACGTCTGGTAACTTCGGGCATTGATCGGGTGGGAGGAATATCGAAATTCCAACCGGGTAACGAACCACCCACCGTTCATAGATGGAAAAACCGTGAAGTGCACATTGCGCGTTTGGGTTTCAGTCTATGGATTTCTGAAGTAATAATTAGGTCGACAGCGCATCATTGACTGATGTTCTGTGGCTGAGGTATCACCTACCATCAAGTGAACCTCATGCTCGTCTGTCGATATCTGACATAGAAAAAATTAAAAATTACTCAAGCTTATTTATTGATATTGGATAATATTAAAGAAGAATTGCATGTTTAAAATCACACTAAATAATATTTTCTCTTACCATATTGCCCTGTATATCTGCACTAATAACTCCAGATGGAACCTGGCGTCCATTTGCTATTTTATTATCATTTGCTTTCATACGCGCCATCGCTGCTTCGCTGTTGAAGATAATCACTACATAGTATAAAACAAAGTCGCTTTCTCTGTCCCTTTGTATGCTTAAATCTTTGAAACTACGCAACGGATTTTGATGCGTTTTTTTAAATAGATAGAGTGATTGAAGAGGAAGGTTTATATGTATAATAATAACAGTTTTTCTGTAGTGTATTTAGTATCAGCATTGCACGGGTGCGAAGCCGGGGCGGGTCGCTAGTCAAGATTAAAATTAAAAAAAAACATGGTTTAGTTTCACAAAAAAAGTAAGATTGTTTATTTAATTAATGTCTACTGAGTATTATATGTTATTGTTGATTATAAAGAAAATAAATGTATTTTCGATAGTCCTAAATAGTTCATAAAATTGTAATTATTTATTTAGCAAGACTAACTGCCGAATGTACTACATAGATATTATTACATATACATAGGATACATTACTATCCTACATATATTATATTTGAGTATTATACTTCATGTGAAACAAACCAAAGTCTTAATTCAATATTGGAAGGGAAAAACCAAAAAACGAGACATATACAGAACAAATCTGAGGATCTTTGTCTTATATGAAATTATTTACTTCCAAAGGCGCAGAGTAAAAAAAGGTAGACAGCACATTACTGATGGATGTAGTGTCATCTATCAAGTAAACCTCATGCTTGTCTACCTAAGCTTTTATTAAATAAATGAGGTGAACTTAAGTTGTACATACGCAGCTCTTCTCCGTTTTGCAGCGAATTTTCCTTCACACGCATGATCAGCTGCATGTCGATGTCTTAAGCAGTAATTAAGCGTACATTCACTACACACTAGCGGCACCATCTCTTTCGTTTTGCAGCCTTTGTATGAGCATCTATTTGTAAATACCTGTAATTTTTTGTAAAAATTATTAGTTTGTGGATGTATAGTGTGTGCTGCGAACATTTATAAAAATAATTAGATTTTTATCAGATATTTTTTAAGAAGACAGTTGCATTTGCTATGAAACTCTTTGATGTTTCAAAGACAAAACTGTATGTTCAATTTTTAGCTTATTTATGATGGTAAATTAATATAAGGAAGAGATCACTGCTTAGTGATAAGTCCACCATTTTCACGCTACTTTGTTTTGTTTGTGTCTTTGTATTTGTGTTTAAATGTGCCCCTAGTGCCCCTCCCCTTTCACTTTTCATTATTCTTTACAGGCAAGTAGGTGATCAGCCTTCTGTGCCCTGTCCGACCTAAACATTTTTTTTACTGACGGGGCAACTGAACCACGGCGGCGATAAATTAATATAAATCTAGTAAAATACTTAACTTTGGTATAGCCTAAATCCTGTAAGAAGGATGACTTTACCTAACAGTAGTTAGGTATTCTTGATGGGATTATCTAGACTAAAACCCTTATTCATAAACATGGTATAAGCTTGGAACAGTTAAACTATGTTTTGTTCTAGTCATACAGTATTTAAATAGAGGATGACTGAACATACTGTAACTATTTAAAGCTTTTACTATGATTATAAATAAGACAAAGTCAAATGTTTTAGTTTACTTAAACCTTATCTAGTATAGTGTAATAATTAATTTTACCTTATTCCGTCTTTCTTTAGCAGGGTCTGAGGTGCATTGATTGTCTATATGAGCACCAACTGCTACATCTGGTGGCTCCCCTCTCTTTCCAGGAACTGGGGCTCCACACAGAGGACATTGTGGAACTTGAACGTCCCGAGTGTTTGGTGCTGGGCATTCATGTTTTATGTATGCAAAATGATCAGAACTGAAATATTGCACAATTAAATTAATCGTATCAACATAATAGATAATAACAAGCAATATGAACACTCATTTACTATCATATGCTGTAAATTTTAAAACGGTTATATTTTTATTATTTATAAGTTTCTGATTTATCTTGAAAAAAAACCAAATAATTTCCTTAACTAACCGTACCTTATAAAGTGGAAATTGTTTTTGCAATTTGACCTTGGCAGGCTTTTAAAATGAATGGCTTTGTTACAGATAACTATAATGTATGTGTTAAGGTAACATAAAATTCTTACCAAAATACTTCTTTGCAGGCACCACATTTCATAGGAAGAAAGTCTGAAAAACAACAGGTACATTACTTAATTTTTTTTTTACTATCATTAGTGAAAATAAAATTTCCTTTGTTTTTTTTTATATGTCAACGATCAACGATTTTTACTTAGAAGTAATCTAGTTGATAATATTTTTACGATAGAGACAAGAAGTGCTAAACTTACCAAGTTTATTGCAGGATTTGTAGCAGCAGTTTTTTCCGATATGTGGGAATTCCATCTTAGAAAAATATAATTATGTCTGTTCACGTGTGAATAGCTCAGACAGAGAGTTTAAAAATGACGAAATACCTGTAGATTCCCTTTAAATAACATAACATCACAAACACGATTATTAGTCACTATCTTTGAAGGATGAAACAACATTTTTGATTTTTTTAAACGATTTACGATTCATCATTCATGTGAATTTAGACGTCAATGTCAATGTTAAATTGACAATGATAGAAGTATACGTATACGTACCTATGTATTATGAAGGTATTAGAAGTTCCCTATATTATAGCATAGTTACCTTACTCTATGATTAGAAGTTTTTGAACGAATTGAAATGACCTCTACTTGACATCACTGTTACAACTTACAAATTGTCATGGAATTGTCGTCTGTCACTTCATGTCATTTTCGAACAGCTATTGGGGCTGGTAATTTTAAATATAATTCCCATTTTCGCAATAATAAAAGTGATCCTGAAAGCGGATCACAAAATTTTAAATAAATCTGGGCATCATAGATAAAATATTAGAAAAGATGAGTAAATTAATTCCATCGGCTGCAAAGCTATTCAGTGGAGCAACAATATCGGTTGGTTATTTTTTATATAAAACTTAATTCCATATGGTTTATTACAATAACTTATTTGATTGTAAATAATTTTAATTTTTAGAAAGCAACCGCCCCAGCTGTTGTCGCTTCAAAGTCAAATTACAGTACAAAATCGGAATCTACATTTGATATTAAGGTATTTTTTTCAAATATATTTCCTTTATAATTTGCATAATATTTTTCTCAATATATAATTTGAATAGAACGTCTCTTCTTTTAATAATGTATGCTTTATTTATTGTATAATTATTGCAAATTATGTAACCTAACCTTCAAAGTGTCAAGAGCAAATTTGTTTTTAAGTGCCTAAAGCTTCTTCAATGTATATTCACAGTTTACAGAGTAAATATGTCATATGACCGTGACATAAAGATTAACTAGCTAATGATTGCTTACTATATTTATCATTGAAATGATTATTACCATTTTATATACTTGTATTTTTGCATAAAAATAGTGTGATACAAAATTGAGGTCAATTTGTTTTTGTTGAGTCAATAATGAACTCCCGATTTTTTAATTTTTATAAATTTTTAGCCTTGCAAACTCCACAAATTGGAGAAAGGTCCTGCAACAACTGCAACCCTTACAGCTGAAGATGCACTTCAACTGTATGAGAAACTGGCTGTCTTACGTAGAATTGAAACGGCCTCTGGTAATTTGTACAAAGAGAAAATTATCCGTGGATTCTGCCATTTATATTCAGGTAAATTAAATTGATATACATCTCTTATCTGATATTTGATTAAGATTTACATATGTTAGTAATATATATGAGTCTACATAATATGTTAAGTCTTTTTAATGAAAGTCTGTGTAAGTGTAAAAAATACTTTACGGTAAAATAACTGGCACATTTTATGAGTTTCAACTTACATGGTCAGATTGCTGTGAATTCTCTTTATGCGTGTCTCTCCATCATATCTCTATTTCTGTGTAAAAAAAGCAATGTAGATCTAATCCTATTATAACTTGCCAGTTTATGGTAGGAAAAAAAAGCATATATTTTTTTAATATATATCAACAGATGAGCATGAGGTTCACTTGATGATCAGTCAATGATGCACTGTCGACATACTTTTTATTTGAAGCATTTGGAAATCCATAGACTGAAACTGAAACAAGTAAATTTAAGGTCTAAGGATGTTTTTGAAATCTTGGATGGTTGCTGAAAAGCATCCGAAACATCGGGATAAATAATATAAACAATAAATCGCGTTTTAAACCCGGTATACAGTATTTTATTTAAGGTCTAAGGTCATGATACATACATATTATATAGTCTTAAGCCCATATTTCAAAACATTATTCAAGCTGAAATATATTCTTGACAACTATCGAAATATCAAATTTATATAGAAAAAAATGGTGTGACAAGTCTCAAAAGTATATACAAATCTGAGTCATGTCTGTATGGGCCTTAAATATGGCCAATTCTTGGACCACTTATAATGCAAACAATCCTGTAAGTCTAGGTCAAGAAGCAGTGGCAGTAGGCATGCGTGCTGCTCTACGTGATGTAGATTCAGTTATTACTGCATACCGATGCCACGGTTGGACCCACTTGATGGGAGTCAGTGTCCTCGGAGTACTGTCTGAGTTAACTGGACGAAGGACTGGCTGCTCACGAGGCAAAGGAGGATCTATGCATTTGTATGGGAAGAACTTCTATGGAGGAAACGGAATTGTTGGTGCCCAGGTGAGATATATAGTATATGATATTGAAAAATTTGTTTGAAGACAATTTGATTTTTAAATATTGTGCAAGTGAACTCCCACATTTCAATTAGTTGAGTGTGGTGCAGATATATTTCTATTTTAATGATATTTTTAGCCTAGTAGAAGAATACATTTATTTATACACAGTTTTACCAAAATAATGTTATATCTTTTTTCTGTATGATTCACAGTCGGAAGCTTAAACATCTAAGGGGGTTATAAATATTTTAAATGCGTAAATCAATTTCCATTATTTTAGGAAAATTGTGTTTGGTTTTTATTTCTTTACTTCTCTAAGTAAATTTAATTCAATTCTCTTTAAAAAAATGTATACAAAACATATATTACAGAGCACAGGTTGTGGACGTCAGCACTGCAGCTGATGTCACTGTTTTCTTGTGCTGGTTCCGTATTCGTTTTTCAATAATAAAAAAAACAGTAGATAAACTTCTTACTCCTTTTTTTGGAAATAATTCCAAAGTCCGCTTGATTCAACAGCTTGAACAAGTGAGTCGTATAGAATCAAAGGCGGCTATCTGACTTATGGCCGATTGTTAGCAATTTAAAAAAGAAAACGTTTTTCTCCTTTATTTTTGTATTAGGTATCATTCATTGCATGTTTAAGGTATCTATTAATATTAACAATTAAAGATAAAACCAAATATATAAAAAAACATAACAGTCTAAACGACAAGAACTTATTTTATTTTTGTAGATTGCCGGACCAAAAATGTCAGATAGCCGCCTTTGATTCTATACAACTCAAGTCTGAGCTTCTAATAATCTAATGTGTCTTGACCAAGGTGCCTCTCGGAGCTGGGTTAGCATTTGCGCACAAGTACCGCGGTGATGGAGGCGTTGCCTTCGCGTTGTACGGCGATGGCGCCGCCAACCAGGGACAATTGTACGAAGCCTATAATATGGCGAAGCTATGGGACTTGCCGTGTGTGTTTGTGTGCGAGAATAACGGTTATGGTAAGTGTTCATGTATTCTATATTCATGTAGATCAGTGTATTCCAATTCGCCACAAGATGTGGTTGTGACATTCTATATAGTTTGTGTGGCATCGGCGTACTCTGAGCGCTCTAGTAGCCAATTCTTCCCGCCCATGTTGTTATTGATGTATTTATATATTTTGTAATTGTAGTGTTTGTTTTAAATGATTAGAATTATATTTATAATAGGGATGTAACGGAGGTGGTTTTATCGGAACCGAATTCGGAATCGGAGTTTCTAAATTTGGTTTATCGGAACCGGAATCGGAATCAGAACCGGAATCGGAGGCAGAAGCAAAAGAGAGATGTGTAATAAAATAAATCAGTTTCATTCATATCAGTTCAAAAAATAAAACACGTTCCTAGGTGTTGAAAATAAAAATAAACGAATTTACTTAAATTTTATACTGTAGTAAATTAAATCAAATGGCGCTGAACGCTCCCGCCACCGCCGCTGTGCTTCCTCCGATTATAACCTCCGATTCAAATTTATCGGAACCGAAATCGGAATCGGAGGTGCAAAATCAATCGGAAGTTCCGACCTTTCGGAACCGGAATCGAAGCTCCGTAACATCCCTGATTTATAATTATATGAAATACTAGCAACACGCCTCGCCCCCCGGTTTCACAGGGGTGCACCGTGCAATGTAGATGTACTATACACAAAAAATAAACTAAGTTACTTGCTGATAATGTAGCTTTCTATTAGTAATGTTTTTTTTATTTAGTTTTTGAGTTTATTCATAACATACAAATCTTTTCTCTTTATAATATTACTATAGATTCATCTTAACACACTCAGTCATACAATACACTAATACAGATATACCCACACAGACATACAATACACTGTCTCTGGCGCAACAAGTCAGTGTAGCGACATCTATAATCCGCTACAAGAATCAATAAGAAGACATCTAATCCTGAATCGCGCTATCAAAGTTTCTGTGCGCGCTGAGTATATATACAACATCTCGACATCAACCACTGGGGCCTCAGGGCCGCCAGTCAGTGGTTCGACTGGTCGAGGATCCTCCCTTTAGGTTGGAGGAAGACCACACCTCCCTTCCTCCACATCTCTAACCCGATAGCCGTGAGCGAGAGTGGACGTGTTTTGTGCGTGCCGAGTCTGTGCTACACCATACCGTTAGCAAATACTACACTAATGATTTACAGAAGTTTGAAATGTATATTTGTTATTTCTAGGTATGGGTACCAGCGTGGACCGATCGTCGGCCAGTACTGAGTACTACACGCGCGGCGACTACATCCCCGGCCTGTGGGTGGATGGTATGGACGTGATGGCCACTCGCGAGGCCACGCGCTACGCCATCGACTACTGCACCAGCGGGAAAGGTGAGATCGAGTGGCAACTAGCCTTTACGGGCCCCAACGACCGGCTCGTTGGCGCGTTCGGTAGAACACCTGCCGTGCGCATCGATGGGTCGTGGGCTCGATTCCCACCGGGATGACATGTTTATAAATTTTCTGTAAGCATGTTTTCCCCACGTCTGGTAACTTCGGGCATTGATTGTGAGGGAGGGATATCGAAATTCCGACCGAGTAACGAACCACCGTTCATAGATGGAAAAACCGTGAAGGGCACATTGCGCGTTGCGGTTTCAGTCTATGGATTTCCGAATGCTCGTATAGGTACATTAGGTCGACAGCGTATCATTGACTGATGTTCTGTGGCTGGGGTATCACCAACCATCAAGTGAACCTCATGCTCGTCTGTCGATATCTAACATAAAAAAAAACCAAGACTTGGCCATAAGTTACCAGATGTGGGGAAGACATGCTTACAAAAAATGATATATGTAAACATGTCGTCCCGGTGGGATCAAACCCACGACCCATAGATTGGCACGGCAGGTGTTCTATCGAACGCGCCAACGAGCCCATCAAAAGTGGTCGCAGTAAGAAGTAAGCTCGATGTAAACATAAGTTCGACAGCGCATCATCGACTGATGTTCTGTGGCTGTATCACCTACCATCAAGTGAACATCAAGCTCATCTGTCGATAAAAAAAGATACAGTATTTTATATGTGTGATACTCGCGTTAATAAAAGACAATATAACGTCTGGACGTCCAGGTCCGCTGGTGATGGAGATGGAGACGTACCGGTACTCGGGGCACTCGATGTCGGACCCGGGCACGTCGTACCGCACGCGCGACGAGGTGCAGGAGGTGCGGCAGACGCGCGACCCCATCACCTCCTTCAAGGAGAAGATCGTCGCCAGCGAGCTGGTCACCGCCGACCAGCTTAAGGTATGCCTTAATCTGACCGGGGATTGAAACTAGATATGAAACTGATATTCGGTATCCGGTCTATCCGGTATCCGGCTTATCCGGTATCCGGCCTATCCTATATCCGGCAACTATCCCGTAACCGGACTATCCGATATCCGGAATATCCGGTATCCGGCTTATCTTGTATTCTGCAACTATCCGGTATCCGGTCTATCCTGTATCCGGCAACTATCCGGTATCAGGCCTATTCGGCTTAAATAAAACATCCGCCGGATACCGGATAGCAAGCGCCTATCCGACCTGATACCGGATATTTAAAAAAATAGGAATATACGATTTAGGTGAGATTAGAGTGAGTATGTTAGTGAACAAAATCAATAATCACAAAATTTTCATTCTACAACTTAGAAATTGATTTAGTACTCATACTGCACTAAGGGCAAATTATGGTGAGTAAACTAATTTCGTTAAGAGGTAAAGAGGTTTCGCTTGTCTTTATAAACAAGTCCAGCTTTATAAAACGGTCTTTCGCTGCAGCAGTGTAGCTGCAGCGTGCTGAAAGATAGGTTTAGGCAATTTCTTGATATGCACCAAACGGCCGGATATCAGGCGGCTGGATATCCGGTATCCGGCCAAACATCTCTAAATGAAACCGGTTAATTTTTATTTTTCCAAATACTGTCTGATTGAGATACCATGATATTAGTTTTAAAGAGTAATACACTAATTTACCACACTAATTTTTTCAGTAAATATGACGAAAAACGAAAGAATATTAACAAAAACCTTTATTATTTCGGTTAAGCTCCCATAAATTAATTGACCGGTATTCAGTCCCTGCTTTTAACCCCTATGTGTTGCGGCACATTAAGTCAACGGTTGCGAACACTAGATTCGGCCACTAGTAGCTGAACGCGATCTTCGGTCACGATTGTCATGGTCAATGTAGAATTGTCCAGATATCGACAGACGAGCATGAGTTTCACTTGATGGTAGGTGATATCTCAGCCACAGAACATCAGTCAATGATGAGCTGGTGACCTACTTTGAGGGACAGAATTACTTTATCAGACATGGGGAAGACGCATGTGCGTCATTACAGAAAATATAAACATGTTGCCCCGGTGGGATTCGAACCCATCGAGTGATCGATGCGCACGGCAAGTGGTCGAACGCGTCGAAACGTCAAAAGTGGAAAACCTTGAAATAAAAGATTTGTTATATAAATTAACTTGCAGGAAATTGATACAAGAGTGCGTAAAGAAGTTGACGAGGCGACCAAACAGGCTAAATCCGAAGCGGAAGTCGGTGAGGAAGAGCTTGCGGGCGACATCTATTACAATAACCTGGAACCACTTATCCGGGGCATTCACCCGGACGCACCTCTCAGACATGTTGAAGTCGTTCCCAGGCATTAAGAGATACTATCAGTATGGGGAATTAAAAACAAAAGTAGATTTCATAAAATTTAATAAAAAAAACTTGTCCTTTGCCTGTCAGAAATGTGATATAAATCAAATCGAACGAAAAAAATGCATAGAGAAAGTATGTCCTTTGTCGTTCAGAAATGGGATAAAATAATTGGGCCTAATTAGCTTGTTTCAAGTGATCATGTCAAAACAATTATTGTCCTTTGGTCTTTTGAAATGGTGTTAGTGTCTCAACGATCGAACTAGATAAGTTAGTTAGGGGCGTTTTCGATAATAAAAAAAGCAATATAAAAACGATGCAATTGTATTGTCTTGTACCATCGGATTCGATGTAAATAAAAATTAGAACGAAATCATAAAAAAATGTTCCAATTTGGGTGCTTCATTTACATAATTTATTTGTTTGTAACATCCCGCTAAATATAGTTGAGTGTTGCCAGTGATTTAGTAAATTCCCAAAAATTGTGGAAATTTTAACACAATATTTTAATTACTAAATGTTGCCTTAGTAGAAAACAAAGGAGGTTTTTTTATATCTTTGCTTTTGCACTTATCATGATTTTTATGAAGTACGTAATAAGTAGCGGGATAAATCGTTTGTGGAATAGTTAATGTGGTGTTACCATCGTAGAATATATTAGTAAAAAATTACTTTTAACACTCCCAATGATAAAATATACATTATTATATTTGAGATTACTTTATTTTATTTTGTTTATTTTGTATTAGTGTATTTGTCTTTGGTTTTATTTATTTTGTAAGCATAAACTGCCAGTCCATAGATGTTGTAAAGGGAATCATAATATTGTATTGTTTCGCACATTTTTAGTTATATGTAAGGGATTATTATTTATTTACAAATAAAAATATGAAATGATATGATTGTTTATTTTCTCTACGACAGTACTATATACTACATATTAAGAATCTTGAAAGAATTCTGTAAGTAGTAAGTACTTATTTGAAAGATAAAATTCATGTTGATCATAAAACTACGTTTTTAAAATATGTTGCTGATCGTTATTGATTTCCTTGAACACACTGGAAAAGGGTATATGAGGTAATAAAGATTGAATAGAATAGAATACGTTTATTCAGCAGAAAGTATAGTAAAGCATATACTTAATATTTTAAATATAAATTATCCATTTCTGATGAAAAGGCAAATGGACTCAGCATGGTGTGGTGAGGTTTTGGCTAACTCACGACGCGACGCTGTTTTTCAGCTAATCACACAGATGTTCACACGTTAATTAAATATTAACAAAAAAACTCTAGTTTTGAGACGTCTATTAAATCAATTTGACAGTCACAGGAAGAGATTTCGACTTACATATGTAACATATTGCCACGAGCCATATTCCGTCCCCGTCGCGGTCGTTGCGTAGACAGCTGTTCGTGAATAGTGAACAGTGTAAACTTTACTATGTCTATGCTCTTTTGAAGCTATTAAAAATCAAGACTTTAAGTCAACGGATTTTTGAAGCAAGGACTTTATATATATAACAGGACTGAGTACTCGCAGCCTGATAACGAGCCGAGCAGGACGTTTAGTACGGAGGAGGTGTGTCACTTTCTAATAGGGTGACCACAATATTTTTGTTACGTGGGGCTTGTAATTATTATAATATTTGTAATCACAAATCGGGAACAAACCTACAGAAACCAAGATTTCAATAACATTTTGTATGCTAATAAAGGCTACTATATCACATTTATTTTATTTTTTTGGAGGTGTTCACTCTATAATAACCCCATAAAAATGCCTAAAATATAATATAAACATATCCATTATAATTATTATTAATAACAAAGCTTGGTATGAAAAATAATATATTCTCCTGTAAGTCTACCATCACTAGAATCATTTTACAATTTTAAAAAAGTCTACTTTTTTCATATTTTGTTAAATATTTCTACAAAAACTTGGTTTTAGTCCAAAATAAGTATACATATAAACTCCTCAAAACGACGGTATAGTCATGAATAGACTTTTCCATTGGGGGCAGATTGCCTGTGCTTAACCGGCTAGCCACTAGACCCTTAATTTTAAGTATGGATGATATAACAAATTCAAATAAAAGAAACTGTATTCATTGAATTTATTTTTTTCTTAAGTAATTAGATTTTGATTTTGAAAGAATATTCTTAAATTGAAATATGAATTACTTAATGCCTTCACTAACTGCAACTTATGGGTTCCTCATTACATTGAACAGGATGTGGAGGGCAAAATAATTTAAGTTTAAAATAAATGCTTTAGTATCATCAAAATCTTATTTTTGATAGTATTTCTGAATCAGGAATACATTGTTTGACGGGTTGTAACGGGGCCTTACTCAGTATTCTTATCTGCTTATTTTGTGCCTGCAACAAAATAATACTATAACTTCATGAATTTTATACATTTGCTCAAAAAGTAGACTTTTCTGTGTTTTGCGTGCAGAAAGTTATATTAATATATGTAATTAGGTAAGTGTCCATCAGCTAATAATGGGCTTACCGTAAAAACAGACGGTATTGCGGCTTTCAATAACTGTTGGGAATTAGCTGTACTAAAGTGAAGGCTACATACAACGGAGTTTTAAGTAATCTTTTATGACATCAGAACAACATTTAGCCATATTTTTTCTGGTTTTCATTCTTCGGAAAACTGTCAAAGAAATAAAAATAATAATACGTCATGGCATATGATAACACCAGGGTTAACGGACCCTTTTTTCAAGTTGGTTAAACAAATTAAATGAATGGCTTTGCACCTTATTTTTTTTATTTGGTTTACATAACTAATAACAATATTACACGCTGATGATAGCAATCGTAGGTATAACAAACGCATCATAAGACACTCCGACCAACTAATCCCGAAATCCCGCATGATATGGTTACCCTATTTGTTATAAATCTAAAATTACCTTTTTTCGGCTTACCTGTAAAATATTATGCTGCAAACATCATAGCATTCACTTTTACAAAATTGTACACAACACTTTTTCAATTGTACACAACCATTTCTTCGAAGAAACCTTACTAAATTACGAAAAATAAATAAAAACAACTATTATGACATTACATCGCATAAATGCAATGACATGCCATGACACATCAGTCATCAAATGATTGATTGACATTGATTAATTTCTATCGCATGACATGTGTTAGAAAGAGCTAAACAGCCTCCGTACTAGATATCTCGCTCGGCTCGTTTTACCTCTGTCAATGTTCGAAGCCAAAATTGAGTCTTAATACCTATACCTTAAGATGTGTTTTTGTAATTTTAAATTTTGGCAGTGCTCAGTCCTGTTATATATATAAAGTCCTTGTTTTGAAGTTATACTTCTTTAGGCGCGTTATGAAAAAATGATGAGAGTGAAATTTTACAATGCGCGCGCACAGCGAGACACAAAATTCTCACGGGAGAAGTTGCCCACTATTTAATTTTTTAAATTTAAATTGAACTTTATTGACTGTGTTGACAATCCTTTTCCAATCCTTGCATTGTAATTAATTATTTGCATGCAATTAAAAACTATTTTTTAATGATGCCAAAGAAGTATAACTTCTCACACTCAATACATAAGTACACGCACCCATTTTTAATGGTTATAAGCCTCTTTTCTAAGCCTTCAAGTGAATCGTGATTGCAAGTCTATTGATAAAAAAAATTATACTGGCTGATTGTGAACTCAAAAAGAGTCAAATAGTACAATAAATATGCAGACGTCTATCAAGTTTTTTCCTAATTAATACAAAAAATATAAATGTAAATGGAACTGCCTATTATGATTTCACAATTGAAATACTGAACCAATTTCGATGAAACTCGCATGTTTATTGTTATTCATTTATTTCAATGAACGATGTGATTTGTGGAAAAACTGTCCATTTTCACTCTCGAGAAGTTACGGGGAGGAAGAAAGGAAACAGGAACTATAATTCGGTAGGAAATAAAAAATAAACACCATTGCTTACAACTCAATTTAATATATTTATCTACAAATTAATTAATATTACACTAATCAAAAACGGATCACTATTTATATTATAAAAATATTATTATAACTTTTATAACAAATATTGTTATTGAGCATGATTTTAAACACTTTCCTAATACTAGAAATGCTAATCACATGCAGATTACAACTTTTAAAGCGAATGTCAACCATTATTTTTATTATTATCTAAAATAGAATTCAAAGTGGATGATAGCGCCTTTCTAAAGGCCTACGGGGTCCTCGGAGCGTGCGCTACAGTGGCGTAGCTATGTCAATGCGGTCGTGTGGGGTCCGCTAATGCAAGGAGGCCCCGGCGGGCCACAGATGATACCATTTCAATTTAAAAGAAACCGCAATGATAAAGAGAAGTGTCCTAAATTATAACCCTGTGGTAATATAAAAATTTAAGATATTGCTCTTTGGGTCAAAGAGTGGTCTATATAGTCATTGTGTTGTGTGCAAGTAAAACGTGAAAATAAAAAAAAAAACAATTGCATTTTCAGTTTTAATTCATTTATTATACAACCCAGCTTTCGGATGTCTACTGCCGGGTAACCAACTTCTCGTCCAACTCTCAACAGTCCACGTTTGTTTTCATAATAGGCAAAGGGGGCAATGCAAAAAAAAATGCATTGGAGCCCGAAATGGCTAGTTACGCTACTGGTGCGCTATCCAAAAGTTTGAGTGTTGAGCTTCAAGCTCCCTAGATCGCTTTCATAGCCATAACTTTCTCTGAAACTTACAGAACCCTTAGGCCCACAAGAGGGCGCTATTTCCGACTTTGAGATACTACGATCTAAGAGTAATATTTTAACTTAGCTATATTAATATGTAATATTAGTATAAATTTATTGTTCGCATTAAAAGACACATGATGAATACAAGGCACATAACATGAGAAGCACTATACATTATATATTGACGTCATTTTGGTAAAACATGGATATACTAAGGCCGATTTCTTGGGTTTGCCAGTATCTAAAATAAAAAAGTAAACAGTTTTTAAACGAATTTTCCGTGATGAAAAGTTTTTATCGATGATTGCCAATTTTTCAATTAATCATCTTTATAGTACCTACAACAATTTGTAAATTTATTATCTATTTTAATTATATTATATTACCTATATTTATAGTATTCCGCACGTATTTATTGCCATTATATTATTAAAAACCTAGTTAATTTTTTATTGTACTTACAATTGCGTAAAAAGTAGGTAATAAAATGTCAAAATTAGGTTTTATTTACAGATGTTCGTGTTCAGGTGACTTAGAATTTGGCTTCTTAATGTGGAATTTTTATATTTCTATCCTATAAAGATAAAATGTCTTTTCTAAGGAATGTTAGGGAAGGGTATTTTTAATGGTCAAAAGTGATTTGATGTTCAGTGATTGATGAAAGATATTTATTTTCATTTATAAATGAATGTTGCAACCAAATTGGATCTATTCGTTAGAGTTCTTTGCTTGTATGTAAGTAAGGTACGTATTATTTTAAAAGGTATAATAAAGGTTAAATTCGTATGTACATGTATCTATAAAATTACTGACTCCAAAATAATAAATTGTAATTTAAATAATATTTTAAATATTAGCTTGTTAATTCTAACCTAGGTTACAGGTTTTGGAATTTATTTAATGTATTTCTAGTTTGTTTAGGAATAAATGGTATTCCAATAATTAAGTTATACCTTAACTTTACATATTTGCTAACTGCCGCACTCAGAGTCCAATACTTTAATAATTATATATATCTCTTTCTAAAATTAACTTACGAAATGAGATAAAACAGTCTCGGACAAGTTAATTTGACATTAATCACCATGAGTTTGAACTCAGTGATGCCAACTTGAGAGATTTCCCCCAAATTTAGGGGGAATCATGATGTCCAGCGTTTTTTAGGATGTAGTACATTTATTTAGGGGAATTTTTAGGGGGTACTTTATTCAAGAAGTGTTTTTTCTAATTGATTTATAATCAACGATGAGTAGAATTAATGGCATTTAAGTATTAAAATTCACAAGTGTATCATAAATTGCTGTTAAAATTTTAAAAACTGTATATTATTAAGCTTTCGCTCATATTTGATTGGTCAAGGATCCCCCTTTAGGTTGGATTATTACACCATTCCTCCATAACCTATTTATCAGATTAATTTATTTACTGCGATATAGCCACTGCCATGGAAGGGAATAAAACTGCGAATAATTGCTAGTAAAAGTGCTCAAAAACAAAAAACACCTAAATTAAAAAAAAAACCTTTTTAGTTTTCGTTTCTATAAAAGCAACTACACAATTCAATCAGATTTCGTAAGAAAATTCATTATCTATTATTAAGTAGCAATTCTTATACTGAAAATCAAGAAGATATTGATGTATCTTAAATCATTACAAAGAATAATTAAATCCCTATTTTTCCGAAAAGCAACTTGATTGACAGTAAATAATGCACATCGAGTTCAAGAGAGAGACAATCGGCTAGATTCGGCTTCGTAGAGCGCTGTCTCTATCATTGTCATATTAGTTCTATTCATAAAACACCTTTTACAGGTGGCGCTAGTGTGTATGTTAAAAAATAACTTATTTTAAGCCATAACACTGCTGTTAATTTATTTAAAACCTTAAAAAGCCTACGATCTGCCGATATTATAAAAAGTTTTTATTAAAAACAAAAGGAGGCCTTTATAGAATTTTCCTAAATAGTACCTATTTAGTTTTAAATTTAAAAAAAAATTCACAAAACACGGCTGAAAATAAACACTTGACTGATACGATTAAAAGTATTTTCCAACAGACGTTAACGCATAATATCAGTCAATCAGAGGGCCTAGCATGAACGACTATCGAGAAAGTATTCGAATCGTTGAACTGTCAGTTGTATGAGAAATCATTTGAAATTTCATACAAATGATACGATATACGACGATACGAATACTTACTCACAACTTGTTAATGCTAGGACCTCAGAGGACCTAGCACGAACAACTATCGAAAATTTTATTCGTACCGTCCATTATTTATAGCGTCTAGGTATTCGAGCGCCGCCACCGTGCGACAGAGACGGCGCTCTACAAACCGTCTCGCTCTACGCGGCCGAGTCCATGTTCTCCTCGCTCTCCTCCACGAAGCCGCACTGCAGCTCGTAGAGCCGCGCGTAGATCCGCTTGAGCGCGATGAGCTCCTGGTGCGTGCCCATCTCGGAGACCACGCCGCGGTCGATGACGCAGATCATGTCCGCGTTCTGGATGGTGGCCAGCCGGTGCGCTATGATCAGGCAGGTGCGGCCCTCGCTGGCTCTGTCTAGCGCTTCTTGCACTACCTATAAGACAAGAATGTATGTTTTTTTGTGTCAGTTATCGGCAGACGTGCGTGAGGTTCATTTGATGATAGGTGATTTTGTGTGATGTATCGGCAGACGAGCATGAGGTTCACTTGATAATAGGTGATTTTGTGTGATGTATCGGCAGACGAGCATGAGGTTCACTTGATAATAGGTGATTTTGTGTGATGTATCGGCAGACGAGCATGAGGTTCACTTGATAATAGGTGATTTTGTGTGATATATCGGCAGACGAGCATGAGGTTCACTTGATAATAGGTGATTTTGTGTGATATATCGGCAGACGAGCGTGAGGTTCACTTGGTGATTTTGTGATTTAATAATGAAAATCTGTGCATATTTTTAGCTTACTATATAATAAAACTTTACCGATTACCTATTTCAAATTTAGTGACAACTACTACTACTAACTACTAACTTAGTACATCACTAGCACTTAGTCAAGTTAGTTTGCAATATTACTCTATGGAATCTCTTGAATAAAACTACAATATGTGTGTTAAAATTTACTTTTTCCGTTTTTAATTAATCTCATAATCTCAAAATATATAATAGTACTAGTGGACCCCGCAGACGTTGTGCTGCCACAATTTTGGCTTCGAAATTATATAATTAAATTGACTCTATAAAACGTTTGTATGGGAAATAGAAAAGGGCTGTTTTTAGGGTTTTCCCGGAAATTATTCGATTTTTTCTCGCCTTTTAAACCTTCCCTAGACCTCCACGAACATTTCAAGACTAAGATAAGATAAATCCGTTCAGCCGTTCTCGAGTTTTAGTGAGACTAACGAACAGCAATTCATTTTTATATATATAGATTTGAGTGCGTACCTTCTCGCTGTGCGTGTCGAGCGCGGAGGTGGCCTCGTCGAGCAGCAGCACGCGCGGGTTGCGCACGAGCGCGCGCGCGATCGCGATGCGCTGCTTCTGTCCGCCGGACAGCTGCGACGCGCGCGCGCCGATACGGGTCTCGTAGCCCTACGATACAACACATTATGTGTTTTGATGATAATGATGATTAAAAAGGACAAATAATGGAATTAATTTGAGCTCTTTTACATTCATTTTTCAAAATCAAAATCAAAAGTTTTTTATTTCAAATAGGCCTTTGCAGGCTCTTATGAAACGTCTAGTTCCAAAAAGTGGGTCTCATGGAGAAGAACCGGCAAGTTTTATTTTTTTTATAGATTAGAGGAACTAAGAAAATGATTAAAGATTATGATTGTATACAGATGATGTAGATTAGAAGAACTAAATTATACTTTCATTACTTTAAAATCTTTTGGTCACTAAGATTCTTATAATAATGAACTTCATTCTTATAAAATAAACAAGTAGATAGAAATTCAGCATAATATATTTTAGATAACTCTACATATTTGTAGTAATATTCGTACTGAATTATTTTTTACCACCGATATAATATCTTTGTAATAAGAAGCGCATACCGGCTGTAACACAGTTTGGGAGAGAGGCCAAATCAAACTGATAAAATAGTTACATACTTCATACATATTAAATAACTTTTACCAGATTAAAACGTGATTTATTCGTTATAATATCACTCCCGACATTTCGGGTTCCTTTACTCATCTTTGCATTAATAAGGGATAATATTACATTCATAGACTTTAGTCTAATCCAGAGTTCCCCAAACTTTTTTGTGTCGTAGACCCCTTGCCATGTTTTTCCGTGTTGGGTAGACCCCCTACTTACCTGATATTGATTTCCTGTAAATTTATAACTGTAGTGAAGTTTAGTGTTAAAAACTTAAAAGTCAAAACACATGTTAATTTATATATTTATTAATTGAATTTAAATTAAAACTACTCAAAATAAAAGTTTGTATCTGTTATGTAAAATATACGTAACAAACATTAAATAAAATAACATAAGCAATAAGTCAATATTTTTACTTCATCTAAGGTACTTTTATAAATAATGTATATGTTTTGATATTATAAGATAGTATGATGTATGTAAATAGGTACTATCAGTGTATGTGTTGAGATCCACTATCGTGGACCCCCATTTTCATTTCATGGACACCCAAATTTTTTTTCGCTGAAGTAGACCCCTTGGAGGTTGTCATAGACCCCTAGGGGTCGATAGGTCTATAGACCACTTTGGGAATCACTGGTCTAATCAATTATTTTGTAAAGTTTAAATCAAATTTAAGTTATTATTATGAAACACTCACAGTAGGCAAGGCAGCTATAAAAGTGTGCACATTAGCCGCCTTGGCCGCGGTGACGATCTCCTCTATCGGCACCTCCCTGGTGTTGTCTCCGTACGCGATGTTCTCGGCGATGGTGCGGTCGAACAGAACTGGCTCTTGTGACACTATGCCCAGGTTGCCGCGTAGCGTCGACAGTCGCATGTCGCCCACTATACTGTAGTCGTCTAGGAACTGGAATATAAACGGAAATAGAGTGTATACTGTAGTCGTCTAGGACCTGGAATATAAACGGAAATAGAGTGTATACTGTAGTCGTCTAGGAACTGGAATATAAACGGAAATAGAGTGTATACTGTAGTCGTCTAGGAACTGGAATATAAACGGAAACAGAGTGTATACTGTAGTCGTCTAGGAACTGGAATATAAACGGAAATAGAGTGTATACTGTAGTCGTCTAGGAACTGGAATATAAACGGAAACAGAGTGTATACTGTAGTCGTCTAGGAACTGGAATATAAACGGAAATAGAGTGTATACTGTAGTCGTCTAGGACCTGGAATATAAACGGAAATAGAGTGTATACTGTAGTCGTCTAGGAACTGGAATATAAACGGAAACAGAGTGTATACTGTAGTCGTCTAGGAACTGGAATATAAACGGAAATAGAGTGTATACTGTAGTCGTCTAGGACCTGGAATATAAACGGAAATAGAGTGTATACTGTAGTCGTCTAGGAACTGGAATATAAACGGAAATAGAGTGTATACTGTAGTCGTCTAGGAACTGGAATATAAACGGAAACAGAGTGTATACTGTAGTCGTCTAGGAACTGGAATATAAACGGAAATTGAGTGTATACTGTAGTCGTCTAGGAACTGGAATATAAACGGAAACAGAGTGTATACTGTAGTCGTCTAGGAACTGGAATATAAACGGAAATAGAGTGTATACTGTAGTCGTCTAGGAACTGGAATATAAACGGAAATAGAGTGTATACTGTAGTCGTCTAGGAACTGGAATATAAACGGAAACAGAGTGTATACTGTAGTCGTCTAGGAACTGGAATATAAACGGAAACAGAGTGTATACTGTAGTCGTCTAGGAACTGGAATATAAACGGAAACAGAGTGTATACTGTAGTCGTCTAGGAACTGGAATATAAACGGAAACAGTGTGTATACTGTAGTCGTCTAGGAACTGGAATATAAACGGAAACAGAGTGTATACTGTAGTCGTCTAGGAACTGGAATATAAACGGAAACAGAGTGTATACTGTAGTCGTCTAGGAACTGGAATTTAAACGGAAATAGAGTGTATACTGAAGTCAGATAGAGATTGGAATTCAAACTTAAATGGAGTCCATACTGTTTTCGTCTAGGAACTGGAATTAAATCTTAAATGGAGTCTATACTGTAGTCATCCAAAACTATAATTTATATGGAACATTTGAATCTATGTATTCGTCTAATATGTATATAGAATCATTAAAACAGATAAATGCAGTCTTCGCTATAATCATATTTTTTTAATACGGCAACATTTTTTTTTTAAAAACACATATACAACGAGAATTTGGACAATGCTGGTGTTCCACAAGGCTGCGCTATCTCTTTCTCTGTTTCTTCTGCATATCAATGATGGCATTCATTGCTATGCGGACGATATCATACTCAAGCCCCGCTAACATTTCTAAGAAAATCTAGGAGAACTCACAACAGTGCCATCGTCCGGGTCGTAGAGCCGCTGCAGCAGCTGCATCAGCGTGGACTTGCCGCAGCCGCTGGGCCCGACCAGCGCCACGCGCTTCCCGCTGGGGATCACCAGCGACAGCCCGCGCAGCACCTCCACCTCGCGCCGGGTCGGGTAGCGGAACTTTATGTTCTTGTATTGGATTTTGCCTTTGGCTACCTGAAATTTGCGTCAGTCAGCAGTGGCGGATTTACACATTTCCAAGGTGTAGACTATTAAGCCTACTCAGCCTGCTGGTAAATCCGCCACTGTCTGTCAGTGGGAGTGGTCGTTAATTCAACAAGCAGCTTTTTTAAACCGCTTTTCTAGTGTTAACGAATTAGCTGCTTTTTGTTTACCGCAAAACCCGTTAAATATATTAACAGTTTTATTCAACGATTTTCGAACGCAGTGCGCGGATTAGCTCAACGAACATTCAATGCGTAGTCGCTAACTGCAAACCAGCTAATAAAATTAGCTGCTTTTTTAACAGGTTATCAGTATGTAAATAACAGTTTCATTTCGTTAACACAAAAACCGTCAACGACCCACCTCTATGTCAGTATAAAGGATATAACGACGTGTCAACCTAATTTTTACTTCGAGCATTCGGAAATCCATAGACTGAAACCGGATATGCACTTCACGGTTTTTCCATCTTTGAACGGTGGTACCCGGTCGGAATTTCGATATTCCTCCCACCCGATCAATGCCCGAAGTTACCAGACGTGGGGAAAACATGATTACAGAAAATTATAAACAAGTGGTCCCGGTGGGATTCGAACCCACAACCCATCGATGCGCACGGCAGGTGTTCTACCGAACGCGCCAACGAGCCCGTCAGAAAACTATTTTTATTAAATTCTCGAAAGCTGTCATTTGACCGCTCTGGTAGATTTAGCATACGCGCAGGCTAGAGCCACCGGTGGCCGCCACTAGAAGCGGCCTCTAGACGCAGCCACACGATAAAATTTATGAAATATCGCGCCCGCACGTTGTGGCGGCCACTGGTGGCTATGCTGTGGTGCTGGATCACTATTGGCTCTAGTCTGCGCGTATGCTTAGTGCAGTGGTCAGCAAACTTATTAGCCAAAGAGCCAAATATGAAAATTACAACAATTTTAAAAAGAGTTCGGAGCCAAATTGCTTGTTTAGTAAATTTTATTACACTAAATAAGTAGTTCACTAAATAAAACTAAAATTCATACTAAAAAAATGAGTTTTTTTTTAAATGTCAATATTATTACGCCTTCCGTGGATATTTGTGCCAGAGCCGCACTTTAGGAGCCAAAGAGCCACATGCGGCTCTGGAGCCGCACTTTGCCGACCACTAGTTTAGTGTTATGGTTGCATTTATAGGGCCACTGGCTCACATAGTTCTCGGGCACGGAGGGCGCATGCGTGCTCTCGACGGCGGGCCGCCGCTCGAGCAGCGTCATGACGCGGCCGGCCGCGCACACCGCCGCGCCGAAGTTGGGCGCGAACGCCAGCGCCTGGCCCATCATCCACGCGCCGAACACCAGCGCCTCCGACACTCTGTTCATTGAAATGCTCTTTGCGAGAAGTTTGACATATAAAATTGTCTTTTATTAACGCGAGTATCATACATTTAAATAAAATACTTTATACGTTTCGGATGCTTTGACATTTCAAGGTAACAAATGTCTAATTTGAAATATCACATTATTCCTACGGAGTTGATATTTACTGTAATTTTATATATTATGGCAGTATTGACTAACAGTGTCCTCTTTACCACTGTTAAGCATCCGAAACGTTGGCATAAATAATTAAATAAGAAATCGCGTCTTAATTCGGTATAAAGTATTTTATTTAAAAAGTTTGACATAATAAGGTGAACATTTTGGGTGTGACAAAAGTTTGGCGTGTAGGCATGTCTCAGGCATTAACCTTTTCACCGCCAATGTCGGCTATGCTCGACAAACGCAAACGTGCCCTCGACGCCGACGTCGGCTATGATCGACAGCAAGACAGAAAACACCTCACAGAAAAATACAAAATACATAATATTAAATCATTACTTTACTGTGTTTTATTAATACATCTTAAAAACTGAATCCCCAATCATTACTTTATTCGACAAAGCAAAGAAAATTTCATTTTAGTTATTCAAATATTTGATGATAAAAAACAACATAATTTAATGTCAATTTTCAGGCTCGGCGTACAGGGCACGGAGATGCAGTTTTGACATGGCGGTCAAAAGGTTAATTAAGTACTCGTAGCGATGTAGATTGTAGCTACGCATGTGACGTCGTGCTACGCAGATGTAAACCTATAATCTAATACATATATAAAATCGACGGGTCCCAAGAACAAAATCGTATCTATGAAATCGTTTATTTGCAGATACGATTTTGTTCTTGTGACCCGTCGAAATTCTCGTGTCACAGTTTTCGTTGCCATACTCCTCCGAAACGGCTCGACCGATTCTTACCAAATTTTATATGCGTATTCAGTAGGTCTGAGAATCGGCTACTATCTATTTTTCATACCCCTAAGTGATAAGGGTTGTTCACCCTTAAAATTTTTATTTTTATTTTTGGACGACTTTTTTTGTTTTTATTTTTTTATTATGTGGCATTAAAAAATACATACAATCCTAAATTTTTACTTTTTTATCACCAACCCCTGATTTTTAGAAATTATTTACATGGCAAAACAACGATTGCCGGGTCAGCTAGTATAATATAATATATCCATAACACCAATGTTATACTCGTAAATTGGAGCATTTGCTCGGACATTATGAATGACAAGCTACTTAGGGCGAAATAAATAATCATAATTTGAATTTACTTATTTATTACATTGCCAAAACTTTATGAATATTGCCATGTGGATTTCGGGCAATCGGATAATACCCTGTGTATTTTACATTCTACAAAGCCTGATTATTAACTTTGTTTATGGTACAGTTCGTTTTATAAGTTTATTAAGCCAAAGTGAATGTGTAGGAATCTGTTCTGGTGGTGGCCACAATACCAACATAACCTAACTTAGGTGGTAGCTCCTTTTTAGAGCGAAATTGGTAGGGTTAAGTTAAAACATAAAAATTAATAACTTTAACTGATGGATAAGTTTCTTAACTAATTTGTAAGTACAGTATAAACCTGATTAACCGTGTTCGGGTTATCCGGGGAGCAGATATGTTGCCGTGCGCGACCAAATTCGCTTGCGGTCTAGATGGTTCTCCTGATACCAACTTACCAAGTATCAAATACTCCTAGTATACTTTTATCAAACCCATTACATAAGCCAGAGAGCTTTATATTATAATATATCTATATATAATGTAAGTGCGTGCCCCTATTTTACCATGCCTACCTACTACTGATAGAGGATATATCTTTTTTTATTATTATAGTTATTTACTTCAAGATAATGTAATGTAATTGTTGCAGCTTCTTAATGTTTTTTATTTTACAAAAAAAAATTGGCGATTAAAAAGATTGGCGGAGAGTTTATTTAAGCATTATATAATATATATGCTATCCGTGGACCTCTTGGTACCGATTTCCCCCCGGTTAATCGGAGTTATACTGTTTTTATAGAATAGGGGCCAAACTGGCAGGTAGCTCACGTGATGGTATGTGATCACCGCCGCCCATAGACATCCGCAACACCAGAGGGCTTGCGTTGCCGACCTTTAACTGTAGTACTGTAGTATATATATATATTTTTTTATGAAGAAAACGTAAGCGTAAATTTGACCGCAATCCTGTTTGATGGTAATGGCCTGGCCTATTCACTCTGGCTTTATAATCAGACAAACATCAAAATAATGTGCTACTGACTTGATGACGTCCTTATAGGGCACGTCCTTGTTGGCGACCAGCACGCCGCCGTACCACAGCGACAGCGCGTAGCCGGCCACGGGCGCGGTCTGCCCGAACGAGAACACGAGGCCGCGCCAGCGCATGCTGCTGCGCGCCGCGCGGTGCGCGCTCGCGCCCGCCTCCTGGTAGCGGGTGAGCACGCCCTCCTCGCCGCCTGCACGGTATGAGTAAATATGACGTAATTACGCTACCAGGTTTTAAAACCAGGGCTTCGCTTGGAAGTAGGGCGCCCTGGTGCGAGCGGGAAAAACTTGCAAGTATGAAAGTATTAGCTATTCGGGTGCGCTTAGAGTTGAAACTGAAAATACTTGCATAGGAAAACAAACCGTAAGCTCATACCAATAATGAGCACAATCGTATTTGCAAAAAAATAATACTTTAAAGTTAAAATACTTGCATAGGAAAACGATCCGTATTTTTTTAGAAATAAGAAGCACAATCGTATTTGCAAGAAAATACTTTAAAGTATAAAATACTTGCATAGGAAAATGAACCGTAATATTTTCTTGCAAATACGATTGTGCTTCTTTTCTCTAAGCAAGTAGGGGTCGTGTTCCTATGCAAGTATTTTTATTATAGCGAGTTCGGAGCTCGATGAAAGTATTATGAAACCTGGTTTTCGACCCTGGTTATTTTACGGACTCGTACTTTGAAGCCCCGGTATCGAATTGTGTAAGTATCAATCTCATCGCTAGTTATGAGTTTCTAAGAAGAACGGCAGTCTCTTATATAAAGTCTGTGCAATTGGTTCACTCAATTTTTTTCTCAACTAGGCTCTTTTTTTAAAAGCCTCCCATTGTCAAATACTTACAAAAAGCAGAAACAGTGCGTATATTATTGATCGCCTCCGTAGCGATAGTATTCGCCCTGTTGGAGGCCTCTCGCACGGTCGCTATGCCCTCCGCGAGCACCCGGCTCTCCAGCACTACGGCCGCTATCACCATCGGCACAGACACCAGGGAGACCAGGGTCATTTGCCAAGTGTAGTACATGGATAGGCCGATACCGATGCAGATTGTCGCAGATGCTTGCATTAAAGCGCCTATACGCGTGCCTGTAGCCTGTGAAACAGTGATCGGAATAATAATAAAATATAGTATATATTTTTTTATTATAATGCAGTTAATTGAGCTGATGGGTTATCTGCTGGCCTAGCATGATATCTTCCGTGTCTAACATGACACACTTAAAACTCGACTTCTAATGTCAAAAGTAGAGATATTTGTCGATCAAGATATCTATCAAAGTTGTCGATGTCGAGATATATCGAGATATGTCTTTTGTCATCACTCACCCGCGAGATATAGTATCTCTTGATGGTCATGCTAGGTGAGCTGATGGATGGCAAGTATTCACCACTGTCCATGAACATCTATGACTGAAAAGTCTTAGATGCGTTGCGGGTCTTTTAAAATGAGATGTTGTTGATTTGGGGTCAAAGGTCTTAAAAGTATATGTCAATATTTTATTACTTATGTATTATATGAACTTGTGACAAATGAGAGAAGAAAAATAAGACATAAATAAGGAGAGATATAAGGAAAATATAACATAAGACAAGGCGGTATGGTCGAAAGACATTAGCCTGCCCTATGGGCGAAAATAATAATAAATAACATGTTAATATTGTCTTTTATTAACGCGAGTATCACACATTTAAATAAAATACTGTATACCGGATTAAAACGCGATTTATTATATAACGGTTGCTGAAAAGCATCCGAAACGTCGGGATAAATAATTTAAACAATATAAATAATAAATCGCGTTTTAATCCGGTATACAGTATTTTATTTAAATAACATTTTATTCGACTCACCCCCTGCACGGCGGCGGCGTCGGCAGCCAGCCGGCCGCAGAGCGCGCCCACGCCGTTCACGGGGTTGTCGAACCACCCCATCTCCTGCCGCAACATCGCTCTGAACGCACCGATTCTTTGACAACACAAACATCCCAAGTTTAATCTGAGATAATTGTCTTTTATTAACGCGAGTATCACATATTTAAATAAAATATTTTTTACCAGATTACAATTATTATATTCGGATGCTTTTTTTATGTCAGATATCGACAGACGAGCATGAGATTCACTTGATGGTAGGTGATACCTCAGCCACAGAACATCAGTCAATGATGCGCTGTCGACCTAATTTTTACTTCGAGCATTCGGAAATCCATAGACTGAGACCAAAACGCGCAATTTGCACTTCACGGTTATTCCATCGATGAACGGTGGTTCGTTACCCGGAATTTAGAATTCCCGGTGGGATTCGAATCCACGACCAATCGATGCGCAGGGCAGATGTTCTAACGAACGCGCCAAGGCTTTCCAGCAATCGTGGTCACGGTCATTATATTTTTAAGAAAAAAATGGCGTCTTTTGTATCCTTCAAATTTACTAAAGGGTCCGAGTATTAGAAATGTAACAAACGAAAAAATGGATATAATAGATTTTCTTTTATTTAAGAATTTTTCATATTTTTTTTTATTACTAACCAGGCTCACATGTCTAAACATCATTATATGAACAAATGTATGGAAATCGAAAACAAAATAATAAAAAATAAATTACCTGAGTCTCTCGGTGAGTCTAACCCCGGTCAAATTGAATATGAATATCTGGAAGAATATACCGATGCCGGTGTAGACGCCCACCAGCAGGAACAGAACCGCGATCAAATTCGTTCCGGAACGTACGTAGTCCTCATCTTTGCTCTCTAGCAACTGTAATATTAATATTGTCTTTTATTAACGCGAGTATCACACATTTAAATAAAGAACTGTATACCGGATTAAAATGCGATTTATTATTTATATTGTTTAAATTATTTATCCCGACGTTTCGGATGCTTTTCAGCAACCGTGGTCACGGGGAGACAGGTCCGCAAAACATCCGAAACGTCGGGATAAATAAAAATAAATCGCTTTTTAATCCGGTGTACAGTATTTTATTTAACTGTAATATTATCAAATTGATAAGACTACAGTTATGTTAGAGGGTATATTTTTTGTTTTTTTTTTATTTTTTTATTAGTTAATGACTTCAAGATGTCATGTGGAACATGGTGTAATGGTTGCAAACATTTGTAAAACAAAAAACTTGGCGATTAAAAAGAGTGGAGGAGAGTTTATTGCCAGTTCTTCTCGTCCGTTCTACGCCTCGATTTGAGAACTGGCAGTAAATGTAACTTTAGAAGTATTTCATATATTTTTTTTATTGACTTTCATAAGTGTACATTGTGTTACCTAAATGAATAATTGATTCTTGAATTGAATTAAAAGAACTGAGTTTAAATTTGGGGGGTCGAAGATACAAGGTTTGCTTAGTTTAGAACCCAAATCTACTGTGTATTATTTACAAAAAAATAAAAATGGATGCCAAGTTCCATAGAAAATCCTAAATTGTTTTAAAGATCGAACCATCCATTTAACCTTAACATTATCTTGGCTAGTTTTTACCAGCAAATGAAATATTTAAAAGAATAGAACCTTACAATATAAAAACAATAACTTGCGTATAACATAAAGATTAAAGATGATTAGTATCTGAAAACTAGCCAAGTTAATGTTGAGGTTTAATGGATGGTTCGTTCTTATAAATAAATATCAGGATTTTCTATAGAACTTGGCTCCCATTTAGATCTCAATTCTTTTGTCATAAAAGTTGACTACCACACCATATCATAATATTGAACTTAGCTTTAATTTTGGCCAGGTCAAAAGTACTCGTAACCGTCGAGTGTGTATGAAAGCACTGATGAAAGTAGAATGAAAGAACCATTGACATAGTATTAAATAGACTTCAGGTCGCATACAACATTCACGAAAAAAGTATCCCGATTATTTAAGCCACACCCCTTGTCAAATTTTGAAAAAATGACACTGCTCAATGGGAACAAAGAAAAGAGTCAAGTCGATGATTATATATGATTATATTATTTACCAAAATATATATATACATATCTATGTATTATACATACACACTTGACTAACTTCGAAGACTTTGGTATTATTAGTATAGTTTATGAAACAGCAATGTGTAAATTAACATGTATCTAGTAGGGTACAAAATAATATATCAACATGAGACGTAAGCTATAATATATTTGATAAACAATAATATAATGTTTTATATAAATAGTAATTCGTATGTTAAATAATAATATCCGCAAAATGTTCCGAATGTATACAGATTGGAATATTTTCTTTTCCGTTTTAGCGTGAAAGCGTAACAAACAAAAAAAATCACTTTCGCATTTATAATATTACTAAAGATGCTTATCCTTAGATAGTAAGAATTATTTTAATACTAATCTACTCCATGCATCCACTATTCTGTTACACAATAGTTTGCGCATGTGTTGGCCAACCTTGGCCAAACATTTGTGGCGTTCATTTAAAACAGATAATTTTGTTCAAATTTTCAATTATTTGTTAGTTTGAAAGCTTAAAATATATCTTATTTTATATGTACTAACCAAAAATAAGACTTCGTCCGTAAAATTGTTTTTTCAGGAATTATTTTCGCAATTTTTGAAGACAAACTGTGTCATTGTGAAACGTCTTAATATTGGCCGTGCTTGAAGAGAACTAAACAAAATAGCCTCTCACATTTCAAGTGAGCCGATATTTACCGGCACGGATTTTTTGCGTCGACCCGATATCTAGTATATTGTTGATCGAAGGAAAGAACCGATGGCTGGCCATGCGTCATACTAGTGAACGGGTGCTACTTGTGGTGACAGGTCGAACTCGATATTTTTTTATTATTATAGTTAATTACTTAAAGATGTCATGTGGAACATGATGTAATGGTTGCAGCGCCTTACAAATATTTTGTAAAAAAAAATATTGGCGATTAAAAAGAGTGACGAAGAGTTTATTGCCAGTTCTTCTCTTCCGTTCTACACCTTGATTTGAGAACTGGCGTTAAATGTAAAATTAGAAGCATTTAATATGTATTTTTTACTGACGTTCATAAGTGTACATTGTGTTACCTAAATGAATAAATGATTTTGAATTTGAATTTATATAGTGAGAAGGTTCCTCTCTCTGCCTCCCTCCCATCGATAGCCTGGGCTGATTATGGCCTTGTTGCCGGTGTTGATCCCCATTTTTAAACATTTTTTTAAATATTATTATTTTATATAAAAAAGCGTAATTTTGAGAATGTTTATCAATAAAATGTATAAAATAATAACTTACACCATATGTTTCACCAAATAACACAGCGAAGCACGGAAACGAAGAACCGACCGCAATGGCGGCGCCGACTCCAATCAACATGAACCATTTCTCCGGTTCACACAGCTTCAGGATCTGCCAGGTGGTCGGCTCAAACTCTGTCATTTTATCTTCTTCGAGAACCACACTATCTTCAGAGACCGTATCGTCTTCCTCCGCTGAGGAACTCTTGATGGAATCGACTGACTCCAGTTTCTGCAGTTTCGCTCTACGGAACTTTGTATCTGCAGTGGGATCAAAGTTAGCTGCTGCTGGAAGGTTTGGATCAGTTAGTTCTACGAAAACCACGGGATTCAAGCCATTTGTGCCATCATCGGGGAGTGGTCGATTGTTCCCTTGGATTGGGGCAGTGATCTCGAATCGTTTTTTAGACTAAAATCACATTCCTAACTCATTTTATAAAGAGGCAAGATTTGTTTGTTTGTTTATTTGGTACGATTTAACTCAAAAACTTCTCGACCTATTTTAAAAATTATTTCACCGAGTAACATGTTTTTTGGTATATTACATCTACATTGCACCCGTGTGAAGCCGGACCGATTGCTATTTAAAATAAAGAGATTTGATCAAATTTATTATTTTTTTAATTATTTGCCGTATGTTGGTCCAAATATTTTTTTAAATATTTTACTTGGGATTCCGATTCGCATTTGACTTTCGAGACCACAGGATTGGGGAAAGTATAGGACTGCTGAAATTTTCTCATTTTAAAGTCGTGAATTGCTAAGTCGACAGATTATCTATCACATTTATTGTGATCGTTTTCAAACACTACTCAAAAATGTACTGTATTAGAAGCATTTATGGTAACAAGCCAAATATCTAAAAAATACATTCAAAGTACGTATATGCATCGAGACTTCATTCTACCATAATGTATATGTATGTGTTTTATAATTCTAAATTAAATTATTCATACTAAAAAGATTGAGATTTCAAACTAATAAGCATTTGATAGATCATTATTACCAATATATGAAGGAGGCCTTTACCCCTAATCGGGTACCCAACCAATAATAACTATTTTTATTTTATTTACTTTTTTAATATAAATAAATATTTCACTGTAACACTAACAATAGATTAAGGAAACTAATTACTAACATAACCACAAAAATGTTACTTAAGGTTGGCAATAAAAGGCTTTTGAATTTGAATTTGAATTGAATTTGAGATCATTATTAACTCTAAGGGTGAGTTTATCAGTTTTCTATGTGGATGATTTATTTGAAGGATCAAATAATACGCAAAGGATCAAGATACTAAGGATTGGTGCGTGAATTAGTAAGGAAGATGGCAATTTTATCGAACTCTACTCACTTTTCTGTTTACCGTCTTCTTTAGTGTTAGGCGCAATACTTGGCTCATTTTGTAAAACCAACTGATAGTAGCGGCCTCTTAATTCTAGCAGTTCTTCGTGAGTCCCTTCTTCAACTACCTCACCTTTTTCGATAAATACTATGCGGTTTGCGTTTAATACTGTCGCTAACCTATAAAACATATATATTAATATCCTCCTATTAAAAAATAATCCATTGAGTTTAGAAAAAATACATGGTACACAATATTTAGTTCAAACCAACAGGGCCGGATTAAGGAGGGCATCCCTAGTGCCTCCACAAAAGAGGATATAGAACAATACAATAGAAACTATGGAAAAAAAATCTTTTAAATTTCGACGAGTAAACACTAGAAAACAACTTTTTTTTTCACTGTTTTACTTTCACCTACTGTAATTTGTACAAACATCATTATATTGTTCTTAAATATTTAAAAATTGTTCATTGTACTTGGAAAAGAATTCGGGTCCAGAGGGCCTCCATATTTTTATTGCCCCAAGACTTCTCTAGTTCCGGCCCTGCAAGGCAAAGAGCTTTTATGGTGGAAATTCATATTATACCTGTGGCTCACCATGATGGTGGTTCGCCCATGGGCAGCCGCGTCTAGTGCCCGCTGCACTTTGGCCTCACTGTGCGAGTCCAGAGCAGAGGTGGCTTCGTCCAGTATCAATATCTTCGGCCGTCGTACCAGAGCGCGCGCTATCGCTATGCGTTGTTTCTGTCCACCCGATAATTGGGCTCCACGTTCCCCTATCATTGTGTCGTAACCCTATGAGAATATTGAATCATGTTTGAACTATTGTATGATAATCGCAAATAACCTTATAGTGACGAAAAAATAACGTAAATATTTGACGGGCTTGTTGGTGCGTTTGGTAGAACACCTTGCGTTCAAACAGGAAGACATGTTGTTAATTTTCTGTAGGCATGTCTTTCCGATACATACCATACCAGATTTCACGTACCTCGATCAGATCGTGGACGTTCTTCAAAAGGGCCAGGTCAAAAGTACTCGTAACCGACGAGTGTGTATGAAAGCATTGATGAAAGTAGAAGTGAAAGTGGTATGCAAGTATCGGAGCATATGGAATTCCGTGATAACCTAAGAGGCGTGATGTATATTTATGTATGTATGTATGTCTTTCCGACGTCTGGTCATTTCGGGCATGAAACGGTCGGGGTGAAATGAATTATCGAAATTTCAACCGGGTAACGAACCACCGTTAATAGATAGAAAAATCGTGAAAAGCTCGTCTATCCGTCGATATCTAACATAAAAAAATGGGCGTTTGCTTTACAAAAATTAAAACTTACTTCTGGTAAATTCTTAATGAAACTGTGACAATAGGCTTGTTTCGCCGCTGTGATTATTTCTTGGTCCGTACAAGATGGATTGCTCATTCTGAAAAGATAATTTATTGAAATATCACCAAATGTCGAACTCGGATAATACAATAGTATTGTTTTTCGCTCTTGTGAGCCCAAGGGGGCGCTGTCGAATGGGTTAAAAAGTGCTGAGCCACTAGCTCTCTAAATTACTTTAAATGTCAAAATATACTCTGGGACCTTTTACGGAGAACCCACATGGGAACCTTATTACATTAACATAATATAACTTTTATTTATAAGTCCGTATGTCCTCACAGCCGCAGGGTCTCCTCTGAAAATCAGTGTAGAGACATTAGTCGCTGCTTTGCTGATGAGGGGTCCTATTTGCCATCACTTTTATTATCGTTTACATAATTGATAATCTAATTGTATTTTTCGTTAGTTTTGTTTGTTTTATGATTTTAAGGTGGCAAATAATGTTAATATAGACATAGACATATATTTATTCACAACAAACACACGCACATGATACAAAAGTAGCTATGGACAAACATCAAGGACAAGAAGGATTTAAATACCTAGTACAATTAACAACTTAAATTATATAAACTTAATCCTATATTTTAAATTAACAAACAATATGCGGCAGTGCCTGTTATGAAAAGGAAAGCTACTCAGCTTAAGTCAGGGAGATTTTCCCTAACACTGATTTTCAGTAGCTTCCTGGCTGACCGGTGTGTCCTGTCCATTTACGAGGCAGTTAAAAATGTGTAACACAAGGGAAAACAAGCATATTTATAAATAAAATTAAAAAAGCAGGTCTATCTATCTATACTTGGCAAGTATAGTGAAAGCCGATACTCGCCATTAATAGTGACTCGTCCAGGACTTGACCGCGCTATTGTTTTCAAATAGTGGCGGCAAATCCTGTAAGAGTCTAATAAGACACTCGCTTGACAGTCGCGGGGTTTAAGGCCTCGCTGGAATCCGCGCTGTCATTTAAGCGATGTGCAGGGGCCTTGGGGTTTTAGTGGGTATGGGGGCCATTGCACTTCCCGGCCTCGACCCTCACACTCCCCGCGTAATTATAACCTGCCCCGGCGCGGGGGTCTGGAAACGGATTTCCCCAAGTAAAAAAAAAAGGTCTATCTATCTATCACCGAATGTTCTCCTTGATGCTGCCAGCGAACAGCACCGGCTCCTGTCCAACGACGGCGATGTGGCTGCGGTAGTGGCGCACGTTGAGGTCGCGCAGGTCGTGCCCGCTCGCGGACACCGCGCCCCCGTCCGGGTCGTACAGCCGCTGCAGCAGCTGCAGCACCGTCGACTTGCCGCTGCCGCTCGACCCGACCAGCGCGACCGTCTCGTTGCGGTTTATTTTCAGGTTTAAACCGTTCAGAACCTAGACATTGAAGATGTCCAATGGTTGTCTTTACATGATTAGACATAAATGAGTTTGTTTATTAAAAAAATACGTATATATTATAATATTGTCCCGGTCGCGAGCAGCTGGCGTGTTAAATAATATAATTATATTATTTATTATCGATTTATTGTCTATCGCCACGTTAAAGTCTGCCTGTGACCACGGTTGCCGAAAAGCATTCGAAACGTCGCGGTCGCGTCGTGATAAATCATATGTAGGTATTAACAATAAATCGCGTTTTATTTCTGTATAAAGTATTTTATTTAAATGTGTGATACTCGCGTTAATAAAAGAGAATATTAATATAATCATACGAGTACATCCAGTTCGAGCCAGTTCTTAGCGCCTTGCAGTGAATTTTATACCCTATTATCTTCGATCAACAATATACTAGATATCGGGTCGACGTAAAAAATCCGTGCCGGTAAATATCGGCTCACTTGAAATGTGAGAGTCTATTTTGTTTAGTTCTCTTCAAGCACGGCCAATGTTATGACGTTTCACAATGACGCAGTTTGTCTTCAAAAATTGCGAAAATAATTCCCGAAAAAACAAATTTACGGACGGAGTCTTATTTTTGGTTAGTACATATAAAATAGGATATATTTTAAGCTTTTAAACTAACAAATAATTCAAAAGTTGAACAAAATTATCTGTTTTAAATCAACGCTACAAATGTTTGGCCAAGGTTGGCCAACACATGCGCATACTATTGTGTAACAGAATAGTGGATGCATGGAGTAGATTTGTACTGAAATAATCCTTACTATCTTAGGATAAGCATCCTTACTCCTTAGTAATATTATAAATGCGAAAGTGATATTTTTGTTTGTTACGCTTTCACGCTAAAATGGAAAAGAAATTCCAATCTGTATGTTCATTTTGCGGATATTATTATTTAACATACTGTTACGGAGACAGGCTGAAGAAAGTTCGAGAAACATTTCTGGTATATTTCAGTCACTTAGAGACGTTTTCAGTAAGCTGACATACGATTTCAGGCCGTTTTAAGGCAGTATCTATCAAATGGCAAAAGTTCGGAAAGCGATACCAAGCGAACAACTTCTGCGATTTACGAGAGATGCGAGTGCGATAGTTCGAGAGCCAGAAGAGTATAAGAGTCAGTGTTTTGTGCGCAGTGTAATTGTATTGTTTTGTTTTAGTTTCGTTTTTCTCTAATTGTAGTAGTGTATTTTTTAATTAATTCATTATTTTATTTATTTTCTTTTGTGTTATTTTTATAAATAAATCCTCAGTGTATAAGAGCGGCGTTTATTAATCCCGAACCATTATAGCTCGCAACAATACGAATTACAATTTATATAAAACATTATATTATTGTTTATCAAATATATTATAGTTTACATTTCATGTTGATATATTATTTTGTACCCTACTAGATACATGATAATTTACACATTGGTGTTTCATAAACTATACTAATAATACCAAAGTCTTCGAAGTTAGTCAAGTGTGTATGTATAATACATAGATATATATATATATATATTTTGGTAACAAATAAAATAATATTTCGACTTCACTCTTTTCTTTGTTCCCATTGAGCAGTGTCATTTTTTCAAAATTTGACAAGGGGCGTGGTTTAAATAACAGGTTACTTTTTTCGTGAATTTTGTATGCGACCTGAAGTCTATTTAATACTATGTCAATGCCTATTATAGACCTAAATGATTATTTAGAGTTAAATATGTAGCGACTACTATGATCCGCTACAAGAAACAATACGAAGACGTTTAATCCTGAATCGCGCTATATAAATGTTTCCGATCGTTGAGTATATAATATATAAAAATAAATAAAAAAATAAAATATTGTTTATCAAAAACATCAATAAAAAGATAAGATTTGAGCACCCTTTTAAGTACATAATAAATACTTGTGTCAGGATGCTCAGCTCTTCCATGCCAAAAGAAAATAAACTAGATTACAATAAAACTTAAGTTATGTTTTTTTTACAATTTTGATTTTAAATTTTAATTAAAAAGAAAATAAAAAATGAACATTGATAATAATAATCTAGATTCTAGACACTATTAATAAGTTATGTATTTATTTAATTTTGTTTATATATAACATCCCAACATCAGCCACTGGGGCCTCAGGGCCGGCCAGTCAGTGGTTCGACTGGTCGAGGATCCTCCCTTTAGGTTGGAGGAAGACCACACCTTCCTTCCTCCACAAATATTCACCATAACTCCCTTCTTCCACAAATATTCACCATACCTCCCTTCCTCCACAAATATTCACCATACCTCCCTTCCTCCACAAATATTCACCATACCTCCCTTCCTCCACAAATATTCCCCATACCTCCCTTCCTCCACAAATATTCACCATACCTCCCCTTCCTCCACAAAATTCACTATACCTCCCTTACTCCACAAATATTCATCGTACCACCCCTTCCTCCACAAAATTCACCATACCTCCCTTCCTCCACAAATATTCACCATTCCTCCCTTCCTCCACAAATATTCACCATACCTCCCCTTCCTCCACAAATATTCACCATACCTCCCTTCCTTCACAAATATTCACCATACCTGCCTTCCTCCACAAATATTCACCATACCTCCCTTCCTCCACAAATATTCACCTGTACGTCCGCCCGCGCAGGATATTTGAAGTAGACATCTTTCAACTCGAGATCCCCGTTGAGTTCGGGCCGAGTGCCCTCAGTGGAGAGGCTGTCGATGAGGGGCTTCCTGTCCAGCACCGCGAATATGGAGCCGGCTGAAGCCCTCGCGTTGGCCATGGCCTCCAGGTGGGGAGCTGTCAGACCGACATTTTGGGCTCCTTGGAGGACGCTGAAGAATATCTGAGGAAAACATTTTTTTACACGTTAATCATCACGTCTTCGGTGACCTATTCTGACCTGTATCTAGGCGCCACGTACACCGGAGGTCACTGGTGACCTCATGGTAGACTTGTTTTCAAACTAAATTTGTGAGTCCTAAGGCGCATATTCTATTGATTAAATGTGAGAAAGTGACCGCTGGTTTTAGAGTACCTTGAAATTTGTTAAGGTCATGTAGAAAAAATCACAATTGTCCGCAAGCCAGGTTTCCATGATTGTTTCTTAAACTATACTTACGTTCACAAACTAGAATTGGTAAACTACGCCAATTTGAAAAACGTATTTTTCACTTTTTTACTTTGGCGGTTAATGTGTTAAAATCAATACAGAGTCAATAAATGAAAGTGTATGTAATATTGAATTTTTTTTTATAGTATAGGGGGCAAACGGGCAGGTTGCTCACGTGATGGTAAGTGATCACCGCCGCACATAGACGTCTGCAATACCAAAGGGCTTGCAGGTGAATTTAAACTCAAACACCATTTAAGAACTGAGGAACCAGCGGTATTTCTGAAGTGTTACGATTTAGGACCCTTAAAAAAGGGCCTACTCTTTTCCACATATTACATTCAAAATTCAATTCAAAATTCAAAAATCATTTATTCATTTAGGTAACACAATGTACACTTATGAACGTCAATAAAAAATACATATTAAATGCTTCTAATATTACATTTACTGCCAGTTCACAAATCAAGGGCGTAGAGCGGACGAGAAGAACTGGCAAGAAACTCGCCGCCACTCTTTTTAATCGCCAAGTTTTTGTTTTACAAATGTTTTATAAGGGGCTGCAACCATTACACCATGTTCCACATGACATCACACAATTAACTATAATTATCAAAAAAAATATATATATATATATAAACGAAAAAATAAAAAAAAGTAAAACAAAGATTTGTGCTCTATCAGCAGTATGTATGGTGAAATAGGAGCACTCACATTCTAGTGGGAACAACACGCAAATACATAGACGAAATAACTAATATCACCGCATGCACGAATTCAAGTTCGACCTGTCATCACAAGTAGCACCCGTTCACGAGCATGACGCATGGCCAGCCATCGGCCCCCTCGCCATATTTTAGGGAGAGAGACAACCCGACGCATGGACGCCGCCACAAGCAATGACATTTAAGCGAGCATGACGATCCTTGAAACGTGAACTTGGCTACATAAGAAAATAATAATAATAGTTATTATTCTGACATAATTTCGTACCACATGGATCACGGTTTGCTCCCACTTTACATTAAAAAAGTCGTGGATGTTGACGATCGCCCCCGAGTCTGGAAATGTAGCCGAGAGATTCAGTCGCGTTACTTCTTTATACTTACTGGAGCAAATCATATCCAAGCACTAGGATCGTTTAAATATTCATTTATATTATAATAAGACTTAGCAAGTAGCTTTACTTTAACGTACGATTTGAATTTATTTAATGACAACACTTGTATCTCACTAGGGATTTTGTTGAAAAAACGTATACAATTGCCTTGGAAAGAATTACTCGTTTTATGCAGCCTTGTGGTTTTATTAAATTATTATACTATGTCAAAAGAGTAAAAACATTTGGCGATGTCCGCCAACAATTTATGTCAACGGAGCGCCGGTTTTTTTCAGTATGACCCGGGGCAACATCTGGACTAACAGCTATTTTACAAAAATAATATAAGTTAAAAATTAAAAATTAGCATACAAAATAAGTATTTGAAGACGTATTCTAAGGTCTACTAAAGTCATAATTTAAAGGATTTAAGTATAGAAAGCAATGAAATTCAGGGGACTTACAATCATGAGTACTGCAGGCGTGTAGACGGGGTTTTCTTCGTGTCTGCTCTCCAAGATCAACCCGACTCCGTACCAAAAGGAGAGTGCGTACGTAGCGTATATGATGAACCACATCACGCCGCTGCCGATACCAGAGAATATTCCTTTTCGTATTCCCATTTTTTGAGCAGGCTCCAATCGTTTTGCATATCTGAACGAAGATAAATCAGTGAAGATTTTTTTTTAATTTTGTGCACCAGACTTGCGCTCTGAATGGTCGCGGGTACTGATATGTTTATTTCCCCGGAATTATGCTTTTTCCCTGTCTGGCTACTTCAAGTATTAAATATCGAAGTCCAAACGGGTAAAAAACCTTTGCCGTGACGAGTTTCAATTTCAGTCTATGGATATCCGAATGTTTGAAGTACTTCACAAATCACAAGATATTTCCTTTATTGTTAACACTCAAAAGTTCTAATTAACATTATTTTAAGCATTGTTTAGTATGTTTTTAATATAACTATATCGAGTTTACAGTAATAAAATCCAATAAATAGGAAATTTATTTGAATGAAGTCTTGTTTTTTAAAAAGAGTACTGTAATGTCATGCCGGCTCGTCGCGATAGAAACAACATTTCAAAATTCATTGGTGTTTTATATTATTGATTTGAATAAAATACTGTATACCGGATTAAAACGCGATTTATTATTTATATTGGGAGACAGTCTCCCCGCGACCACGGTTTCTGAAAAGCATCCGAAACGTCGGGATAAATAATTTAAACAATATAAATAATAAATCGCGTTTTAATTTTATTTAAATGTGTGATACTCGCGTTAATAAAAGACAATATGATTATTGATTTGATTTGACCAACGCACCTCTGTATTTCTTTCTCCTCTCCGCCGAACGCAATGACAGTGCGGATGGAGGACAGCACCTCCTCCGCGATGACCCCGGCCACGCTGTACGCTTTGAGCTCTTGCGATGTGAGAGACGATTGGATCTGGTGAGGACAGTGTAAGGGATTATACGAAGTTGGGAATTTACGAAAATCGGTTTTGTTTTATATCGGAATATACACCACCGTTCATAGATGGAAAAGTCGTGAAGTGCATATTGCGCGTTTCGGTTTCAGTCTATGGATTTCCGAATGCTCGAAGTAAAATTAGATCGACAGCACATCATTGAGTGATGTTCTGTGGCTGAGGTATCACTTATCATCAAGTGAACCTCATGCTCGTCTGTCGAAATCTGACAAAAAAAAATACAGGTACACGATGGAAAATTTAAATGATCAAAAAAAAAACCTTTTTCAAATGGCTGTCTTTGTTAAAAATGGCAGTATAGGGAAATAAAAAAAAAATTGATGCCTGAAATCTCTACTTTTAAGATCTTCTTGGGAAAAAAATCGCGCGGATTTTTTTTTAATTCAATATTTGGGTAGGTATATTCTCTAAAAACTTCAAATCGATCCGGCAAATTTTCTTCGAGATACACACTACACACAGTGGCGGGACCACCATACAAGCTCGAAAGCCCAATTTGCCGGCTTACACGTAATTAGGTATATAAAATAATATAATATATTAATTGGCGTGAATGGGTTGATAAGTCGACTTGTATATTTTTTTTAAAAATCATAAAAGGCATTAGGATTGTCGAATTAATAGGGTGAATAAACATTGAACTACTACTAGCGTAAGTAATATCCATCATGCAGTCTGCATTGTTACTTACCATCAAAACGTTTCTATGCACATTAAAAAACTTAAACACTTTATATAAGGGTTACCTTAGCAACTACAGCGGTAGTAGCGATGATGACGGGCGCACACGACAGTATGACCAGGGTCAGTTCCCAGCCGTACGCGAAGGATATGAGGACAGCCGTCACGAACGACATCACCAAATATACCAACATTGGGACTTTCTCGCTTATACCCTCGCGGTACTTCTCGACGTCGCTGGAATGGACATTTTTTTATAATTTCAGTACTTATCTTAATATGTATATAATATTCTCGTGTCACCATGTTCGTTCCCATACTCCTCCGAAACGGCTCGACCGATTCTTATGAATTTTTTTATGCATATTCAGTAAGTCTGAGAATCGGCTACTACCTTCTTTCAAACCTCTCAGTGATAAGGGGTGTCCAAACCAAAAAAATAAAAAAAATGTTGGATATTTATTTTCATTTTTTTATTATGTGGCATTAAAAAATACATATAAACCTATGTATTCACTCTTCTATTTCCAACCCCTGCTTTTTTTGTCAAAAAATCGTGCGAAGCCAGGGCGGGTCGCTAGTAAATTAATAAAAAAACAAAAAAAAACTAAAGAAAGCGTCACTTAATGTAAACATAATAAGCATAATATGCGGTTAATTAAACACACTAAGACTGCAATAATACTATTAGAGATTGTAATATAGATCCAGTTTAAAAACACGATTTCCCTACCAAATAAAGTTTATCTAATGTAGTATAAGGATGGAATTTCGAATGCTCGAAGTAAAAAAGTAGATCAACAGCGCATCATAGACTGATGTTCTGTGGATGGGGTTCAGGCCACTTTTAATACAAGCAATACTATTCACTCTTGATTCACTTACTCTGATACTTTTGTAGCAAAATTCATTGTCTGGTTCAAATCATACCATGTGATATCTTGTCTTATAATAGCCTTCAAGAATCTTTCCTTTAGTCTATTTATCTGTAAGGAAAATCAAAACAAAATAAAGTTGTTATCGAGAAATAAAACAACCAAATGATTAACAAAATAATCTCCCTTATAACTGTAAAACTTCTCGGTACAATACGGTTTTTACCAGAATCTTGCCCACATAAAATTTAGGTCTTACGCTGCCATTCAGTCGTTTCAATTATCAAATAAATAAATAAATAAATAAATAAACTGGGTCGGTTATAATACGAATTCGATTTCTGTAACGAAACCAGGCTATTTGCTAAAAATCATTTAAAAATCTTGTGTTACAATTTCATTTCTTATGTAATATACATTTAAATTAGTTTTTTATATAGAAAATTCGAATTTAATCTAATTTAATGTTTCTTATTTAATCTTTAACATCTCTGATTATCTACTTTTACATTTTACTTTTCACTGAATTTTTGCCTGTAAGAAAACACTGTACGTATATGTAGTAATATAAGTGTTTATTACCGCCTTTACATAATTTTTTATAATGAATATGTAAGCATTTGCATACAGTGCATGCTTAATTAGAAGTAACCTCTTCCTAGCTTTGGAAAAATCATGAATGATAAACCCAGATAGAAGTCGATTCCTTGAGTAAACAACTGTGTATGAGTCCAATAGCAAAAATAATGAATAGACTAAGTTAAATTTGAAAAATAGATAAACGAATATAAAGATCAATTTGTGAAAAAAATTTTCTTATAACAGCATTACAGGTGTATAAGTAAATATTGTAAATAATTTATACCCTACCTGTTTAAGGGCGGTGTAGTTGAACAGATCGACACTAAGCGCGCCAACTATGAACTGGACGACGGAGAACACGAAGCAGCCTATACCGAAAGCTGCGGAGTCTTCTATCAATGCTTGACGGTTCTCTGCAGCAGTCGCGTTTGTTCTAGAGATAACATACGTAATAAAATAATTTACGTATAAAAAACTGGCCAAGTGCGAGTCGGAATCGCACACCGAGGGTTCCGTACAAATTTTTAATTGAGTAAAAAAATTCCCAATAAAAAAAAGATTTCGGATTTTTTCCATTACTTGTGCTACATGATTGCTTTATGTCAAATTTCAATTGGTTTCAATGGTCAATGAGAAGTACCCTATAAGTATTCCCTTGCGAGTATCAAAATATGCGGCATAAACGGAACATAAAAGGCCGTATCATTCCATTGCGTCGACTTAGAAGTTTGATTTTTGCATTGCTGTAAGGGATTGCAATCCTGAGTATTTGATTTTAACTTGATACCTCCACGCATTCCTGAGAAAAAGGGTCACAGACAGACAAACAGATAATGATCTTATAAAGGTTCCAATATTGGTACGGAGTACGGAACCCAAAATGGACCAGTTCCTTGAGGAGTGTCAAACTGTGCACCAATGGTTGGACGTCAGTCATGTGTTTGATAAAACCAAGTGTTTAAATAAAATACTGTATACCGGATTAAAACGCGATTTATTATTTATATTGTTTAAATTATTTATCCCGACGTTTCGGATGTTTTTCAGCAACCGTGGTCGCGGGGAGACAGAAAGATGACAGTTGTCTGATATTTGAAATGTCACAAAGTTGCCATATTTAATTCAATTAAATTCAAAAATAATCTATTAATTTAGGTAAACAATGTACACCTATGAACGTGAATAAAAAATAATACATATTAAATTACTAATATTAAATGCTTCTAATTTTACATTTACTACCAGTTCACAAATCAAGGGCGTAGAGCGGACGAGAAGAACTGGCAAGAAACTCGCCGCCACTCTTTTTAATCGCCAAGTTTTTGTTTTACAATCATTACACATTAACGTCATCTATTCCTACGGAGTTGATATTTTTTACTGTAATTTTCTATATTATGACAATATTGACTAACGGTGTCCTCTTGTTTTTTAGTATGTTTGATTTGGGGCTTTAGACTAAATTTTCTGTGGCTGAGGTATCACCTACCATCAAGTGAACCTCATGCTCGTCTGTCGATATCTGACATAAAAACAATATGCTACTAAAGTACTTACAGTTGTCTTCCTCCGCCGAACCAGGATATGCATAGAACCGGGGTGGAGGTGCCAGTCATCACTGTGCGGTCGATCAGCAGCGACGTGAACTCTCCGTACACTATGACACCGACAGGCACCATCAGGCCATTTAGGGAAGCAAAAATCAGACCCAACAGCAATATACAGAGCTCCCATGGTTTCGCGAATCTAAACTGTTTAGCAAAGAATTTGAATTATAAGATTAATCATTGTGAAGATAAAAGCTCAAAGCAGTGGTCTCGAAGTTGAAATGGGTAAGATTGCCAAGTAAAATGGGTATATTTGGACCAAAAATCGGTAAATAAAAAAAAAACAATAGATTTGAGCAAATCTGTTTATTTTAAACTAGGAATGTTATTTAACTCACTGATGATATTATTAAATCGACCGAAAAATATAAATAACAAAGTATGGTTTCATATTGTATAGGCCACAAAACAAGCATTGGGTCAATTTCAAACCTATTTTCTAACTTAAATCTGATAACTATATAAATGCTTAATTTTAGATAGTTTACTTACTAATTTCAACCAAGAGCTAGGAGTTGATTGTTGATTAGGGTCCCCACTGAAAAGTAGTAATAAAATAAATTGACAAATGATCGCAAATACTGATCTCTATATTCCGCGAACTGGCTATATACCGAGACATGCATATTACCGCAAAATTAAAATTTGAATACTTTTGATATTGTATTTTCTTAGACAACTATTTATTACTTACAAACTTCAATGTCTGTTATAATAAATATTCCTTAAATACTTAATTTAAATTATAGTTTTCAAAGAAAACGTTAGCAACATAGCCAATACTTTTTATTCATAAAAAAACTGTAAAAAATGTGTTTTATTTATGCTGCATTTCCTTTACTGTCCAATAGAGTTCAAAATACATAAAATATTTTATACTACATTCAATGTTAAAAGGATAAATTATTATAATAAATGCTAATGCCGTCGTCCGTATTTCCGCCAAAATATAATCTGGGTCTTTTCAAGGCGAATGTGCACGGTGCACCTATCAAGCAATGTTATTGTAGAGTCGACATAATCACTCAAGTCCGATAGCCACAGCGCCTCTGTTGCGTTTCAAAATGTTGCTAGCAAGAAGTGTAACTTTTACATCACATCACCTTTATAAATTCAAATTCAAAATCATTTATTCATTTAGTTACATAATGTACACTTATGAACGTCAATAAAAAAATACATATTAAATGCTTCTAATTTTACATTTACTGCCAGTTCTCAAATCAAGGGATATATTTATCGACTTCCTAATAATGTTTTGCGGGTAATAAACCTGTATCACGCATTCCTGATAAAAAACAAGATGACGGAGCTTAGTTTCAGTGTTCGGACTTTCACGTAAACTCATCCGTTTAGCCAGTACCCGCGGATAAACCCGCCAAACAGACATTTTCCACAGATTAAAATTTCGAACTGAAGTCTTGATAAGCTAAAATATAGTCTATGTTAATCGGAGGTAAATTTTCAAATCGGCTCAATAGTTGTGGAAAAAAAAATCTAAAAACTCTATCTCTAACGCAATTTAAACAGCTATGAATCTATCATGTATGTATGAGTGCATGAAATAACCCACCCTATGTTTGATGAGATGATTTTTTTTCGATAATAGTAATATAGCCAGTCCATAATAGAGATCAGTCATTGCAAATCATACGTGATTGTCTAATAATATGTAAGCTAAGCGGGACGCGGTGCATACCGTATTGTGAAAGCCTTTCCCATGGCTTTTAAGTGTCCTAATGCAGCTAAAGAAACACAGCATTACTCAATTTTGTGTACACTTTTTTCATTATACAATCGGATCAGATGGTTAATAACATTAAGTACGAGTATATATATTAAGTTAAAAAACGGTGCTACACAGTGGCGTAGCTATCATACGGCAAAGTGGTGCAGTGCACCAGGGCCCTGAAGCTGAGAGGGCCCTGAGCTTTGGAAAGAGGGTGAGGCAACTCTTGATGCTAGAAAATATCTCAGAAGAATTTTATTTTTTTTAAAGATTTTAAATGAGAATTTATAACGCCGATAATGGAAGCGCCCTTGATAAGTAATCATTTGCAATTAATTTTGTGTAGTTAGTGTAAAAAATTGTCGTATTGCGATTATTTCTTTGCACCGGGGCCCTTGTCTACCTAACCACGCCGCTAGTGCTACACTTTTATTGTAAATACTCCAACGTTCTACAATCGCGTAGCCTGATTTAACAATAAATGAGACAAATGTACAATATAAATACAGCAATTATACGCAACTGTAAACGCAGTCTATTCCTTGACATTTTTAGCGCGGCACACCGTCCCAAACAACAGTTGTCTTTTCTAGACATTCTCAAGCACAAGTATATTATTCTAATAGAATAACTCTTTTACCGATTCTTATGTAGTCATCAGTGACCCCAATAAAACATACTTCTTCGCTAGTGTTTTTTGCGTACAGGTAGCTCCGAAGTGGTGTTTTAGAAAAAAAAACACAGCTTCCTTTTTCTTAATTGTAGGTATTAATAAGACGATTGCGCTTGTGAATGACAAGAAAGAGACGGCTGTGTTTCAGGGTATTTCGGTAATTGAATCACAGAGTGCTCCTGATATTGTGTCTAAATATACTTTAATTTCCTTTATTTTTTTTAACAACACCATTTATTTTTAAATATTTTTTACGACTACTAACTACGAGCCCTATCCTTGTATTGAAATACACGTTGTGTAATAAAAACTAATAGGTAATAGATAATATATGAGACAATACACTCACGCTTCTGTTTTCCTGGCCTTTTCAGCCAAGAAAGCGGACTGCTGGGCGAGGGTGCTGATAGTGAGGGAATTCTGCCGCAAGCCTAGTGTGAGCGCCGGGCGCTGCTCACTTCTCCGCCCCGGCGAATACTTTGTTATGCTCTTTATTGATTCATCGCGTCTCATTCTCGACTCAGCCGCTCTGGAATATGTTGCAATTGTTTGATATTAAAACATGAGATGTCCAAATGAGCTATTAGTTGTTCTGTTTCCGTTGGGAGAAAATTCGCAATTTACTTTTCCTTAGTGTAAATATACATATTACATAATAAATAAAGAGGAAAGATTTGTATAATAAATCACAACAAACAAACACAAAAACTACTCGACTGATTTTAAAAAATCTTTCACCAATAGAAAGATACATTATCAGCGAGTAACATAGGCTATAGTACATCTAATTGGTCTACATACCTCTGATCCCCGTTTTGCTACTAATTATAGAAATAAATAAATCAAAATTAAAAATAAATCAATCAAATATACTTGGATGTTAATGAATTTGGCTAAAAATCAATACGAAGTAAGCGAGGCTCGGGCTAAGGTCTACACGACACAAAGTTCGGCGAATTTTAGAAGAGTTGTTTGCTTATTTTGATTTAGTTAAGAAAGAAAATTCATTTTTCTTATATTAGATTTTGACAGACGAGCATGAGGTTCACTTGATAGTAGGTGATACCCCAGCCACAGAACATCAGTCAGTGACGTGGTGTCGACCTAATTTTTAATTCGAGCTTTCGGAAATCCTTACACTGAGATCGAAACGCGCAATGTGCACTAATTCACGGGTTTGCCATCTATGATCGGTGGTTCGGTAATCGGTCGGAATTTCGATATTCCTCCTATCCATTTAATGCCCGAAGTGACCAGACGTGGGGAGGACAAGTTTATAGAAATTATAATCATGTCGCCCCGGCGGGATTCGACTCGCTACCTATTGGAGCGCAAGGCACCAAGTGCGCCAACGGGCCCGTCAATATACTCGTATATTTACATCCATCATATTCTCTCTCGACAGAAGTACTTATTATTAAACATAATTAGGTAATTACAAAGGCCGTAAATTGTTTTTCCGTTCACGAAAGGAATTGTTTTACATCGTATAAGCTCAATCAAATAAAGAACCAAAGCTCAAGTAATACCTGTTTTACTCTTTCATATTTTCATAATAACCAGAATAATTATAACTTAAAAGAACTATATATCTATTGATATATTATCTTGTGAAGTTGAGTATTTTATAACTTTCCTCATATTCTTGTTAATTCTCATGTTCACAAACATCACAACACATTGTTGTGACAAATTATGTCATTATGTTATTTATTCTTCTATATTGTTTTTGTATGAAGTTCTTATTTTCAATGGCAAGCTCTTAGGTGTCGTTGATAAAAGTGTTTGATCTGCTCGAGAATACTCAATAACACTTATAACTTATAAACATCAATTTATTATAAGATTATAAATGTCTTAAAGATTAAATTAAGAAAAAACTTGTTTAGCCCACTATGTAATCTTGGCGCCATTAGTAAATAGAATAATACGTATAGTATCTTTATGTTATTTGGTCCACAACTTGGGGTTAACAAGTAATCTTATACACATTCATATATTTCTTTATTGAGTCCATAATTTTGGGTTAACATTTAACTTTAGTTGAATGTATAAATATACACTAATATTATATTAGAGGTAAAACTTGTTTGTATGTTGGAGATAATCTCTGGAATTAGTCCACCAATTTGAAGTCTTTTTTCACTATACATTATATGCGGAGAGTGTTTTTGTGAGATATGACGATCTAGATTCTACTTGATGATATAGAGCGAATTATTCATTTCTGAATATCTTAGATTAAATATTAGCAATAACTTTTATTTGTTAGTGAGTCAGAGAAAAAGTAAATGTACGAATACTACGAATAAATATTTGTATGTTTGTTTCTCATTTTAGTTGAACACGGTTATGAGAATATAAATTCTTTGAACCAAATCCAGTTATTTTGATATAAGCCTCTATAGTAGACGGAACTAAAGTAATTAGTAGAAAAAGCATCAGTGCATTTTTACATTAAATCGATTGTCGTGACTTGGGACTATCCGACGCGACGCTCTGCAATGCGGTACTCAGCGCTACCTATACGTATAATTTAAACAATACTCTTCAACCCGAAGGAAAAGGTTGTTTATGTATGTGTAAGTTCTGTAGAAAAACGGTCAGACGTTTAATAAAGTTTAGGAACAGTCCCAACTGATAGGTTCAGATAGATTTATCTTAAGGCCCATTTTCACGATGCTAGTTTCTTGATCTGTAATACTATTTTTTTTTTCAATACTTTTCTTGGTGTAAAGAGCACATAATTACAACGTGTAAACAATTGCATACAATTATTGCTCTTGTATGTACAAGAAAATGGTATCATCACAGAAAATCAGTAAATGATGTGACAGCGCATGTACCTATGTACTTTTTACTTGAGCATTCGGAAATCCGTAGACTGAAACCGAAACGTGCAATGTTTTTTTCCATCTATGGACGGTGGTTCGTTTCCCGGTCGGAATTTTGATATCCCCCCCGATCAATACCCAAAAAAAACATGTTTGTTTGGAGATGTGGTGAAACTTAGCAGCTAGACTGAACAGTTCCTCTGAGCGCTCACAATGAATAAGACGATGGAAGTTGCAGAGTGAAAAGCTCTACGCAACGCCAAAGGATCAAGCCGGAAAGATCGTAGGTCGTCGACGATTCTAGTTGCTTATAACTATAATATATATTTTGTTGTCATGGGAAGTCTTTTATAGTCAAGTCATAGTGTATTTTTATTACAACATATTATGTATTTTTAGTTATTTATGAATCATTGTGATGCAACTTAATCTCGGTGTAAATACTGAAATAATGCGATTATACCTATTTGCTATTGTTATCGGTCAAATATTACTAGAAAACACTTTTCAAGAGCTATCGTTATTCTATTTAAGTCTAAGTACCTGTATGTATATATCTATATATCTATCTGATACATCAAAGTTACACCGAAAAAACTAATTGAAATCGTCAGTAGGTATGCGATTATATTTTTTTGGATTCATACTTACATTTAAAATAAAAAACTTGTACCAAATCCCTATTGGAAAAACCACAAATTAACACGGGTAATTTTAATTCGATGCGTTTGTCTCACGAAAGATGACCAATTACGAGTCCAATACAGTAATAGGAAATATATCGCATTTAGAATTAAAGTGGCGTAATTCAAACTTCTTGGTAAACGTTAAGCGTTTAATATGCTCTAAAATCATTGAAATACTCTAAAATTGGTAAAATTTTAATAAATTCGAGTATATAATTTTAAAATAAGTATTTAGGGGCGGATTTGAAACCCCCCTACGCAACTAGTGCACGAAGAATTTAACGAATACGTTGTTTTCTTCCAATTTCATGTTCCTGTACATAATAATCCGCCGGTGGCCCGGATTTTATGGTGGCATACTAACGAGAGATTACTGTATAAGAATTAAATTAAAGTAAAATATAAGAAAAATCAGTAAATGATTGTTGTTCCGCCACCTCAATCAGTGTTGTTAGATACTGGTGCATATCGCTTTTATTTGTGAGTTTCTAAAGATTGTAGTAAGTATAAGTTCACAGAGTTCTGCCGCCTCCGAAATTTGCCACTTCGGCACATACATAGCTACTCTACTATACTCTACTATGTTATGTTCTAGTGTTCATGATTTAATGTAATTCAGATATTGTTTCATGTTAAACAAAGACAACTTTTATAACATTTACCCCCTGGACTGGTTTTACCCATAGGTATTTATTCTTATAATATTTTAGAATCTCAAGTATGTTATTGTTTTATGATAGCAATGTAAACAGATAAAGTGTTTTCATTAAATAAACATGTATTTGATGAATACGCCGACCGTACCGTACACGAAAGCTATGTATATGAGAATTGCAATTTTTATTTGAACACAGAAAATAACAATAAAACATAGTTATTTTTGCAATGTTTTACTTTAAAAATTCTCAAAGCGTTCGATATATTTACGTTAATTACCTACCTAACTTACAACTTAGATTTAGATAAATATTAAATGTAAAGGTGTTTTCAGAACATCGAAGAGACTAGCCACCCACAACACAGGGTATCCTAGTGTGGGGACTAGTACCCGTTATTAATTATGTAAACTATTATATTCGTTACTAAATAAATTTCATTTTCATTTCATTTTTCATTTTCACCTATATATTGTAGTAAACACACAGCTGAATGTATAATAAATAAATAATAACCAGCTATTATTCGCTATATTAAAAAAAAAAATCAAATAAGTCCAGACTCGATGGGGCTGTAGATACAATCATTGAGTTCCTACGGTAACCTTTCCATATTACAGCGGTATTGTCACTAACATACGAGTACATACATACATACATACATTTAACGCCTCTTTCCCCTTGGAGTAGGAAGAGATCACGGACTTCCATACAGGCTTGGATTTTTGCATACCATTTCCGCTTCCTCCACCTTGCTATGATGAAAATTAACGCTTTCATACACGCTCGTCAGTTTTGAGTAATTTAGACCTGACCTGACCCTTTGAAGAAAGTCCTCGGTCTGATCGAGGTACGTACTTAGTTCGACCACTATATATGCAAATTTCAGATCAGTTGAATATCAAGAAGTGGGTCAAATGGAAATCAAAAGATTCACTTTATACCGGATTAAAACGTTATTTATTATAATTTATCCCGACGTGCGCCAGTATGGTATGTGTGATACTCACGCTAGTAAAAGACAATGTATATTATGTATAATCGAATTATCCATTACTGACCTTGCAAAAAGGCCCAAAACTATATGATGTCATTATTAACGATGTCATTATTTAATTACGGCGATTCATATTTCAATCCCATGGACATAAGCTAATAAATTATGTCTGTTCCTACAAAAAACTATCAGTAATCAGTATCACAGACAGAACATAATTAAAACAATATATAACAAAATGTACCGTAAGTCGCCAATGTAAGTACTAGTATTAAGACTGAAAAGGTTAAATAAAGAAAATGTTCTCCCCATTGAGAACGGTGTATGAATGATGACGAATTTAGCTAGACAACGTCCCCGGCGACAATATAACTGCGGGGGGGTAGGGTAGACGCACTAGATGAGAAAAATAGTATTTGCCCCATATTCCAAGTAAGATTCACTGTACCTCCCCTCAGGGTTCGAACAATTCAGCATGCAATAAGTGAAAACTATCTACACTTGACCTAATTTTATAGGAGACAAAAACTATATAGACTTGTCATTTATACCTTGTTATAGCGTTGTTATAGTTATAGACAAGAATTTGAATTGAATATGGCTTACCTAATGTTGTTTTAACTGCTATTTTCTGTGTTTTGATGTTGTTAGATTTGTAACGTACGTTCTTTGAAATAAAAATGTACGAAAAAGTTCAGTAGTCTTACCTAATATCGTACTTTGAGAGTCTTATGACAGTCGTCGAAGTTGAAATATTTATTATCCTTTACCATGTTTTCACTTTTAAATAAATCTCACTGGTTATCATACAATATGTGTTGTTATATGATATGTTTTTCATAGTTTTCAAAATATCAAAATTACTTACAGATTAAAAAAATAAACTGAAAATATCAAAATCCTCATGTAGAAAGGGTTCTACCATAATCAAATATGGGCCTAATTTTTTTAGGTGATGCCTATTTTCACCTAATTGATAAATGTAGATAGATTAGTAATTGAATACAGAATACGGAAGCCTTATGCCGTCTGAAAGCTCTCAGATTTTATAGTTGTCAACTTTTTTATTGTTTTAACTTTTATGTACAAAGAGAGAACAGGAGGACTATAAATTACTAAAACAAAATACGAAGTTTCGGGTGACGGATCGTACATTTTCCTATTACGAATCCGAAGATCGATCCGTCGCGTTTGTTCGCAATTAGGTAGGTATTATGTCTTTCGTTTGACATTACTATGATCGTAAAATAACTTTTGAAAAATAAGAATAGAAAATGCTTTCTTAATAAGTTAAAATATGCCGGTCTAGCATGACAACCGCGACAAAATTTTGTCAACCGTTTTCTCGTGTTTTAATCGATTATCGCTTTATTTCTTTCGGGTCTAACATGACACGTACACATAAAATCGACTTCTGATGTCAAATTTAGACATATTTGTCAGTTGAGATATCTTTTCTATCAAAGTTGTCCAAGTCGAGATATAATAAGTATATCTAGATATCTTATATTTTAGTTTGTCTTTACTCGTCTGCGAGATATCTCGTGATGGTTATGCTTTGGTTGTTATTTCATTTTGTTCCGTTCGCTGCGTTCGATTTTGGTAATAGATCTACTAACTCAAAGAAAGTTTTCGAATAAAATAAACTAGAACGTCTGTAATACTTTTGGAACTGATAATACTTAATCAAGCATGAAGACAGCTCAGAATACTTGTCATACCACACCACGAGACAGCAGACGTATTATTTTAACTTCAAATTAGCTCAAGGGCCTGCCAAATCTGAGTGTCTCGATATAATAGGACACCGTCTCAAGCCAACTGCATGCCAGTTCTATCTATTATTATAATTAATTTGCCGGACAATAATGTTCTCTATTACAAAAGGGTGGTTGAACAGCCGTTATTGTAGGGACAGGTGTTGATTGTGCAACGTCCGCTGACGTCATTGTTATATAATATTTTGTTTTCGGTGTGACGTCAAACATAGCGCCCGTGTGGAGGAAACTTTTCTTTCATGCTTCATCTAACACCATTTTTTAAGATTCTTTAACGAATTCGTTGAAAGGATGGTATACCTGGTTATGATTCGATGGGTCCCGGTTTGCATCCCGTCGTGTCTAACATGTTCATTTATAAAATATACATTATAAACTTTAAATAGCTTTCCTACCTCTAGCTACTTTGGGTTAAAACTGGGGGTAGTAATTTCAACAATAGAAAATTATAAACGACATGTTTATAATTTTCGGTATTACATATTTTCCCTGCGTCTGGTGACTTTGTGCAAATGGATGGGAGGAATATCTTTATTCCTACTGGAAAAACCGTGAAGTGAAGATTTCCGAATGCTCGAAGTAAAACAATAGATTTCTGTGGCTGAGGTGTCACTTACAATAAAGTGAATGTCACACTTTTCTGTCTATACATATCTACCATATCATGTAGGTACCTATATGTGCATAGGACATGATCTCTTGTAGTGATCGAGTATAGGTAATCATCAATATTCATAATGTACGGGCTCGTTAGAGCGTTCGGTAGAACACCTGCCGTGCGCATCGGTGGGTCGTGGGTTCGAATCCCACCGGAACGATATTTTTAAATAGCAGCTGTAAGTCATATATTAGACACACACGCAAAGGGATGTGTGTGTCGCGTATTCGTAAATGTGCGAGTGTTATATAAGACGCACACACCCAAATATATATTACGTATTCGTACACATGTGGGTCATATAAAGTTGTTTAAGTTATAAGTTGCATGAATTTCAATGAATTCTGAAGGGGAAAATGCAAATTATGAACTAAGACTGAGACAGATTTATAGTATATGTATGTGTTATCTTAGATATATAATAAAAAAGCGTATGTTATTCGCTGATAATGTAGCTTTCTATTGATGTAATAATATTTAAAATCAGTAGAGTAGTTTTCGAGTTTATTCGTTACAAATATACAAAAATACAAATTTTCCTCTTTATAATATTAGTGTAGACTTAGGAACTGACACAACCTTAACTGCCTTTAAACTTCACTGACTGCGATATTAGATGCCCCACTTCATTATTAGATGGACTGATACATATTATTTCGATCATAAACACGGCGCCTGGCGCGGCGAAGCGTCGCCATCTCGATGTGTTTCTAAGCGGAGTTACTACCCTGACTTTATGACAGCCTGGTACATAATGTTGCATGCATTATGCAGTACCATTACACCCCATGGTGTCGACATTGTGTCAACATTTATAAGTATGCCAAAAGTTATCTCAGTAATTTTATATAAAACTAGCTGATGCCAGCGACTTCGCGTAGGCTTCACCTTAAGCTGAGCTTTACTGACATCTAATAATTTGAAAAGGTTCGACGCGAGTCAGTTTGCATTGCAATTTGTTGATATGGTGCCTTTAAATGATCATAACTTTTCTTTCCGACAACCGATTTTGATGAAAAAAAAGCCTATATGTTGCCCCGGGCTTTGCTTAATATATACCTACTTATTGAAAATTGCATGAAAATCGGTTCAGTATCTTCGGAGATTAGCCCGTACAAAACAGACAAACAGACAGAGAAACAAAAAAAATAATAATCTGGGTTTGTTCTATTTCTCTTCTTAAATCCCCCTGACTCGGTTTTTAGCATTTTTTTCTATGTACAGACATTTGACCTCTACAGTTTTATTATATGTATAGAAGTGAGCAGTTGGTGTACCTGATGGTAAGTAATGACCACCGCTCATGGATATCCACAACTTGAATGTCTCAGATGCGTTATCGGCCTTGGAATTTTTAAAAAAAAAAGTTTTTTGAAACCTTTATTTGGAAAAACTTCCTTCCACAATTTTGTTGTACGTGGAATGATGTTGGGCGTAAATATTTCGGTGCTCGACTTCCATACGTCATGAAATAGTTTTTATGACTTGATACCTTAATCACGAAACGTCAATCAGAAATGTGTTGCCGGCACAATTAATCGAAAAAATAATTTGTCGAACAACAATTCTTCGAACGGTAATTCCCCGAGAAACATTTCACCGAGAATAATATTATTCTGTTTACACTCGACACTAATATTATAAAGAGGAAAGATTTGTATAAACTCAAAACCTACTGAACCGATTTTAAAAATTATTTCACCAATATAAATCTACATTATCAGCGAGTAACATAGGCAATTTTTGTTTATCCTATCCTACATCCTACACTAAATGTTTGTTACTCTTTCACGCAAAAACTACCGAACGGATTTTGATGAAACTTTACAGTAATATAGCTTATATAATATATTAGAATAACTCAAAGGCTAAGATTTATAAAGACATATATGATTTTTTGTAATATGGCCATAATAAGTAGTTCGGAAAAATTTCCTGACCTCTGAGAGCTATCTTGGCGTGCGCTACCTAAACTGTTGGAGTAACAAGAATATAATGTATCATTGTTTGTCTTAAACAGTTCTAAATAAAAGTCCACGACAGCATATATGTATATTTTATGTGAAATATTATACCCCAAACTATGAGCCAAAAATACATTTAAATTGGATACTTTTTTTAAATGCACATTTTAAAGTATTTAGCTAATTCTTATGTATTTATACATTTTTCGCTTTCAGTATTTAATATAGATGAACTTTGTCTTTAACACTAAGTAATTTTGACGAATAGTTTAATAAATATCTCGATAAGATTGACTTTATTAGAGATTGAAGAAAAAACACCGCAGTCTAAAACTAAGCTACCCGTAGTACTAATTCTACGCAAACAAAGTCGCGGCCAGAATCTAGTAATAGGTATACATATCAGGGATGTTACGGAGCTTCGATTTCGGTTCCGAAAAGTCGGAACTTCCGATTGATTTTGAACCTCCGATTCCGATATCGGTTCCGATAGATTTAAATCGGAACCGATGGCCGCGGTCAGCGCCATTTAATTTAATTAACTTCTGTTTAAAATTTAAGAAAATTAGTTTATTTTTATATATCACACCCAGGAAGGTGTATATTTTTTTGAAATGATATGAATGAAATTGATGAATAATGTTTGTAAATTTATTTTATTACACAATTCTCTTTTGTGTCTGCCTCCGATTCCGGTTTCGGTTCCGATTCCGGTTCCGATAAACCAAATTTACAAACTTCGATTCCGAATTCGGTTCCGTAACATCCCTAATACATATAATATATTGCAACGGGTGCAATATATTATATGAAGTCGGGGCGTGTTGCTAGTTGAGCATTTCTATATTTTTTTGCCACTCTTTTAAAACATGCTAAAAAAAATTAATTTCGTATATTGCGAAAATATTTATGCCATAATTATAGCTTATCTATCTAACTTTTATTTTTTTAAAGTAGAATCGTTGAAATTTGTTGTATTGATTTTATAAAAATTAAAAACCTCAGCAGGGTATTCTGAACGTTCCTATTTTGTTGCTTTTTAGTGTGTAAATTAAAACTTTCAATCTAAGGCAACCGTCCTAAAATTATTAATTACCCACATATATTGATCGGATTTTATATAATTATTAATAAAAGTTGAAGAAAGTGCTACAATTATTTTAAAAATAGCCTGTCTCTATTTATTTTGTTACTTTAGAGCAAAAATAATTCTAGAGTTTTTATTGTGTTAAAAATATCAACAATTTGACCATTTAAGCTTTTTTATCATAAAATTTGGAACTGTGTTGAGCCTTTCTAGCAGAAATATATATTTTTTTATCGTTGAAATAATTTTTTATTGAGAAAATAAGAATATTTTTTTTTGGGACAGTATCAAAAAGGGAAGCATTGGTAACAAAATAAAAATATAAAGTTGTGTCTATAATTCGCATATATAGGCGACAGTTGTTACAAAAAGTAAGATTTTATTTAATTTAGGGTTTATTAAGCGTAAAAAAGTAATTTCCATGCTGAATTAATATAAGTTCTTAATGAAAACGCAAAATAACACGTTATAGCTGAATCAACATCTATTATAATAACACAGCGTTCCACGTGTTTATAGTATATATATATTACTTCTATATTTCTTGCTATCTTCTTTATTACATCTCGTCCTCTATTATTTTCACATTCTCTGTAAGTTGACTTCAATGATGCTTCTAAAACTTCATTTCTAACTTTTACTTTTAATAAACCAGTTTCCAATTTCTTATTTTCTTCCATTAACTTATTCTGCAGCCTGTAAGCCTTTTTTTTAGTTTCTTTAGCTGTTTCTAGCTGCCTGATACGACTTTGAGGTCTATCAATTTTTTTATTTTTTTAAACGTTTATGAAAATATGCTGTCTTTGTCATTTTCTTGCACTGTCAAATATAAACAGAACCTTATAATTCCTTTTTTGTTACTAAGCTTTTTCCTCTTATACGTTTTCTTAATAAAGTAACAAAAGATTTGGTAACAATTCTGCTGCTACATTTTTTAAAATTTATAATTAAATGGTTGTTGTTAATGTAACATTTACTTTTGTACAGTTGTATTGAGATAAAGGTTTTTACTACCTTAAAATTAAATAACATATATTAAATATTATATATTTACCAAGAATCAAGGGTAACAAATGCGGGAATAAAATGCGTAGCAAAAATTATGAATGTCTACACTACACGCTGTACCACCTCAGAATAACTATTTATTCAAAGTGGTGGCACGAAATGAAACGTAATGAGTTCCAATATAGAAAAACCGATACTAAATTGTAATAATTTTGCTGAAACACACTTAAAATTGATAACAAAAAGGGAAATTTGTTTGTGGAACTTTTACTGGGACAAGTTTAAAATTGTTTTTTTTTATAGTATAGATCATTTTTTTATATATTTAATGCATGCTGCATATTCTCCTACGATGCAAAAATATATTGAGTGCAAAATCTTGGGACTGTTACTTAATAAATATATGAAATAACTGAGTTTGAATTTATAAATTTTAGTATGGGACATGTACGTTTTCATACATTGGCGTTTTAAGTGTTTTACATTTATATATTTTTAACAAAAAATCAATTAATAATATATGTATATTCTTTGTCATAAGGAAATAAAATTATATACTTATTTTTCAGGAAAACAAATGTTATAAAAAAACATATATACAAGAAAGTTGTTAGCTGGCTACTTTGTGGGACAAGCAAATATGCATTTTGGCAAAAAAATATAGAAATGCTCAGTTTCATATAATACAGGCAGAATTTCCCTATAATAAATAATATGACTGTAAAGATTATTTTGTTATTGTTTAAGATCATATATTTAAGTTTATGCCATCAAAAACATAAATTGTAAAAAAAGCCAAGTCTTGCAACTCAGTTCTTCTATCGTAAAAAGTTGTGAGGTTCTTTATATTTTGTATATCTAGAAAACTGGACCGAAATGTCAAAATATTTTTATAATTATTATATTTTATAGTTTTTCCTTGATTTATACACTAAACACTAATTGTATGCTAAATTTAAAGTTTCTATGTCTGCTAGAAGTGCCTTAGAGTTTTGATGATCGGTCAGTCAGTGAGTGAGTGACAAAATAACAAATTTTTACTAGTTATAATTCTTAAACTACTAGTTTAAATTTATTGAAATTATTAAATATACCGAGTTTATACAATGCTTAATTGGTTACTGAAAATTCAGGCTTCTAGTTTTATCCACAACGAAGTTATAGGGGGTCGAAAATGGCCCGAACTACTTCGAGAAAAGGATATATAGTACGGCCGTGCCGCTTGTGCTCGACTTGGCGGTGGCACTGCCGTGCCCCCAGATATAGATTTTTGTTATATTTATTATTCCGACTGAAGGACTGGAATCTACAATCAAGCAATCAATTAAAAAAAAATAAACAATATGATTGTGATCTATTCCAATTTACGGCAGATTTTCTAATTAATTTTGAAAATGGAATCTTCAAACTTCTTGAAAATTGAATCTGAAATGGATGGAAAGAAAAAGAAAATTGAAAAGATATTTTAGTCTTTCTCAAAAATCTGCCATTGTTACTAGATTTCAATTCTTTTTTTTTTCAAATTAATTGCAGATTTAGATTTAGAAGACGTACATATTTAATCGCATCTAGCTCCTAAAATGTAAAATTCCCAATAAAACAACCAATGGTGAAAATGTAATGAGTTTTGAACTTGAACTTTTTTCATACATTTAAAGAAAGAACTTTTACTCGTGGCCTAATTAAAACGGTTATCTAAAACTATTTATTATACTAATTAAAACGTTTATCTATACCTAGATAAAAATAATCATCTATTTTTTATAGAGCTATTATAGAAAAATAAAGATCACGATCAATGTGCTCTGTTGCCGACCTGTTTTTAATAACCTTTTTTTTTTAAATATATACCTAATGTTTCTTATATGACGTCTTGTTTAATATTCAGAAAGAAAAGACGTTTGAAGTAAGAAATACCCATATTTTATTTGTCACCAGTCACCACAGCCCATTCGTCCATCACACGATAGATCATCTAAGTATTCCAAATACACGTCAGAATTTCAAGTTAAGTTTAAAATTGGAATCTTAGCTTTTATCTCAAAAAACTGCCATTGTTACCTGATATCAATTTTATTTTTAAAATAAATCGCAGATTCAGATTTAGAAGATGAATTTAATCGCATACAATCTCCTCAAAGCTCCTTGAATGTGAAATTCTCAATACAAACTATAATAATTAATGCTGAAAATGTAATAACTTTTCTACTTTTATATAAATTTGAAGGAAGTTTTTTTTGCTAGTGGCCTAATTAAAACATTTATAGCCACTTTAAACAAAAAATAAATAAATTAACATTGACTTTTTATAGTTCTATTATAGAACAATATTTAGTACCTAATTAACTTCAACCAGTTAATCAGCGTTCCCCGATAGACATCTAAACGTTTTTTTCCACTTAATTTACGTTTAATTATTTATTTTTCCACTATCTTTCTCCCAATTAATTTGCTTTTACCATTTAGAATTGAAAAGTTAGGTAAATAAAATATGTAACATGGGTGAACCAAGTACCTACAGTATAGCGTTTTCTTATTAGGAAAAACTAATTGGCTTAAAGGTCTTGTTACCAAGCCATAAAATCTTCAAAAAAAAAAAGGAAAACTAAAAAAAACATTCAAACCGATTCTGTATTTACAGAGATATTTTTCAAACATACATGTGTATGAGTATACATATGTTATTAAACACAGGTCCATTACTAAATTTATTTATCATAAGATTTATCTGAACACGTCAAACTCTTTCTCCTAGTCAATATCGAAAAATATTTTTATTATGGAAAAGATACAATGATTTTTTTAGTTTGATTAAGAAGCTAATCAGTTATCACAAATTTCATAATATCCATTAAACATATTGTAGTTTTCATTATTTGAAATAATTCTGGAGTAAGATTTGATATAATTCAAATTCAAATTCAAATTCAAAAATCATTTATTCATTTAGGTAACACAATGTACACTTATGAACGTCAATAAAAAATACATATTAAATGCTTCTAATATTACATTTACTGCCAGTTCACAAATCAAGGGCGTAGAGCGGACGAGAAGAACTGGCAAGAAACTCGCCGCCACTCTTTTTAATCGCCAAGTTTTTGTTTTACAAATGTTTTATAAGGGGCTGCAACCATTACACCATGTTCCACATGACATCACACAATTAACTATAATTATCAAAAAAAAATATTATATAAATGAAAAAATAAAAAAAAAATAAAACAAAGATTTGTCCTCTATCAGCAGTATGTATGGTGAAATAGGAGCACTCACATTCTAGTGGGAACAACACGCAAATACATAGACGAAATAACTAATATCACCGCATGCACGAATTCAAGTTCGACCTGTCATCACAAGTAGCACCCGTTCACGAGCATGACGCATGGCCAGCCATCGGCCCCCTCGCCATATTTTAGGGAGAGAGACAACCCGACGCATGGTACCTATTATTTTAACCTAATACCTATTATAACACATTCACAAATTCTCCCAAGTGAAGCCGGGACGCATTAGCGATGCGTCCCGGTTAAAAAAGTAATTTAAATATTTTTATATATTGTGTAAGAAATTAGCTGTCCAAACTAATGTTTTACCTATGTTTCGACGACAATTTTTTTTTAAATCTACAATAAAACACCGTAAATAATATGAACCCAGTTGAATCGATCATTTCTGTGGGTTCTCACTAGTGTTGCCAGGTGTCCCGATTTGCGCGGGACGTCCCGATTTTCAAGGGTCTGGGGACGCGTCCCGATTTATACCTAATCGGGACGCCAAATGTCCCGATAAATCAAAAAGTGAAAAAGAAAATCATAAATTTTTTTTTAAGTAGGTAGGTGCGTAGTTTTTAATTTTTTACTCATCACGTCACTATTTCAAATTCAAAATGGCATCAGCTTCACGTCACTTCGCATTGCATGAACGAGAGAGCGTAATGTAATGGATAAAAACTAACTTCAGTATGACTTGTAATGAATTTTATAAATATGCTTTATAAAACAAGGCCATTTTTAAGGCGGCAAAGTCCAATGAAAAATATAATTTTAATAAAACAATAATATAAATACTTTAAGTACACTTTAAATACGACTTTATTTTTTAATTTTCCCTAGTACAGCAAGCAAGACTGACTATTTTTTTTTTTTAATAAAGACATATTATTTGATATAGATAATATAAAACTAAACTTGCACTATTAATACCTATAGAATGCAATAAATTAAACCCTAATTTAAAAACACCTTGTTTTTTTGTTTGTCCCGATCTGCAACCCTAAATCCCGATTTTCTTGACCTCATGTACCGTCTGAAAACAAATCGGACCTGGCAACACTAGTTCTCACTAAGAATGCCTTTTTGGCACTGTGCCAATCTTTCATTAAGTAAGTATAAAATATATTGTAAGCACCATAACGGAATCATTCAATATGGATAACAGAAAAACATTTGAATTTTCACATTTACAAATTTGTCAATATTAAAGATTAAAATAATTGGCGCAGATTAAGAGATACTTAAGTAATCAATCTAACCTTACCTAGTATGCTGTAGAAATTATTATCCCGACAAAACAAACTTGTAGTAAACTGAAAACAGAGATTCGTAATTACTTCCTTCATAAGGACGCTGCTATTTTCCGATCGTGTTGCGCGCGAAAATTTTTACTGTTACGCGGGAAATGGTTCCAATATGGCGGACGTTAAGGGAACGTCAACCCTGCGCGAATGTTGGCAGCTTACTGGGTAGTTTTTGGCAATAGATATACTAAGCAATGCGGTATGTGCTTGTACGTGAATATATGTGTAATATACTTAACTTTACTAAATGTTTGACCTGCAAGAAATGAAAAATGGTTTCAGCGTGGCCTACATTTAAAGTTATCGGAGGCTTTTAATATAAAACTGTAGATTTGTATAGTAGGTATATTTCTACTTATATCACGACTTCTCTCATTGACCTCAAAAATCACGCATCGCTTATGGGTCAACCACCCTCTGAGATTCCAATAGGTATTTTTTTCAGATTCAGACCTGATTTAAAAATTAAGTTTTGATTTGTATTGAAAAACAAACATAAATCGTACTAACTAAATAGCTCACTCGCCCTAGATATTTATTATCTTTTACTATGTTACTCGCTGATAATGTAGCTTTCTGTTAGTGAAACAATTTTCAAAATCGGTCCAGTAGTTTTTGAGTTTATTCGTAACATACAAAAATTCATAAATACAAATCTTTCCTCTTTATAATATTATTATAGTATAGAAGTATAGATATAGATATACCCATCCTCCCACCTGGTTGTAGCGGGCTGAAGTTAAAATCGATATCATGCATGCAAAAGTTTGCTTGCGTGGCTCCATAGCACCGGAGGTTTCGGGTTCGAATCCCATAGGAAACAAATTTAAAAAAAAATAGCTGGGTATGGCGCAGAACACTGATAGCAATAATGATCTGTGAAACGGACACGGATGCTCCATGCCCCAATAGGGGATGTTTTACATTCACTTGTAAGAAACGCTTATAATTTTCTATAGTTAATCCCATTTTTAAAAAACACATTTCCGATATATTTCCTATAGTATGTCCTCTGATCTACTCCACAATACAGCCCAATCCCATCCGGTTACAACTAGATTAATCAGTCGACTGTTTCACTGCCAAGGATAGATTTAAAGCAAGACTGATATAAATGAGTGCGAGCCAATTGAATTATTCTATTTCATATTTAGAATTATCTTCCACCTACTGACTACATGTTCCACCTACTGATCGTGTCAACAGTCGCTACTGTACATCAACTTATTGTTTATTGTCGACTCCAATCAAAATTACTTTTAAACTATATACCAATACTATAATACAGGTAGGTATATTAAAAATTGTAAATGACAATTTATCCCTATTATTTGTGATAACCTTATTTATTTTGTTGTATACTTTTGCTTAGAAGGATCTAAGCCATAAAATCGTCATGATCGTAGAACAACGGCGGATCTGCAAAACGGCAACTTTACAGGAGAGCGTTTTAAAGATTGATAAGTCGTTTTTTATGCATAACTAAAACACGGCTAATCTTTTCGGGTTCAAACTCGGAAATATTATGTTTGGTGTCTTTTTAATATTCACTTTAACCGAGGGGACGAAAGAAGAAGGTAGGTATAATACGCGTTTTTCTACTGCGATGAAAAAGCAGAACCGCTGTTGTTCTAGGCAGTAAATTGATTGTTTTTATCAAATTCCAAATTTTTGTTTGTTATGTTGAGAATTAACATTTTTTTAAAGATTTTTATACAATAAAACTAAAATCGTAAAAAATCAGAACCGTCGTTGTTCTACGATCATGACGATTTCGTATGAGTAATTGAAGCGACTGCTAGCGACCAAGCAGTCGCTTCAATTATATTTACGTCGTAATAGAAAACACATAACTCACTTGACTGATTATCACCAAAACTCGGGATTTCAACTTCCAATTTTGAAGGTTCTCAATAGAACCTAAGTGAAGTTAGCAATTTACTGATCGAACGATTTTTGTAAATTCTATTCAATTGTACCAGGTTTGTACCGTTTATTAAATCGTTTTTATCTCAAAAGCGAGAGAAATATAGGTCTGCAATTTTTTTCTTAATAAGACACTAAAAAACAATTAGTTTTTAACCGACCTCAAAAAATGAGGAGGTTCTAAATTAGTTTGTATTGATTTTTGCTTTCGCTCTCGTTTATGCTTCCGCTCCCGCTTATGCTTCCGATCCCGTTTATGCTTCTACTTCCGCTTCCGCTCATGCTTCCACTTCCGCTTATGCTTTCACTCCCGCTTATAATTCCACCCCGCTTATGCTCACACTTCCGCTACCGCTCCCGATCCTGTTTACGCCTCCGCTCCCATTTTCGATCCCGCAAGAAGAGATTGAAAGTCCTCATCAAAAACTTGTGCTGAAGGGAACCACAAACCATAACATTATTTGTGTATATACTTTACAGGATTGTTCTGCTTTTTTAATCATTTGTACCTCAAAGTGGAGTGAAATATTGGGGTGGTGTAGTGGTTTTTGTAAGACATTCAAAATATTTAGTTTTTCGATTTCTATTCGATTACCTATGTAAAATTATTAACTCTACATAGGTATTCGATTAAAAACGGCTTGAAGGAACTGGATTGTACCGTTTATAAAGAGGAGAGAAATATAGCCCGGGTGCAGTTTTTCTAAAAAAAAAATATTAAAATAATTTTGACGGGCTCGTTGGCGCGTTCGGTAGAACACCTGCTGTGCGCATCGATGTGTCGTGGGTTCGAATCCCACAGGGACCACATGTATATAATTTTCTGTAAGCATGTTTTCCCCACGTCTGGTAACTTCGGGCATTGATCGAGTGGAAGGAATATCGAAATTCCGACCGGGTAACAAACCACTGTTCATAGATGGAAAAACCGTGAAGTGCACATTGCGCATTTCAGTCTATGGATTTCCGAATGCTCGAAGTAAAAAGTAGTACAGCGCATTACCTACTTACCATCAAGTGAACCTCTTACTCACCTCTCAATATCTAACAAAAAAAAAAATGTGATATTTGAACTTCATAATATGTTCCAAATATTTTTCTCTGGCAATTATAATCGATCTAGAAAGGAACAGCTCTTCGCTGTAACTTCTTCCCAAACTGTTGTACGTCGTAACTCACCTTTCCGCACTCATTTACTTTTAGAATGAAAGCTTAGAATATGATATATTTCGGATTTAAATATTTTTGAGTTCTGATTTTTTGATGTAGCTTTCTATTGGTGATAGAATTTTTAAGATCTATCGAGTAGTTTTTGTCTTAAATCGTAACAAACAAATCTCCCTTCTTAATATTAGCTAGGATTACATAAATATTAGTGCAATTGTTTTTGCTGTGCCGTTTATTAAAAAAACAACACGATGCAGAAGCTTAAACATAAGTGGCATTAAACCATTCAACTTATAAAATAAATGATGTAAATGGTGCTAGAGAAGCCTATTTTTCTCTTTTTTTAGAAATTGGCGATAAAATCTAACGGCCTTATTCATAAACGTATTATAAATAAGGCTTATATATAATATATATAATTATAAGCTGGATATAGTCAAAATAATATTTTTTGTTTCTTTCGTTCTGTAGTCTTTTTATATTCAATAGAGCGAGACAAAACATATGTTTAACTATATCAAGCTTAAAATACGTTTATGAATAAGGCCGTTAATCTTGAGTAAACCCGAGAAAATGGAATTCCGAATGCTCAAGTAAAAAGTAAGTCGACAGCGCATCATTGACTGATGTTCTGTGGCTGAGGTATTATCAAGTGAACATCATGCTCGTCTGTCGATATCTAACATAAAAAAGGTACAATGTTCTCTTTAATATTGTCTTTCATTAACGCGAGTATCACACATTTAAATAAAATACTGTATACCGGATTAAAACGCGATTTATTATTTATATTGTTTAAATTATTTATCCCGACGTTTCGGATGCTTTACAGCAACCGTGGTCGCGGGAAGACAGTCAATTTAAATAATATAAATAATAAATCGCGTTTTAATCCGGTATACAGTATTTTATTTAAAAATGTTCTCTTTCTCAAATTAAGAATTTAGTGAAACACTCAAATAATTATAATTAAAATGTATTTCCTGTCAAAGTACAACATGTATATAAAATAATTACAGACAGCAAAATATAATAGTATTGCGTACTCAACACAGTATGTATGTGTGTACACACAAATAATATAATAGGCTAAAATAGTCCGACATAAAAAATAACTTCATTTAAATCCTTTTTACTTTTTAAGGTACAATTATACTTTATGACTAACACTGTTGGTCTTAGCCAAAACATTTTTAGGGAAAAATATTATAAAAGATGAACAATGAAATGTTGGATAATTTATTTTCCATTCTATCTTAGATTAACCAAAATCTTTTCTACTCCTAAACAAAATTTCAGAGCTATTTATATTAAATTAATGAAATTCCAAAAGAAGAGTGATACACAATTCGTGTAGGTACATACATTTTTTTACCAACACGAAAGTATTTAAAAATATATTTTTTTTCATCGGGTATGCAAGCTTTCTATACACAAATAACTTATACTATGCTTTCGGCGTTTAAATGACTAACATACATACTTTGTGCTAAATCTAAGACTTATGTAATAAAAAACATATTCGCTGTAAATTTTTATGCGAAAATAAATTTGCTTTTGAAATTTTTTTTAGGATCGATAATACAAGCAAAAACTTTTTGAAGAATTCTAGTACCGTCATTAGCCTAAAAAAATTGTAAATAATATTATCTCACTAACTGGTGATACGAAATAAACCTTAAGGGTATTTACTAAAATTTAGGGTAAGTTAGCGTCTTTTAGCTTTTTGTAGAATAGGGGGCAAATGGGCTGGTGTCTCACGTGATGATAAGTGATCACCGCCGCCCATAGACAACACCAGAGGGCAGTTGTGTTGCCGGTCTTTAAGGGAAGAATAACTTCTTGAATCGTTCTTGAAGGTTCCCAATTCGTATCGGTTTGAAATGTTTTTCAAAACCTGTTGGTTTTGGCTGATTTAATCCTAGATTCGTGCAAATTGGTATTAGCACAAAAAAATACCGTTATTTGGATTAAAACGACTGTTTATAATATTGTTTTGTTGTGATTATATAATTCGTTTTTGAATAAGTTAGGTCGTCAAATGTTCCACATTTCTTTTTAATGAAATAAAACATAATCGATACAATTTCATCGCAACACTGATGATTTTTAAAAACCAAACATAATTTGGTCTTGCGCCTAATATAGTTAGCTTAGTAGTTAAATAATATAGAAAATAAAAACTAGAATTTTTATTGCACTTAAAATATATATATTTGGACATTATCACTAGTAAAGAAACATTTTTTTGGTGCATACATATTTACCGCCATGTTTTACAATATTCACATTGCTATACAAAAACTTGAAATTCATCCTTCAAGTGATAATTACAGCTAATTCACTTTTTAGGGTTTTGAGGAGGATTTATTGTGTTTAAATGCCTTGTGTTTTTTAATATATTTATTTTTAATCATCTTTGCCCCCGTTTAAAACATTTTACAATTTTAGGACACTTTTTCCTTTAAGAATATTTATCTGAAAATCAGTAATATTTTTTGCAAAACATCGATTTCTACTTGTCTTTTTTTACATTTTTTTAAGATTGATAAAAATAAAATGTGCTCACAGCAAAAACTTTAGACACCTAGATAGATGAATCAATACAACATTTATATTCGAACTTACATCAATTTTTCTACACACAACATTAACAATACTATATTGTTATTATAGAAACAAGATAATAAACTAATATTTAACACTCCAATGAAATATATACAAATAAAATCTAAAAATAAAAAAAATATTTACAAATAAATGGCTTCTTTTATAATCAAATGAAACACTAAACTAACATGAGTTACAAAAATACATAATGTAATACGAACTTATATTAAACATATTATATTTTGTAATTATATGACACATATTATATATTATTTTTATCTATATACCACTGAGAAGAGATTAAATAACGTTAAAACTGACCTCTAATATACACTCCTCCGCCTTAACTTCGGTTTACGTCGGTTTAAGTCCGTAAGCCATTTGCTTGAAACTTTTATTTCGATAACAGTGACAAATTTAGAAGAAATTGTTCACTGGTATATCAAAGAAATCTGAGATAAAATAGGGGGTGAATATAGTCCCATGGAGTCTCTCCGTTCTTAGGATGAGAGGAAGCGGTAGGTTGGCTCGCGAGATATTGGCTGTTGGGACTAAAAATTAAATCTGAGTTAAAATAGGGGGTGAACCTAGGCCGTAATCTCTCCGTTTTGAGGATGAGAGAAAGTGGTAGGTTGGCTCAGAAGATTACGACCTATTTACGCCAGACGGGTCCCGCGGATTCCAGTTTCGCGAACAGAGTGGTGGGGGGTCTTAGTGAGTAGTTTCTAGAGACCCTGTTGCAGAGGACTCAAAGCAAGCCGTCTGAGGTGGGGTATTTCCCACACTCCCTGCAATATACTGACTCGACGCAGCGCGCACGGAAACTGAATTTCCTCTGTAATGTGTGAATGTATTAATAAGATGGCAATATTATTAAAGTAAAAGGTGACCTCAAATGAAGGAAAACCGCACTTTATAAAAACAAAAACCGGAAAAGACCGGTTTATGTCTAGCATTACATTTTGACATTTACTACAAAGTTTCGAAAGCAGCGATGCGCATTATTACGCAGTACATCATAGCATATTAGAGGTCAGTTTGGGATATCTTTCATCTTTTTCACGCATTCACACTAATATGCGAAAGAAGTGAGTGCGAGCGAGAGAGATATATTTTTAATAGAAGAAGAGCAGTCGCTCTTGAGCCGTGCCCGAGAGTAGACGCCATCCACGTTTGATGTTCAGGTACTGTATTATAGCGCGAACACAGATAAGGATTCCTGAAAATAAATTAATTATTCATTAAAAAATCTGATTGTAGGAACATAGTTACATTATAGTAATAAAAGTAACAGACATGGCGGGAATCGAACTCGCAACCCATTTAAATATACGCCCGTCACGTTAACATGCAAGTTTAATGACTTGTTGTTAATATTGTTGCGATTCCTGCCATGTCTTATACGTATATTATACTGTATAATAATAAAATAACTATATTTTCACAGTATTTCATTATCTGTTAAAATTTGCTATGTATATAGCTTTACCCTAGGGAAGGAAATAGGCACCTTTATTATACCCGAATACTTTTAGCTAAAGAATACTTAGTAATCCCAAGGTAAAGACGTGTTTTTCTGTTGACTGACTGCTTCTTAGTATAGGTAAGAATAATATCAAATTCCATTATTCACTGATTTAATATGGCTAATACCTCACATAATATCAAATAAGCCTTACGCTCATCATTCCCTAACGCCCAAAAAATATACTTACAAGTTAATTTTAAATAATAAATCGAATATATATACACTGCTCACCTACAGGTTAAAAGGAATATTACTTTATATAAGTGTGGAAAAGTAAAGGAATTTAATATATTTTGTATAATAAAATAAGTAAATAATAATCCATTAGTTTTGATAACCATAAAAAACGTTTAATTTATGTATCGAAATCGCGATCGTTTCAAAAAAAATATTCACACAAATAAGAGAATAATTATTTAATGTATAGTACAAAAAATGGCAATCGCTATATACATACGAGTACAAGGCAGCTACACGAAAATTGGGACAAAATACTAGTAATTCTTTCACGTGTTTGTGGTAATTTAAATGACAAAAGGATCATTGCTAACAAAATTAACTCATCTTTATTCATATGTAAAGTCAAAACGTCGGAATACATTAAAAATTGCGTTTATATCTGGTAAGTCTTCTATTTAGTATGCGATTACACGAATTTTACACTTATAGCAACTTACTTAATCAAAGACATTGAATCATTAGTTTAATTATTGACCGAAATCGCGTATTTATGAGTTAAAATTAGCACACTTACCGTTTTAATTGAAGCTAGTTCTCATTTGTATTAAGTGGGCCTTTCCTTTCATTTAAAATTTAAAAATATTATATTGATGAGATGAAAAACTCTTCAACTATATTTTAACCATAGTCTGGAACTATATAGTAAATAGTATGGAATTCGTTTCAAAACAACAATTAAAACGCGTTTTTTTTAAAAGAGGAATAAACTGAGGAGGTTCTTAAGTCAATGCATATATGTTTTTTTTGAATGTCCATGTATAACTTTTAACAGAGTAGTCCGATTTTGATAATTCTGTTTTCATTGGTAAGGGTATCCGAATCCCGAAGTTGGTCCCATATAAATTGAAACCTTACCTTAAGGGTGGAAAAATAGGGGTGATTTATTGTTCACTCACAGATTTTAATGCCGAGTTGTACAAATATTATAGCCCCAATAGATTATAATATAAAAACAGCTGAAAAAACTGAAAAGCAAAAAAAATAAATAACCTTTTTTGTAAGTATACCTAAGTAATTTTGAGTCGGCTCCAAACTTCATTTAAATATGTCAATTCGCGTTAGCAATTATTTATATTACTTACTAGCAACGCGCCCCGGCTTCACACGGGTGCAATGTAGATGTACTATGCACAAAACATAGCCTATGTTACTCGCTGATAATGTAGCTTTCTATTGGTGAAAGAATTTTTTAAATCGGTGGAGTAGTTTTTGAGTTTATTCATAACATACAAAAATACAAAAAATCAAAATACAAACCTTTCCTCTTTATAATATTAAGTATAGATATACTTATGTCACTTACCAAAAGCCATAATGAGCCACCAAAGCCAAGAGTTCTCATGTGAGGCGAGCTCAGTTGAGTGTTTGACGATGAGAGTCCACTTGGCGAGGGACAGACCGAAGCCGGCCAGCGCTCCGTAGCGGCTGGCTATCGTGTGACAGAAGCACATCAGGAGGAGGAAACCGATCCAGTTGAATAGGAATGCCACTGGAAATATATATGGCGGTCAAACCTCGGCAAAGGGCTGCGTAAATCAAAGTACATATCGCACCTTTAAAATCGAACCTTCTTTTTTAACTATCAATGTGGTTTGTGACAGTTGAGACTATTGTTCGTCTTCAAAATGCAAAGGAACAACTATAAAATGTACACTTTATGTCGCTAGATGGCGCAAGTGTCACTATGTCATTATAAAGAAGGCGACACGTTACGAGAATAACATTTTAAACGTGATTTCCCATAAAACACAATTTTCGTTTAGTGTTTGGTTTTCAAGATGCGATACATTCGTAAAAGTACGAAGCAAAAATATTTTAATAAACATTTAAAGTAAATATGGTGTTTTTCCTTCTTATGGTCTCCATGCAGTTTAGCGATAAGTCCAAATTGTACCTACTACTCAAAATTAGGTACCTATTTATCATCGATACAAAACATTTGAGCAGTTCTGAAGAATCGATTTCGCATTGAGTAATATATTGGAGTATAATCGAAGTCTATAGTATAAGTAGGTTTTTTTAACTATCTCCTATGTAATATAACTGACTAGTTTGACGGGTGAGCAATCGTTGGACCTTACGTTTCTGTGGGAAAAGGGTTCGATTCCCATCGGATATGACACGATTTTCAGTAAACATGTTTTTCTCTACATAAAGCAGTGAAACCAGAATACCAAATAATTTGCAAGGCAACCTTATTTCTAACATACTAGGCTGAGATGTTTGTTGTTTTTGTTAAAATCGCTTCTGTGACTATTTTGAGGTTTTTCGACATTTGAAAAAAACAACATATAATGAAATTAAGCTAAATCACGTTTTTCAGTGCAAATTTTTTTTTTCGACTTATTTTTTTTATACATTAAAATTAATAAAAATTAGAAAGTAAAGGAGTCGTATATAATTTGTTAGTTCTTAAGAACATTTTAAAAGTCGCAATCTCGCAAACCTATTTCCGATCCTTTAAGCAAAATCTGAAAGGGCAGTACTATTCCGAACGCATTTCTCTTAAATGTCAAGCTCGCATCGATCGGTCGCAAGCTACATTCGAGGTCAAAGGTCACTGTTATGTATTAACACTATGATAATATTATTTTCATAATAATTTCCGGTTCCAATGCGTCTACTAATTTGTATGACACTAATACTAAATGCAATGGTGTTACTTACGTAGCGATAGAATATCACCACTGTGTTGAACTCTGGACAGCACAGCAGTTTTTTTTAATATTAGATATCGACAGACGAGCATGGGGTTTACTTGATGGTACGAGATACCTCAGCCTATAAGTCAATGATGCGCTATCGTCCTACTTTTTACTTGGAGCATTCGGAAATCCATAGACTGAAACCGAAACGCGCAATGTGCACTTCACGGGTTTTCCATCTATGAACGGTGGTTGTGAAAAAAATATAATATTTTGATATTCCTCCTACCCGATCAATGCCCGAAGTTATCAGACGTGGGGAAGACATGCTTATAGAAAATTATAATTATGTCGTCCCGGCGGGATTGCAACCCACAACCCATCGAAGCGCAAGGCTGATTTTCTACCCAATGCGCCAAAAGAGCCCGTCAAACTCACATATAATGAGACGGCGCTTTAGAATTAGTAAATAGGTTTTAGTGTAGTAAATATGCCTTGTGTGTGGAATTTCAATAGTTTTTCTTGTTATATGTATATTTCGCTATATTGTACTGGTCATCTTTTGTAGGTACTATTAAGTCCTCTTAAATTTTAGTAACGTAATATATTCTTGGTGTAAATAGTTATAAATACTGTACTGTACTGTAAAAATAGAATTACCGGCGTCGTTCGCGTTAATTAATTTTGCTATGGCTTGTACGAACGTAAATGCGTAAGTTAGTTATCAGCAATACGTATTACGAAGTATGTTCGTTAGTAATTATTTTTAAGATAAGACTGCACATACATTAAGATAATCATAGTTAAGTTATTACAAAGATCATTATTTCTCCCTATTCTTTCTATGGCCTGATGTTAAAAGAGTCAAAGTACTTTTTTATTTACGATACATTACTTTAACCCGTTAGCTACCACAATCCCCATTTGGGAATTTTTGAAAAATATCAAAAAATCCAAAATAATACTTTAAAGGCAATTATTTACAACAATTACTAAAAACTTTTACATAAGTATAAAAACCCGCACCTCACTCGTGGTAATGTCGTATCACTACCTAACACAATAGTGATAGTAGTATATATACTATATTATATAGTGTGTATGAAAGCATTGATGAAAGTAGAAGAAGCGAAAGTGGTATGTTAGGATCGGAGCATATGGAATTCCGTGATTTCTGCCTACCCCAATGGGAAAGAGGCGTGATGTATATGTATGTACATATGTACTACCTAACACAATTAATTAGGCAAAACTCACCAAAGAAGGAAGTGAGGAACATCATGTCAGTACCGAGCAGGTTGTGTTCTGGGTCGAGTTGTTCACCGGTTGGCTCCCGGGACTGCACAGTCACAAATGCTGCGATTGATTGGTGCACTGGCGGCAGCTAACATTAGATTCAAATTCTCAAACAAGGGCGTAGAACGGAAGAGAAGAACTGGCAATAAACTCTCCGTCACTCTTTTTAATCACCAAGTTTTTGTTTTACAATATATTTGTAAGGCACTGCAACCTTAATAATAAAAAAAAATATAAACGAGAAAAAAATAATAATTTAAAATTACAAAATAAATATCAGCATTAGGCATGGTGAAATAGGAGCACGCACTACACGCACTAGGAAAACGCAAATACATAGTCGAAGTAACTAACATCACCGCATACACGAATTCAAGTCCGACCTGTCACCACAAGTAGCACCCGTTCACGAGTATGATGATGTATGCAGAATTAAAAGTTAAAAATCTTAAATGTGGGTGGGATACTTTTTGCTGAACTGTGTCCATTGTTCAGTGTAACAACAGTTCGGCTCAGGTCCGCATTGACATTTGAAGTGGTTTAAACTCCCTCTAACTAATATTCTTCTCTAATTCTTCTCGTCCGCTCTACGCCCTTGATTTGTGAACTGGCAGTAAATGTAAAATTAGAAGCATATAATATGTATTTTTTATTGACGTTCATAAGTGTACATTATGTTACCTAAATGAATAAATGATTTTTTGAATTTTGAATTTTGAATTTTATATATATGAGAATGTCCATCATTAATAGACATTATATGTTTTGTATTCAACTGTAATATATTATCCTAAACTACATATATCACTATATATAATTAGCAGGCACGATAGGACACAAGAATATCTCGCTCTTCATAAACAATATCCAAGATATATTTATATCTGCAAGACAGAAAAACAATGAAGCAAAAATTGTGTGTCTAAAAACCATACGAAAATTTCTAACAATATCTAATAAAAAATCACTCACTTGTAGCCCCTCCCCTTCCATTTGCTTCTCACGCTGCACCTCTTCATAAGTAGGTAGCTTGGAGTTAGCTGCCACATCGTATGGCGGTGGTGCCGAGGAGTCAGGCCGTGGTGGTGCCGAGAAGTCAGGCTGTGGTGGTGGAATGTCCATGTTGTGCCCATCTGAACAAATGAATATTTTAACCATCATGTTGAGCTAGTAAGAGTTTAATTTTTCTTAAATAAGATACAATAAGATAATCAATACAATTCATTTATTAATAACAAGCTCTTATATTTTGAAGAAGTCTGAAGTTTGAACCCATATACAGTAGAACCGTCCCACTTAATACGATCACGCCTAATAAGATTTCTCACATAATACGCCATTCTACACCAGTCCCTGCAACTTGAGACATGCTTTCATACATTTCTTAATGCTTAATATTACGCCAACAACACGTATTTATTATCTCTTGTGGCAGTGGGTTTCAAGAAAGCAGGTTTCAGAAGTAATGGGTTTGACATTGTGTTGGAAGTAGAAGAACCCGTGATTTAGAAGGGTTTTCCTGGATATTCTTCCACTAATGACAATGTGGCATCGTACAAAGTTCAATCAATTGAATTGAAGATCTTATTGAGAATATGAATAACACACAAATAATGATGAAGATGAGTTAACTCAGATTTCGTCAAACGGCTGATTCTGCAAATCATTATCAACTGTTAATTGAAGATGCTATGTAACTTCTTTGAATCAAACCGAAGATGCACTGCAAAAGTTAAATTATCTTGAAAACCTTGTATTTGCTAATGCATCAAATTCTTTCAAACAAAAATAAGTGATTACTTTAAATAACGTAACTATATTTATATATAATTATGATTATAAATGTATAATACCTACATATACGAAATAAGAATATAATAATATGTGTTTTAATTTCCCTATCATTTTTGGTTGGATCCCTGTGAAAACATCTTAAACGGGTTTTATTGTATTTAGACTTCTTAATCATCATATTTTTATTTGCCATTACATAAAGTTACAAAAACTACTTTAACTATTATATTTTGAAATAATCAGGTAGATGGTATCTTTTATTATCATAATAAACTAAATATACAATCATGCTTGTTTTATAAATAAGGGTGACCTTATAACAATAAAGGAAGTACAAGAGTGATTGACATTACATATTCATCTATATGAACTAAATATGAAGTACATATTATCCATACAAAAAATGTAACTGCTACACTATAATAGTATAGTTTTCGTAGGTACTTCAACGTAAATATTCCGTCCAAAAATTAGATAAGGTTTTTCTTACTGATATCAATGTATGTTGGTGGCATGTGATTAGCTTCTATTGAAGACGGCAGCATCACGCGAAGGTGCGTCGTGGGACAGATATTTTCAATACGTGACTGACTCTGCAACGATAAGATCAAAGTTTCACACACGAAATAAAATGCTGAACTATACTCGGTCGTACTAAACAAATAAACGTTTACGCAAAACGTACTAATGCCACATACCATTTTTCTTTTTAACACAATTCTCGCGATATTACTGTAAAGATTTGGGGCAGACAAAGCTCATTATTTAAGGCTTAATTTTTTTTAAGCAAGGTACACCATATACGAGCTGAACAATTTTTATGGGAAATAATAAATATCGATCCAAACGCAAATCTCACTTATGAAGTGACATTTCTTTCAAATTTGACAAGTCAAGAACTGAAGAGTGTTGAATGTGCAACCTACTCTCTGGCGCTAACTATTAAACCTAGTTTACATTATTCCACTCCAGCGATCGAATCCAGCGCTGGATTACAACTGGAAAAATGTACACTGAATCCAGTGAGCAATCCAGTGTGGAAACTGGATTGGCAGACTACTTTTGAATCCAGTACAACCATTCCAGCACAATTGGAATCAGGTAGACGACCAATCCAGTGCTATTCCAGCGCTAACAGAACAATTGGCTACTTGACAGTTTTCGGAAAAGTGTTTAAAAATGTGTAAATGTTCATTTTATGCCTTCCACAATCATTTTTTTCTTAAAATAAGCGATATTTAATTTTTTAAATATTTTTTTCTGCATTAATTTGAATTTCGCCCGAAAACTTCCGGTCACGTGAATTTTTCGACGATGACGTCACATTTTAATATAAACAAAACGTGCTATGAATGATTATACAACGCTCTAAGCGCATTTAAGAGGAAAGTTTAAAAATATTTTTAATAATAGTATTAAAATACTTGGAAAATTTACAACGTACAAGACGTGTGCCGTGTCAATGTGTGGAAATACAACCGTTAAATGTCCTGAAAATTTATTTATACACGTACTAATGTTTAAACGTCAATAGCAGTGGATAAAGTTAGCATTAAATTGTTTAGGACTAGTTGTCTACATTGCAGACAGAGGATTTAAACATATAGAAGAACTTCTACTGCAAAAAAGAAATAATCTAATAAGATAGTGTCTTATCTAACTGTAAATTATCAAAACAAACCAGGTAGCAAGTTTAAGGATTCATATTGATATTGATTTTTACAAATTTGCACGAATTTTCTGTTAAAACCTCATACTCTCAGATTAAATAAAAAAAGGCTCATACTATACTTAATAAGAAACTATTAAAATATCTAGATTACTGTGATGTTATTGCATGTGCAATAATTCCTGTATTTAATCAGTAATGGTAAATGGAAATAAAAAATAGATTATTTATTACGATTCAATTGTTTTTATTTGGTACTGATATCGACTAATTTGTTCCAAAAAGCCACTAATTCACACAATAAGTCTTCTATATATTTAGCCAAAAATACTTGGCAATAAATATGTTTGTTATATTATCAATTGGATAATTTATTTCTATTAAAGTATCACCATTAAAATCTCATCAGGAAATGCTGCTATCATAGAATACTCCTGACATAATATGAACAGGCAGACATACAGATTTTCAGTATTAAATCTGGAGCTCAAATAATTCAATGAGAGCAATTGCGCTGTTTTGTCTTCATAACCATTAATGTTTTAGAATATACAATTTTTTATTTATTTCTATGGTATAGAGTATATATAATCTCTGTCTTGTCAGGTATATAATGAATTATTACTGTTTCCTGTACCCATTTTATTAATTAATATACACTTCAGTGTACTAATGCCCGTAGTTTTGATTTTTTCCAATAACATTCAGTGGCAGTGTAACTTGGCTCCTCACTTGTAAGTTGTATGAGTCCACATTTAAGAAGCCGCGGCATGTTTGCAGCATCATTTTGAAGATCTAAAATTAAAAAAACACTTCATATGTATGTAAATAAGCATAATATCCTCAATCTTATAACTATTTACACTTTTTATAGCCTAAGTAATATTAATATTATCGACTTAATAAATAAATGGTGTATTTCTTTGTTTATTCAAGTACTCACATGGAAGTTTTTGTTTTCCATAACTCTGCAGAGTAAAGGGCCTTTGCCAAAGGCTAGGATAACACTAAGAAATTTGCGACTATAAATTCACTACAATTACACTTTGGATTTATTTGCACTAGATTTTATATATCCCTCCATTTAGTGAAACTTCTCACAAGTTAGCTACAATAAAAATAAAATAACACGAAATTCATTATCAGACGTTTTGTTTACATGAAATATGACATCATACGATGTTCAATCATGACCGCGTTTCGTTACTTTTAGCCGACAGATAAAAAATCGCAAATTTATTTTGCAAAAATAAAATATTTGATATTTAATTTAAGGCAAAAAACATATTGAATAATTAACCAATATAATATAAACTACCATATCCAGTAGATTACATATTTTACTGTTATTAATGTCAAGTAGAGGTGTAAAAGTAACGAAAAAAATACGTACCCGTATGTATTCGTTACTATACATTCAGTACTCGTTACTATCGTATCGTTACTCGTTACAATACCTCATAACATGCTATGTTATGCTAGAGAAATAAATTTACAGAACTAGTTTAAGTTGCGCGCGCAAGCGTGCGATTTAATTAATTGTTTGAAAATTAAGTTACACTGAAATAATTTTAGAATTTCATGAGAGACTAAAACTTTCACTTTCATTTATTTCATACTATTACATAAAATTCATGAAATTTTATAGTGGCAAAAATTTTATGAAAACACTTTTTCACTAGTATATACTTTTTTTTACTGCACATAGTTACATGGCGTCATTGAAACAGCGTATGTAACCATGATACGAAACATGCGAGTAACGAAAAGATGTCGTGAGTAACGTTTCGTTACTCGGTACTAGATGGCGTACCCGTTACTCAGTAACGAATACATAGGTACCGGTACGGTTTGCTACAGCTCTAATGTCAAGTAGCCAAAATGGGCGAATAGGAAAAAAAAATGTTAATGTCAAATGTCAATGGTAAGAAATGTAAGAAATAAGAATGAAAAGCCGAGGCGAGGAATCTATTTAATATTTAGGACAACAATTAAGAAAAGTATTTAAAAATGAAGACTGCTTTCATGGTGGCTGAAAAGCCGTCGCTAGCTCAGAGTCTGGCTAATATTCTCAGCAATGGCAAATGCACTACCAATAAAGGTTCGTTTCTGGGATATTTTTATTTACACGCCACTTTCTTCTATAGACTGTTTGCAATTTAATTAATTTATTACAGGTTCTAATTCAGCCTGCTCCGCACACGAATGGACGGGTTCATTTAAAAATGAGACGGTAAAGTTTAAGATGACATCAGTGTGTGGACATGTTATGAGTTTAGATTTCACCGGAAAATTTAATAATTGGGACAAAGTAGATCCCATTGAGCTTTTCACATGTCCTACGGAGAAAAAGGAGGCAATGCCAAGGCTTCGTATGCCAGCATTTCTAGCCCAGGAGGCAAGGGGATGTGACTATCTCATTCTCTGGTTGGATTGTGATAAAGAGGGAGAAAATATTTGCTTTGAGGTAGTGATTTTATAATTGGATATATAATAGCATCAATTCTTAAAATCAATTTACAGTAACTAATTGTTTTCCAACATTTAAGTCCTCTACTCTACAAATGTACAGAACAGAATCTAGCCAACAGAAGATAGTAATTATTTTTTACATTTTCATAATTTGTTGAATTTGGTAAAAAAGATCAGAGTTGGAAAATCTGTATCAATTAATAATTATATTTAATTTATCATACCTAGAAAACAATGAAAATGACAAAATAAATAAAATTAATTTAACAGGTAATGAGTTGTGTTGCACCATATATGAAGGGAGATATTTACTCCCCATTAGTGACATATCGTGCAAAATTCTCTGCCATCACTGAGAAGGATATAAAAGCAGCCATGTTGAACTTAGTAAGACCTAATGAAAACGAATCTCGGAGTGTTGATGCTAGGCAAGAGTTAGATTTAAGGATTGGTTGTGCATTCACAAGATTTCAGACTAAATATTTTCAAGGTTTGTTTTACTTATTAATTGTACTATTTATAATTAGTATTATTTATAAAAAATTAGAATCAAAATGTTTGAGAAAATGGATGGTTTCCATTTATGAAGTTTCTGTTTACAATAGTCATATTATTAAAAGGCAAAAATATTGAAAGAAATATACACTATTTTTTATTTTTTATTTATAGGCCGTTATGGTGATTTGGATTCTTCTCTCATCTCCTATGGTCCATGTCAGACTCCAACTCTTGGCTTCTGTGTACAACGCCATGATGATATTCAGACTTTTAAACCAGAGTCCTATTGGGTATTAAGAGTGACAGCTTCAACGAGTGAGGGTCGGGAACTACCATTAGAGTGGAAGCGCATGCGAGTGTTTGAAAAGGATATAGCAAATATATTCCTTGCTAGCATCAAGGAGATAAAAGAAGCTGTGTAAGATTTGTATTCTATTTTGCAAGACTATCAATTAATAAAAAGAAGAATCATAAATCAGGATTCTATCTTTTGCCCGCTCTTTTATGTTAATCTTTAAAATTAACCTACTTTTTCTATAGTAGGTTAATTTTAAAGATTAACATATAGTTCTAGTTTTTAAACCTTAAGTAGTTAAATTGTGCTTGTAAATTCCTTATTATTCTATTCATTTCTTGTCTCTGTGAATTTTTGTGTTTGCTTTGCTTGCTTTCTTGAAAGTTGTTCACACTTAGAAATGATATAAGAATGTTCAATTTCACACTAATGCTTATTTTTATTTCAGAGTTGTAAATATTCAAGCAAAGGAGAAAATAAAGGCTCGTCCTGTTGCTTTGAATACAGTGGAGTTGATGAGAGTTGCCAGTGCAGGGTTAGGTATCGGACCTCATAGTGCTATGCAGGTAATTTCATATGTGCACGAATTATGTACCATATAGTTAATGAAGTTGTTTTTTCTTATATTGAGGGTACAGAAAATCACATTACAAATATTAATTATGGTGATGTTATTTGTATATCTTAGGTTTTGTCACAAGATTTTTAAAATTGATTAACTGGAAATCTTAATATTTCATACCTATAGGGTTTTATAACACTGTACCTTCGATATCAACTGTCACATAGAATAAATAGCAAGTATTTATTTTCGATATCCCACCAGATATTTTTTAGTGTAACTATAACATTTATGCACCGTGTGCCGAAACAGCGCTCAGACAGCAGGATTCTTATAATTTGGCCAATTAACTCAATATCGATATAAATTATAGCATATCAGTTATTCTGATGTATAAACAATAATACTGTAAAGTTTAATCAAAATCCGTTCAGTAGTTTTTGTATGAAAGAGAAACTAACGTCCATACATATATCCTCACAAACTTTCAAATTTGTAATGTAATGTAGAAGGATTCTGCAACACTAAAAATAAATGCAGAATACTGAAACAATAGTAAAAATTTGAGAGCTTTGCAAAATAATAAATAATAATTAATAAAATATATATTTATTCTCTCTTCACAAAGGTTACAAATGAATCTATCTTTCATTTTACGTATGTTTATGAAAGGGATAGCTATACGTAAAATTCACGTCAATGTTGATTAGCTTTCGAGTTTTTTTTAAATATTATAACAAATGACAAACGGGCAAATGAGCCTACAGCTCACCTGATGAAAAGTGAACACCGCCGCCCACGAACACCTGCAACACTAGAGAGCTTGCAGATGCGTTGCTGGCCTTTAATTTTATTTTAAGTAAATCTTTTTTATCTTTATCTTTTATTTGCAGGTCGCGGAGCGTCTTTATACACAAGGTTACATCTCGTATCCACGTACTGAGACAACCAGCTATCCGGAAAATTATGATCTAATGTAAGTTGGAGTCTAAACTACTTGGAAAAAAAAAATCTAACTGGTATGAGGCAGACATATTTCTGTGTCCATTTCACTCACAACATAGAAAAGAAAAAAAACTACTAGAAAGTAATAGTCTTCTGTGCCTTGTCCGACCGATTTTTTTAATTATCTTACTTCGCCGGGATTCGAACCCAGTGCCAAATGCATCGTGAAAACCATTGAGCCATGGAGACGGTAATTTTAATCTTTTAACGGGCGCGTTTGGTAGAACACATACTTCCGATGGGTCGCGGGTTCGAATTCCGCTGGAACGACACGTTTATAATTTTCTGTAAGATTATTTTCCCCGCGTTTCGGTCTCAGTCCCAGATGGATTTCCGAATGCTCGAACTAAAAAGTAGGTCAATAGCGCATCGTTGACTGATGTTCTGTGTTTGGTGACCAACCATCAAGTGAGCCTCATGCTCGTCTGTCGATATCTTACTTCTTCTTTTTCTTCCTGCCCTGTTCTCTTTTTTTGTATTTGGGGTCGGCGCAGTATGTTCTCTTTTTCCATTCTCTCCTTTCACTCGCCATGTCATCAGTCACACCTCTCAAACACATCATTCTTCAACACGGCCCCCCTCTTCCCCATACCCAATTTTTCTGTCGATATCTTACATAAATATATAAATATATATTTTAGGGGTACCCTCCGTGAGCAACAGCACTCCAACAAGTGGGGGGCAGAAGTGCGGGCGCTGATAGCGGGCGGTATCAACAAACCTAAGAAGGGCAAAGATGTAGGCGACCATCCCCCCATCACGCCTATGAAACCTGCTTGTATGTTGTTTATATTTTCTTATGAAGAATGTTATCTAATATTATTTTAGGAAAGATTTGTATTTGTATGTTATGAATAAACTCAAAAATTACTGGCCCGATTTTAAAAGTTCTTTCACTAATAGAAAGCTACATTATCAGCGAGTAACATAGGCATAGTATATCTACATTGCACCTGTGTGAAGCCGGGGCGTTTTGCTAGTAATATTATAAATGCGTGATTGTCTCTTTCTTATCAGACATTTTTAGGTTTGATGTTTTCACGACAAAACCGCTAAAGGAATTTTGATATTTGCTATGGAAGTATATTGAGTTTTATGACTTTCATGATAAATGTATGAATGTTTTTTAAAAATAATTTCAATATTCGACCAGTGTTATCACTGTATTATTATTTTTTTTCAAATATTTGTGTTTTTAGGGAAAAATAACCTGGCTTTCAACGAGTACTATTTATTAATTAATTAATATTCTTAATATAATTAATTAATTAATTTAATATTCTTCATTTACAGCTGATTCCGAGTTAGATGGCGATATGTGGCGGATTTACGACTACGTGACCCGACACTTTATAGCAACACTGTCCCGTGACTGCAAGTATCTCTCCACCGTGATCACCTTCCAAGTGGGTCCCGAGACCTTCTCCTACACTGGCAACACTCTCGTCGACCCGGGTTATACGGAGGTCATGCACTGGCAGGTAATTTTTATGGTTGGCAACATTGTCGCCAGATTGTACCTTCCAATTGTACCTTTCTAGTAGGCGCCGATATCTATACAGGCAACATTTGTCTATCCCGGTTATTGAGGAAATGCATTGACAGGTTATTATTTTACTTGGTAATATGGCAATATTATCGTGTGACTACAAGTACCCCTCAGTCGTAATTACCTTAAAAGTGGGCACCGAGATCTTCTACACTGGAAACACTTGGTGATACCCACCCACCCAATGTATAGTAACAGTATCACTACTGTTACTACTTCAGTCACCTTAGATCCAGATTATATTAAGGAAATGCAATGGCAAGTAATTTTTTTATAATTTTGACTAGCCGGGAACCAATTACCTCAAACCTTTTACAAAAAACCTCTTCAACATTCATGGATGTTGCACAGACAGCAGATAGTGCTGGTGATACTGTGCCCACCACGAGTGAGAAAAAAATGCGCAGAAAATGGTCAACAGAAATGAATGAGTTTATCCTGCGCACTTATCTTGAAATCACAAAATTAGGAACAAATAATAGAACTTACCTAGAACCGTTATACGTTAAATTTATAAATAGATTCCCTCATATTCAAGTTAGCAAACAACGCATTGGAGACCAAAGACGGGCAATTATACGAAATAAATTACTGACAAATCAAAGGATAAACGAAATAACTAAAGAAGTACAAATACAATTGAATTTAACACAGAACACAAACACTACAATACAAAATACAAATAACACTGGCATGATTCCACACCAACATTCCCAGCGCATGAAATGGACGAATGAATATAATGAAGCCATCATTAGAAGCTATTTTAAAGTCACTCAGTTAGAAACTAATAAAACTGCCTATAGAAAACAAATGCATCGTGAGTTTATTTCAATATTTCCATTCTTAGAAAACATATCGGAACAGAGAATAGCTGACCAACGACGGATAATAATAGACAATGGATATTTAACTCAAGAAAGAATTGCTGAGATTAAAGAAGAAATTGCTGCTGAATTACGTATCACTAGCCATATTGGCAAGAGTGCTGACCATAATAATACTTCACTTGTACAGACAAATCCATCAAACCAAAGTATGGGACAAACAGTATTGAGTCAAAATAACACAATAAATAATAATTTTGAAAGCAATAAAAATATAGGGGTAGAGGGCATTACCAATAATACAACTACACTGGCTTGTGAAAATACACTGGATGAACAAAATCTTTCGTTTATGAATAGTATTAACCAAGAATTATTAGTCGATCAAACTCTACCAACACAAAGTAATCCCGAACCTAATACTGAAATAGATAAAATATTTAACGAAACTTTAACATATTATTCACAAACCCTACCTACAAATCGAGCATATATTCCTAAACAGAGAACTTCTAGAAAGTTAGCCATAGCTGTGCAATATATAAATCAAGTCGTTCTTCCCAAACATGTAGATAAAGATACAGATTTTATAAGCCTACAAACAGTAATTTATTGTGCTGCTGTAACAGCAGCTAAATGTAACGGATCAAAAATCAAAACCTTAACAATTAATAACTCAGCGTTTAGAAATAATATACATAAGCCAGCGTGGCAATTAAGATTAGAAAAGAGAAAAGAAGACTTAAGAGCTAAAATAGGTAGACTCACACAGTACATAGATGGTAATAGAAGCAGGAAAATAATAAATCAAGTAGAAAAAATAATAGAAAACTATAAAACTCACGCCACGTACGAATCAGAAAACTCACAACCAATACATGTATTAGATACACTTAAACAAAAGTTATCAGTTCTAACACGCAGACTGAAAAGATACTTAGACTGTACACTTCGTAAATCTCAAAATAATCAATTCTCCAATAATGAAAAAGTATTCTACCGAAAACTAAAAAATAAAATAGTTGAGCAACAAGAAAAATCAAGCCCCTTACCAGGCGAGATTCAGAGGTTTTGGGCGCATATATGGGAAAGACCACTAGTACACAATGATAACGCCGATTGGATAAGAAACGAAGAAAATAAACATTCAACAATAGAAACAATGCCCTTCGAACATTTTAGCCTTGAAACATTCCATAATGCACTTCGTAAATTACAAAACTGGAAATCCCCCGGATCTGACAATATTCACAGTTACTGGTACAAAAAATTCTCATACATCCATCCCTATTTATTTAACCACATAAATAACTTCATGAATCACCCTGAAACAATGCCCAAATACGTTTCAGAAGGAATAACACATATGATACAAAAAGACTTAAGCGATCCCCTCAACCCAGCTAAATACCGACCCATCACTTGTTTACAAATAATATATAAGATAATCACTTCCTGCATATCTGAAACCTTATATGAACATGTAAAAAATAATAATTTAATTAATGAAGAACAGAAAGGATGCATAAAGTTCAGCCAAGGATGCAAAGAACAATTGACTATTGATTCAGTTATATTAAATAAAGTTTTCAAAGAAAAGAAAGATTTATTCACAATGTATATAGATTACAAAAAAGCTTATGATTCTGTACCTCATTCATGGTTATTTAAAGTTTTAAATATATATAAAGTAAACCCTACAATTATACATTTTCTATCTATTACATCCCAAAACTGGACAACCCGATTAAAAATTAATACAAGTAATGGGTTTGAGCTGACAGACAACATTAAAATACAGCGTGGTATATTCCAGGGCGATGCTCTTAGTCCTCTTTGGTTTTGCCTCGCTCTAAATCCTTTATCAAATATTTTAAACTCTAGTGACATTGGCTATTCCCTTAAATATAATCTCAATAACACATATTCTCAAACATCCCCTCATCAAAATATAAATAGTATTAAAATTACTCACCTACTTTACATGGACGATATAAAACTGTATACATCAACACAAAGTGATATGAACACATTGGCACAACTAACTGAAATTTTTTCAAATGATATTTGTATGGAATTTGGCATAGATAAGTGCAAAATAAATTCCATTAAAGGTGGACGCAACTATGAGCATCACTATACTTTAACAACAGGAGAAACCATAGACCCATTAGAAGAAAATACCGCATATAAATACTTAGGGTATAATCAAACCAAACAGATTTTGAATAAAGAAACTAAAACCGATTTGACAAAACAATTTAAGACTAGATTGATTCTTCTTCTAAAATCTCAGTTAAACGGACGCAATTTAATTAAAGCTATTAACACTTATGCCATACCTATCCTTACGTACTCTTTTGGAATTATACACTGGTCAAAAACAGAATTGAAAAACATCCAACGCATCATTAATGTAAATATGAGTAAAAATAGGAAACATCACCCAAGATCATGTATACAACGACTAACATTGCCGAGGATAGATGGAGGCCGAGGACTCATAGACATCATAAATCTTCACAATAAACAGATCACCACACTTAGAAATTACTTTCATAATAAAGCACTTACCGTTAATTTACACAGTAGCATAGTACAAAACGATATAAAATACACACCTCTTAATCTCGCTGACCATACAACCCAATCTAACGAAAAACTAACCAGTAAATCCGATAAAATTGCAGCGTGGGCCCAAAAATCACTTCATGGAAGACATCTCCAACACCTGAACCTACCTAACGTCGATAAGAAAGCATCGAACGCATGGCTCAGAAGAGGGGAACTCTTTCCTGAAACTGAAGGGTTCATGTTAGCCATACAAGATCAGGTCATTGAGACACGAAATTACCAGAAGTATATCATAAAAAATTTACCTTCTGACATTTGTAGAAAATGCAATAGTGCACCAGAAACTATCCAACACATAACAGGGGCATGTAAGGCAATAACCCAAACAGATTATAAATTTAGACATGACCAGGTAGCCAAAATAATTCATCAAAACTTAGCACAAAAATATAAATTAAGTAACGTTGATTTACCATATTATAAATATACGCCGGAAACAGTTATAGAAAACGACACTCACAAACTATATTACGATAGGACAATACTTACGGATAAAACTATACACTTCAATAGACCTGATATAACTTTGATTGATAAAAATAACCAAACAGCAATGATCATTGATATAGCAATACCTAATACACACAATCTCCAAAATACAATATCCGAAAAATTATCTAAATATTTAGAGCTTAAACAGGAAATAACAAAAATGTGGAAATTACAAAAAGTCTCCATAATACCTATAGTCCTTTCCAGTACAGGTGTTATACCAATCCAACTACATAAATCTCTACAATTATTAAATCTACCACCATACATTTACATATCCTTACAAAAGACTACAATTTTAAATACTTGTCGAATTGTCCGTAAATTTCTCCAGACAGAAGATGACGAACAAGACGCAACTGCGTCTTGGTTATTAGATATATAATGTACACTTGGTATACGCCCGTGTATATTATTAGTTCCAGTTTGAAGAAGCTGAGAAAACAAAAGAAAATCATAATAATAATAATAATTTATTTCACCACTTTTATGTTTACAATTCATCTTAATTAAGTGTGGCTCTGGCCTCCTAGCTAGGGAGTTCCTGTGTTAAGGAGGCCAGTTCCTATAGTTGGTAACATTGCCGCGAGACTGTTTGTGTCTCCCAATTTTTTCCCAATAAAAAAAAACTAGATATTTATGGTTTCCGGATTTTTTCCATTTCTTGTGCTACATAACATTGTTTCATGATTCTAGGTCAATGGGAAGTACTCTGTGGGTTTTGATTCTCTTGCGATTCTTGTAAAATTACCGTATCTTTTTATAGCGTCGACTTAGAAGTTTGACTTCACTGCTGCAAGTTGATATATAGTTGATATATAGAATAGCTCTACGCGCTCTTGAGAAAAGTGGTCTTTATATTATTTAGCTATTAGATACCACCGGTTCCGATTGTTGCTTTTACCGAGAACTGCCGCGGACGGCTAGAAACACGGTAGTTACTCCGTTTAAAAAAAAGCAATTGTGTATTTGATATAAACATTTAGAAACTGAACAATTATATTATCTATTGTGTATAACAACAATGGAAGTGTCCCGCTAATAGATGATGATAATGATAGAGGACAAATCTTTGTTTTTTTTTCTTGTTTATATTTTTTTATTATTATAGTTAATTACATAAAGATGTCATGAGGAACATGGTGTAATGGTTGCAGCGCCTTACAAATATTTTGTAAAACAAAAAAATTGGCGATAAAAAAGAGTGACGAAGAGTTTATTGCCAGTTCTTCTCTTCCGTTCTACGCCCTTGATTTGAGAACTGGCATTTAATATGTATTTTTTACTGACGTTCATAAGTGTACATTCTATTACCTAAATTAATAAATGATGATTTTGAATACGTTTTTATCGACAGGCGTTCGGCAAAGACGAGTTTGTCCCAACACTGGCGGTGGGCGAGGTGTTGCGAGCGCACGACCACCGGCTGGTCGAGTGTCAGACATCACCTCCCGACTACATCACCGAGGCTGAGGTGATTATACTCTCTTAATTCTCTTCGTTTGATGATCTGTAAATGTATTTTGGTGTTATTTTCTTTAAGTTAATACATTCTTAATAAAATTACACTTAATCCAAACATAAACTAAATATGCTATGTGTCGAAAGAAAAGGCCGATGCTCAGCTTGTGCTGTAAACCATTACTGGCTATAGCGTTGATTTTCAGCATTTGCCTGGATAACTGTTGGTGTGCCAGTAAACATGAAATGAGAGTTGCTTTTGCAAAACAGTTAACCATAGAGCTTCATACAATATATTGTAATAAAATCATCGGTGTACAGTCCAAACGTATATTTCTATTTTTAATACAGACTTCACTTCTCGTATATGAATATATTCAACTTCCAACACTTCAAACACTTCCAAATATCGATATTTACTTAGTATAGACTTTAATACATCACGACAACTTTACAATAATTCTTTATAACAAATAGAACTTGACTACAGCACGACTGTACCCAATTTTTCTTATATTTTACTTCACAGCTACACATGAGTCGATACAGTTTCTTGACTATGGATGATTGAAACAATCGAATGACATGAACGAATACAATAAAGAATGAACTGTCGAATGATTTGAATGAATGATATTACTTCCAAAATAATAACAATTCACCATCTGAATTAAATACACTTAAAGCATTAAAACAATGTGTAAACTCATTATAATTAATATAAATTATTTCATTTTTCAACACTAAATTTGATTACAATATACATCATTCCCATCCTTACATACCACTTTCGCTTCTTCTACTTTCATCAATGCTTTCATACACACTCGTCGGTTACGTGTACTTTTGACCTTTCCCTTTTGCAGAACAATATACGATTTTGCCTTTTAAATTTACGAATCATAACTATCCTCAGCTGATCACGTTAATGGAGAAGCACGGTATAGGCACTGACGCGTCCATTCCGGTCCACATCAACAACATCTGCCAGAGGAACTACGTCAACGTGGGCAGCGGCCGCCGACTGGTTCCGACCAGCTTGGGGGTTGTTTTGGTGCATGGCTATCAGAAGGTTAGTGTCTTATAATGTATTCTTAAAGTATTTGTACGTAAGTCTTTTCATGTTTGGCCGTATTTTTGAGAATGATATACAAAATAATGTTTATAAACTAATATAATGTTGGTATGTGGTACCTGAGCCATAGAACATCAGTCAATGATGCGCTGTCGACCTACTTTTTTACTTAGAGCATTCGGAAATCCATATACTGAAACCGAAACGCGTAATGTACACTTCACGGTTTTTCCATCTATGAACGGAATTTTGATATTCTCCCCCCGTTCAATGCCCTAAGTTACCAGACGTGAGGAAGACATGTTTTACAGAAAATACGAACGAAGTCCATTTAGCTATGAATGTGTTCAAGCTTGCACATATACATTGTTAGTGTGCATATGTTCTGTGGCTGAGGTATCACATCAAGTGAACCTCGTGCTCGTCCATCGATATCTAACATAAAAAAAGATAGATTATCTATAAGAGAACTAAACTTTTAAACCGATTTTTTAGATCGACCCACAACTAGTCTTACCGACAATGCGTTCTGCGGTCGAAGAACAGTTAAATCTAATCGCAGTAGGGAGAGCGGACTTCCACGCAGTGCTGTCGCACACCACTGAGATATTCCGTCGGAAGTTCCAGTACTTCGTACGCAGTATGGAATCTATGGACCAGCTGTTCGAAGTCAGCTTTTCCTCACTCAAAACTAGCGGAAAAGCTCTGTCTAGATGCGGCAAGTGTAGAAGATATATGAGATATATTCAGGTATGGTTATTATATAGTATACTGGCAAAACGCCCCGGCTTCGCACGGGTGCAATGTAGATAATATGTACTATATAAAAAAAATATATATATTATGTTAGTCGCTGATACTGTAGCTTTCTATTGGTGAAATAATGTATGAAATCTAGTAGTTTTTGAGTTTATTCACTCCAAACATACAAAAATACAAATTAAATGTACTTGCGAAATTCTGTGAAGTGTGAAGCGAATTCATCGCTTCATACTTTATAATGGGAAAAATTAGTTAGAAGTAATTATTATCTTTGATATGCTTGTACTTAGGGTCGTATATTGAATGAATGCGTGTGATTGTTAAATTCGTTTAAATTATTAGCAGGTTAGTGTGATAAATGTCCTAACGCGAACGCGCTCTTTAATTCACATATTAACAAAAATCAGATACTTAAATATTATGAATTATCGTCATATTAGCAAATAGCATAGCAATAGCAATTAGCATGCTTAGCATGCTATTGAATAATAGCAGTTAGTGTAGACAGTAGATGAATAGAAAATATGTCATTGACTTTTTTTTTTAAAGGCCAAACCCATTCGCCTGCATTGTTCCCACTGCGACGACACCTACACCCTCCCGCCCAACGGGACCGTGCGCATCTACCGCGAGCTGAAGTGCCCTTTGGACGACTTTGAGCTGCTGTCCTGGTCTTCGGGCTCCAAGGGGAAGAGCTTCCCCCTGTGCCCTTACTGCTACAACCATCCACCATTCAGGTGAGAGACGGCAGCGTTTAGGGGTAGTTTTAGGTTTCAAGCAACAAAATGCTGGAATGATTCCCACCACCTATTCGAGAGTTTAATTCTAGGTACTCGTTTAAATTAATATTAAAAGAATACCTCTTACATTTACAAGGCATCCAACATGGAACCTAGCTACCCCTGCTTCCATCAGTCGTAGTATCAGTTTATCATTTTTTGTTTATTTTAAATCATATATTACTTGAATTCGCGTTTCCATTTAAGTTTCAATTTATTATATATTCTATATTCTCTCTTAGTGCACGTTCTCCTTCATAATTATAACCCTTGCAGCCACACCTCTCAGTACAAGGTCCTGACAGAATAACAGCGTCGCAGCTCCGGCTACGACAAAATTTTGAGACAGTAACCCTTTTCCTGAGGGTGATTAAAAATATTAAAAAAAAAACTATCTTAAATATTGTTATTGTATTGTTATCGTGTGTTATTTTTGTATTGTGTTTACCCTGAGAAATAAATGTTTTCTATTTCTATTTCTATAGATATTCAGCTTTTTAACACCCTCTTATTGATGTATTCCATACGCCGGCTTATTATGGTTCTTGAAATTATTGCTCTGAATAGAAATTGCATTTAGGGAAAATTTTATTTATTTTGTTGGTGCAACATATCTCACAATTTAATAATTTTTAACATAGTTTTAAAATCCTTAATCGGGGTCTGTTTTTGTACAACTTATATGGGGGAGGCTGAGGGTGCCGGATTATCGAACGTATTGAAGTGCCAGATTAGTGAGATTCTATCGTACGAAAAATAAGTGGAAGTGCGAAGTAGGCGTGTTACGCGTGTCATAATTGTGCATGGTGACTCTTAATCGATCACAGTCAGCCAAAATCATCCTTATATCTATCACGTAACGTTTAGTTTAGTAATTATATATCAGATTGTTTTAATATTACAAAACGTCGTATGTACTTTGTGCGCTAAGCCAAATTAACCATTATCGCAAAGCACTAAGATATATTATAAATTGTAAGACTTATTTTAGATGTCACGTCGATAGTCTTTGTTTTACATCTTATTATGGTTAGTTTTTAATGTAAAAGTGTTAAATAAACCGGCAGGGACATGAAGAAAGGCTTCGGGTGCAACTCGTGCACGCACCCGACGTGCGCGTACGGCGTCAACTCGACGGGCGTGTCCGGCTGCATCGACTGCGACGGCGTGCTCGTGCTGGACGCGTGCCCGCCGCGCTGGAAGCTCAGCTGCAACCGGTCGGTGCTAGCTTAGCGAAAACATTAAGGATTTGTAGGATTTTTGACTCTTTTGAGTGATTTTTTGTGAAAAATGGTTGAAAAGTAAAAAAAACTAATCTATTTAGTTTGAATTTCTTAACCGATATTTTTTTCTCAAACAACACGCTAAGCATGACCCTTAGAAATAGCGCTTTTTAATTATTCATCCCGGCGTTTCGGATGCTTTTAAAATAAATAATAAATCGCGTTTTAATCCGTTTTAAAGTATTTTATTTAAAAGTTAGTAGTTTATTTATTTTAAAGTTATTTTTGAATAGAACACGACTTGCAAATATAAAAACTCTCAGAGGACGCGTAAAACGAGTTATAGGGATCGTGCGTGAAATGTAGAGGCAGCACTACTGTCGGAGTGAGCGCTCTCTGGTGTTTCATTGGTGAACATCGTGGGATCAAAACAAATATTTAATAACATTAAAAAAAGTTTTAAAATTTTTTTCTCGAAGTTGTCATTGTTTAAAAAAAATAAATATATTTTATTTATAATTATTAAAAAGTAAATAACATATGTTTACGTTAAATACATAATCCCATAGATTAATACTTGGTCGCGCGCTACCCGCGGAGACCAATTATTAATCTATGACATGATCCCAACTGTTTTGGATACTTGCCACTAGTTGGCGTAAATGTCTAGACGCACGATCCCTATAACATACTAATTGCCTAACGATTTACGATGTCTATTCGCGACATATTTCTTGATGGTTATGCTAGGCCGGCTGGAGGCAGTGGCGGCGTAAGGCGTGGGCGACGTGGGCCACCGCCTACGGCCTCGCGATCCAGGGGGCCTCGGCCTCGCGCATAGACAATTAAAAAAGCCATTTTTTGCAGGGAGAGGGCCGCGCAAAATGAATCTTGCCCATAAAATTTAGCTCTCACGCCGCCACTGGCTGGAGGCTAATCTTTTTTTTATTTTTTCCAGGTGTGACGTAATAATCTACGCGTTCGACGACGCGTCCCGCGTGTCGGTCAGCGAGCAGCAGTGCGCGGACTGCGGCGCGCAGCAGGTGACCGTGGAGTACCGGCCCGAGCGGACCAAGCTGCCCGCCGCGCTCACCGAGCTGACCGGCTGCGTGTACTGCGAGCCGGCCTTCTCCACGCTGGTACTGTATGAGTTGCGGCCTATGGGATATGTCGGAAATGTCGGAGTTTTTTTAAGCTATTGCATAGCTTCTATCGCGGGCCTTGAGCGTCAAATTCAAATTCAAATTCAAAAATCATTTATTCATTTAGGTAACACAATGTACACTTATGAACGTCAATAAAAAATACATATTAAATGCTTCTAGTTTTACATTTACTGCCAGTTCTCAAATCAAGGGCGTAGAGCGGACGAGAAGAACTGGCAAGAAACTCGCCGCCACTCTTTTTTAATCGCCAAGTTTTTGTTTTACAAATATTTTGTAAGGAGCTGCAACCATTACACCATGTTCGACATGACATCTTTAAGTAATTAACTATAATAATCGAAAAATATATATATAAACGAAAAAATAAAAATAAATAAAAACAAAGATTTGTCCTCTATCAGCACAGCATTATGTATGGTGAAATAGGAGCACTCACTTACATTCTCGCGTGGAGGATTTCTGCGTGGAGACCGAATCCAGAAATTCCGTAACGAAAATAACCTACCTCCACTCCGACCGGCACAGCGGTGATACTTTTTAGTTTTGGCATCTATCGATGAATAGCAGAAATTTTATTAATAACTTTTTGAAATATTACGCTTGTCTATTTAATTCAGCACTCGCCTCTAGGTGGCATTGGTTGTATCGGCGTTACTGCGCATGCGTAATCCCCCTCTTCGCCCCGCAATCTGGTGACTCATGCCTGTTTAAAAAACAAAGGAAAAAAAATACTGCATAAATAAAATAAATGGGTGAATATACGGTATTTGATTTTTTTGTGTCCCTGAAGGAAATGTAATCTGTTTCATTCAAAATTCATAATTTCTCTTTTTGACACTATTTTTGCATTTGTAATGATGCGGGCCAGAAGATTTTTCATTTTTTTTTAATTTTATAAGCTCCAGAGGAAAATTTGTTTCCAGGGGAGTGACACTATTGGCAGAGTAGTGACAAATTAAAGCAGGGAAGTGACATGCCATTGATTATTAGCTAAGAAATTGGGCATATATTAAATAAAACATATATAAATTATAGTATTTGGATATTTATTAATAAACAAGATACATTCAGTCTTTAAAGTTTCTAAACACAACCTTATTTTTATTATTAGTAGTTTGTTAATGTCTAAGTATCAAATAACAGAATTAATATTTTCTACTTATCACTCTCATCTGAGATGAACATTACAATACATACTGTTTGATAGTTTTTAATTATAAAATGTTAAAAAGCTTACAAGCCACTTTTAAGACGCTTAAATCTGAATAAAATTTCTTAATGAAACAAAAAGATAAACTTCGTTTACAAGAAAAACAATAATAGTATGTTATAATACACTTATCAGTCTCGAGGCTGTCTAAACAAATAAATTTAAAAAAATTAGCAATGCACAGTATAAATGAAAACTTTCATTTTTTGCAAAGAACAGAATCGATAATTTCTACTAAACTAAATAGTGTATACGTAAATACTAAACAATCATCAATTTACTTTTCAAACACATCAACTGGTTCTGGAAACTTGTAGAATACTCTGTTACCCTTTATAAGTATATTTGGCACTGGCAATATGTTCCCATTTAACAGACATACCATTGTCATTAAATCTAAAAAAGTACAATCTTCATTGGAGTTCTTTAAAAAAGTAACACTGATTTCTCCTTCTTCTTCATCAAAATCTGACGAACATAAGCCAGGATATCAGTATTTTTATTATTTATATGGTTTTCCACAAGTACAAAATATCCGTTCTTGACAGTCATAGCAATGTCTTCAATGTATGAAATATGCCAGAGAAGTGACGCCAGAGAAGTGACAAAATCGCGCATAACCTACAAAAACAACATCACTTGCTTTTCTGACCACATTTTAACGTAATACATGACATCTACACACAATAAACATTGTATTGTGCAAATATAAAACTTCGTAACGACAAAATACAAAAACATATACTTACCAAAGGAAATACTCCAACGACTGGCACAACCATGTTTTCCTACAATGAATCGAAAATGGACGCAATATTATTGAAGTTTTGCTCAACGTTGTTAGCTTGCTTCTAACTTCACACTGTTATATATGCGTAGTTTAAGGACAAAAATATACCTATGCGGTTTTAAGTCATATTTTAAGTCTTCGAGTTTTGCCAGATGAAGTGACACTATTGTAACGTCACGTGAATATAAGTCATTTTTTTTTATATTAATAAATGTTTTTTCAGTGTATTTTGGTAAAATATGTTTCAATGTTTATTAAAGCATATGATCATGTGAAAAAAAAACATAATCACATAAGTATATAAAGCATATGGCTATAAAATCATTATAATCTAGTAAAAGGGGTGGCCAGAGGAGTATACATTTACAGGTATTTTTGACTATTTATGCCTTAAATTAAACAAATATCGTTAATAGTCTGTGTGGCCCAAATAAAAGACCATATTCTTTATTGTTTAAGCATACCGAAACAATAATATAATAAGTTTAACATACAATTTGTCTAAGGACCAATGGAATTCAAATAGCGTATATTCACCCAAATAAATAATTATAATTGCAGAAGTTGATAAAAACAGCTATGCAATAGCTTTACCGCGGCAGTCTCCGAGTGCCATATGTCTTTTTTTTTTAAATGTTAGATTGAACAGACGAGCATGAGCTTCACTTGTTGGTAGGTCAGCCACAGAATATCAGTCAATGATGCGCTGTCGACCAACTTTTTTATTTATTTCGAGCAGTCGGAAATCCATAGACTGACGGTGGAACAACCGTGAAGTGCACATTGGGGGTTTCGGTTTCAGTCTATGGATTTCCGAATGCTCTAAGTAAAAAATACGTCGACAGCGCATCATTGACTGATGTTCTGTGGCTGAGGTATCACCTACCATCAAGTGAACCTCATGCTCGTCTGTCGATATCTTTATATATATAAGCAACTTTTTTTTTCTTTGTTATCGATAAACTTGAAAACTACTGGATCGATCGGCATGATACCATGACCATTCGACGCGGAATTAATTGTAGAAGGTTTTAGGCTATTCATTTTTTGAATTCCATCAACCCTTTACCATTTTTTTTTCAAATTTATGTGGATAGTTCATATTCGTCTATCCTTTACAATTCGCCCAGCGAAGCGGGCGGGCGGGGACGGCTAGTCTAATATAAAAAAAACCTTGAGGGCTGGATCCGCGCCTGTAGGTCTATTACGAAAAACGAACGCAACGAACGGATCGAAACGAAAGAACAAACAACTTCGTATTTTAACTTATTAAGAAAACATTTTTAATTCTATTTACGATTATTCTTACAATCATAGTAATGTCAAACGAAAGACATAATGTCTTATTGCGAAAGACGTGTCGATCATCGGATTCATAATAGTAAAATGTACGATCCGTCAGCCGAAACTTCGTATTTTGGTTTGGTAATGGGCCTCCTGAACTGCTTATGTAATATTTGAACGGCTCCCCCGTACAGGTGGAGAAGCACCGCGCGGTGTCGCAGCGCGGGGGCGGCGCGCGGGGGCGGGGCGGCCGGCAGCGCAACAACCGGCACCGCAACAAGCAGCCCAAGGACAAGATGGCGCAACTTGCCGCTTACTTTGTGTGAAAAGTTGCCAGCTGTTGTAGCTACATGACTCTTAACTCTTAGCAGCATACTTTACGTTCGATTGGCTTGGAACTCAAAGGTTTTTCGGGTATCTGTTTACGTAATTTGGAAATTCAAGATGGCGGTTTTTAATGCCCATAAATGGAATAAAAATGTATTTGATGTGATTTAAAAACACTGAAAATTAATATTGTCTTTTATTAACCCGAGTATCTCATATTTAAATAAAATACTGTGTACCGGATTAAAACGCGAATTATTATTAAATTTTTTAAATTATTTATCCCTACGTTTCGGATGCTTTTCAGCAACCGTGGTGTGCTGTCTGCCCGTGACCACGGTTGCTGAAAAGCATCCGAAACGTCGGGATAAATAATTTAAAGAATATAAATAATAAATCGCGTTTTAATCCGGTACACAGTATTTTATTTAACTGAAAATTAATTTATTCAATTTAAGATCAATCAAAACAACTATAAAACGATTCAAATGTTGTAGACATGTGTAACTTAGCGAAATTATTTGTGTTAACTCAGTAACTCAGGCGCAGTGTACTGCGTCGGCTCTGCGTTAACTCAACTTTGCGTCATGACTCAACAAAATGGAAATAGGAAAACGGATTTTTAAAGTGCTTGCCAGATAAGTCTGCGCGCGGCAAAAATTGGAACTAAATTTCTTTCCGTCATATTGTTTTCCGGAATTAGTGTGCAGCAGTGGCGTTTTTATTCGATTTTATTGGTAATCATCATGCCTAAGGTTATAAAAAGTGCTGGTAGAGATGTTATATTGAAAGTAAAACGTGCTTATGAAACAAAACGGCAAAATAAAGGGCCGATTGTACCATTTTCAAAACTTTTTTATTACTTGACAGGTAATTTTTGGGGTGACCAGTACATGGTATTATGTCTTTATGTGGGGTATTTTTATACGATACACATTTTTACTTTGTTGTTGGTTAATGATTTAGTTTGTTTTAGGATTTAAACCCCATTGAAAAAAAAGAAGTATTGTGGAAAAAAATTTAAATCAAGCCACAGGTGAAATATCTTCAATCTGAAGCGGCATTTAATTCGATAATGTGTGTCAGCATGTTGAAAAAATCGTAGACCAATATTTTGAATCTGACAGGCTTTTGGACATAGAACTGGACAAATTTATAATTGATCATGCAAGTGACAGCAAAACTTTAAACTCTTCTAATAACGAGTCAAGTGAATCATGTGAAATTTATCGAGAATATAGCAGAACTTCTAAATTTTGGATAACTATGGTCCATCAGTGGGTCAATCTTTCCATTCTATTTTCACATGTTTCTGATATATATATATAAATTTGGTGTTGTTTTATTTAATTGTAGATTATGTAAATATTTCTTATGGAGCAGATAAATAAGGAGTTATTCAGTTACAATATGTAACAAATTAAAAATATATATATTTTCACTGAGTTTTAGTATGTAATTATTATTCATCACCCTAAAACTAATTGAAATTTACAAATAAAATTGTTACATCACGTCAAATTTAGTAGTTCATTCGACGTGATATCTAAATATAAATTTGTTTTCTGTTGTGTACTAAGTATACCTAATACGAATTAACATTCAGAATGCCGGTGATTTTTTTGGTGTTGCATAGTGGTTGAGAGTTTGCTTTCTATACCTGGCAATATTTGGTACGCCACCCGTCGCGCGCAGACTTATCTGGCAAGCACTCTAAGTGTCGCCTGGCAACAACGCCTTGACACCTTCCTTTCAAATTCCTCGGTCGGTGCCGTGCGCCAACACATTTTGAACGAGTGAGTTGACTCAGCCTGCGCAGTGAAGTGAGTTGACGCAGTGTTACACATGTCTAATCTGTTGTATTTTTGTATACGCTCACTATACAAATGAATAGATTCGTTGTATAACAGTGACATATTTGCTATGTGATTTACCAAGAATATATATTAATGTTTGCAAATAATATAGATTTACATGAAAGTATAGGGTCCGTGTTAACTTTTGGCACAAAAAAGTAGTTCTGTTACTAGACTGTAGAGCGCGCGGCAATGTATCGGTGTGACACACACATCTGAGCAGTCCGCTGACTCCTCCCCTCGCGTTGTCTCGCTTGCTCTTTCGAGCGAACGGCAATCAAGCTCTCTCACAGGGCATCGAACTCGAAGCGCCTCGAGCATTGCCAAACGTGTGAGAGCGAGCGAGAACGCACCATTACCCCAATCACGGAAAAGCGGCTGGGTGCGAGAGAGTGCGCGCTATGACTCCAGCGTCAGAGTGTGCGTTCACACGGATACTAGTAGCGCCGCGGTGGCTGGGGTAAGAACTATTCTTACCCCAGAGAAACTGCCAAGCGTGCCCATAAACCCTGTGCTTCCATATAAATCTATGTTCTTCGATGTTTGTTATATTACATAACCACGAACTGGTAACACTGTCCGCTATATAATTTATTTGCATTTATTATGTAAGAATAAGTGTGAACTTTAGTTAATATTACATAAACATAAGGTTTTATTTATAATAAAATTCCTAAAATAAACGATTTAACGTGAAGAATTTTGTTTTTTTAATCTACTATACACTGGTGGGTTCCACCCTTAAGCCAAGTACATATCAATGGCTTAAAATCAAAAGGGATAACTACTGCCATTTCACAACTTTACAGGAAAGTATTTTTTATTATGTCAGATATCGACAGACGAGCATGAGGTCCACTTGATGTTAGGTGATACCTCAGCCACAGAACATCAGTCAATGATGCGCTGTCGACCTAATTTTTACTTCGAGCATTCGGAAATCCATAGACTGAAACCGAAACGCGCAATATGCACTTCACGGTTTTTTCATCTATCTATGAACGGTGGTTCGTTACCCGGTCGGAATTTAGATATTGCTCCCACCCGATCAATGCCCGAAGTTACCAGACGTGGGGAAAACATGCTTACAGAAAATTATAAGCACGTGCTCCCGGTGGGACTCGAACCCACGACCCATCGATGCGCAAGGCAGGTGTTCTACCGAACGCGCCAACGAGCCCGTCAAAATTTATAGTTCGTAAAAAATTGGTCAAGGAGTTTTTGAGTTAAAACGTAACAAACAAATCTTTCCTCTTTATAATATTAGGATATATCAAAAAACTGCAGTACATAGGATGTCAGCTCATTGTTGTCTAAGGCATCACCTACCATCAATAGCGCTCGTCTTTCGATCTTATATGGAAAAATAGCGCATTAGAAGTATTTGGTAATATCTGAGACCTGCTCTTCTGAACTTCAATGACCCGTTCTTCCTTTCTTCTTATTACAAGCTTGATATAGTTAAAAAGTACCTAGCATGACAACCGCGGCAAAATTTTGTCGACCGTTTTCTCGTGTTTTAATCGATTATTATCGCTCTATTTCTTTCGGGTCTAACTTGACAATTACACTTGCAACTCGACTTTTAACATCAAAAAATAGATATATTTGTCGATCGAAATATCTTTTCTATCAAAATTATCGATGTTGAGATATAATATATCGAGATATCTTACATCTTAGTTTGTCTGCTCTTGTCCGCGACATATCTCGTGGCGGTAATGCCTAGCATTTGCGGCTGTAGTGTTTTTATATTCGATGGAGCGAGACAAAACATATTTTAACTATATCAAGCTTATAATACTTTTATGAATTAGACCGTTACCCTTTTTTTTATTTATGACTAGGAAGTCGTATCCTTCGTAAAGAAAACTCCAGAAATATTATTTAAGTCTTCATTTTATTGTGAATGTTGTCACCTAACATTATACAGATATAGTATATTAAGCTTACAATTTATTACTGTATATAATGAAAGTTCGTTTTGTAGTAGATCGAACAATTTCTATTGTTTATGACGTAATGGGCTACATTACATCGTGAAGAAGTCATTATTATATATCAAACTGTGCACTTTGAATTCAAATTAATATATCACAATATTTTCGATACTGTTATATTGATAAAATTTGTTTATACTATATTGTATCATTTGGAAGAAAGTCCGATTCCAACTCGTATTTTCACCTCGGTTAGAATCGGTCACTTTCTCCCCTGTACAATGTACTATTTTAATTTTATTTAACTAAATTGTCTAACAATGTTTTGTGTAGATAAAATAAGATAGGTAAAAGTAAGGTAGGAAAATAGGTAAAATAAGGTAAAAAATGCAGCTTTATAACATTAACTTTTACCACTTTCCATTATATTTATGAAATAGTAGGGATCACTTCCTTAAAAAAAATAACGAAATAAATATAATATCGTACCTGTGAAAATGTTTCGAACTATAATAATGAGAATATCCACTCATTATTAGTTAACTCTTTTTTTTAAATTAAAATATCTGTTTTTAATTTTGTTATTAAACATAATTTTGGATAAGTATATCTAATAACACTTAAAACGCATAAATCAATCTGACTGTTCAAGAAAACTGCATTTTTTATATATTCTTCGAACGATTCTAATTCGTTATTTTAAATGAATGAAATTAGATATATTATATTTGAGATATTCGTGCTGATATTAACAATATATCACAGACAAGCCAATATGAAATGATTAGCAATCGAATACAATAACATAAACCATTGACCCATGTTTTATTTTATCGAGTATATTATGTATAGTAGGATGCAGTGGCAGATTCACATTTCCAAGGTGTAGGCTGTAAATCCCCCCTCTCCAAAACGATCTACTCGTATTCTTAAATTAATTAATACATATAGAGTCCGCTTACTGGTTTGGGACCGGAGGGCCTAGCACGAACGACTATCGAGGAAGTATTCGAATCGTCCATCTGTCAGGTGTATGAGAAATCATTTGCATACATATGACAGCTCGACGATACAAATACTTTTTCGCAAGTTGTTCGTGCTAGGCCCTTAGGTTGTTTTGATATAGGATATATAAGTTTGATATTCCGTTGAATGTACAATGAAAGGGATGAGGGAAAAGTCATCGGCAAAATCTCTGTAAGAAGTGTTTTTTTGATTTTCTATAAGACATGTAAAAAGAAAACTGGTCTCCTTTGCCGCCCTAGACTTGTCTTTTTTAAAGAGGCATTTGCGCTCTAGGTACCCCCCACAGGTGTTATGCGGGTGGAGTATTGGACTCGAGCTGACCCGGTAAATCACTCTGCTAGTCAGAGACTGGACTGGACTGGACTGGACTCAGCCTGCTGGTAAATCCGTCACTGAAGTATGAAGTCTCATTATCGACAACAATTATTTTCGACAACGATAATTATCGAAAAATATAATTTTAGAGTCTAAAAGTTTTGTATCTAATTTATTACGAAATCTTTCAAATGCGGTTTCGAAAACGGATATAAAATTACTTGAATACATTTATGGAAATTGTTGCCATTTACAAATTACAAATTATAATACTCGATAAAATATCCAACCTATATTTACAAATGTATGTGTAGCGTAGGGAAAAATAAATTTATATACTCTTACCCTTTTCCAATAACATGTTTTATGACTAATAGGAATAAAATCTAATTTTCTTAATAAGTAAGGCTGATATTGGTCTAGTATAGACAAAGTTTTCTTTGAATTTAATTAAATATTGTATTCGTAATTTAAATCTGTACCTTAAACCGCCATTATTGAATAATTGATTATGTTGTAATCCCAAAGTAACATTAAATTACATCTCATAAGATAATTTTTTGTTTTAATTTTCATTTAAATACAATTTACACTTTTTTTAGAGTAAATAATTCTAATGGAATGTTTTCAACGTATCTTTGGGAATACATGTAACTTTGGTTATTAATAATTAATTTATGGAAAAGAGTATCTATATAATGAACCATAGACAAAAGTTTTAAAGGAATCGTAATAAATACATAGCGATTTGGTCACATGAAGGAGATTATCGATTTTATTATCTAAGTGCATTTTTAGCTATGATTATTTTTGTATTATGAAACTTCACCCTGTATGAAATGTTACAAAAATAAGAATTAGTGATTTGTATTAAATTGTGCTAAAAAGCAATGTTGATATGCGTTGATAATTTTTACAAAATGTCTTATACATATAGTGAAACGCTCAGATTTATACGAACAAAATAATATTATTTTTATGGGTTTTTTAAATTCAAAATTTGAACTATTATTAGGCTATGCTGTATTGTATCTTTTTATAGATAGCTACTTAGTTTTGCTATAACATATTATTTCTAAATGTATGTTTTAGTCTTGTGAATGAGAATTATCAAAGTATAATTTTTAGTATCTGGCTAAAAGGACGCATAGCGATTTATCGTTGTTATAAATTATATTGAATTTAACACGTAATTAAGTGAACTATTATTTACAAATAATAGTTACAATATTAGTCTTATGGATGCCGCAACTCAATGAAAAAGCCCCGGAGTGCAAAGGGTTAACTTTCACCACGTTTAGTATGACTCTTAGTTGCAAAACAGTTGAAATCCTCGATGCTGTTCTCAGTGGCGGCGTAAGACCTAAATGTTATGTGGGCAAGATTCATTTTGCGGGGCTCTCTACCAGCGCAAAACATGGCATTTTTTTACGCGTTCGCGGCTTTTATTTTTATATTAGTAATGCATTTTCGGGGCGCGAGGCCCCTGGGTCGCGAGGCCGTAGGCGGTGGCCCACGTCGCCCACGCATTACGCCGCCACTGGTTGTTCTTTACATTCCACTGTAACTATTTTCTATTTCTCGCACAATCATAAACATTTCTGTATTGCTTCGGTGACGTAAGATTTTATCCGTATTCTTAAATGAAATTACTCTCAAAGGAAAATTCTCTAGAGAGAAGTCTATTAAAAAGTGTATATTATTCACAAGACTAAAATATCAAATAAACTGCATAAAAATATAAATAAAATAAATTAATCAGTATCAAAATGTAGTATTCTTTAGGTGACGACTGGATATTTTTGGAAATATTTTATAGTATGTTGTGCTTTCAACTTTTCCTATTCCCTACCGTATTTATTGTATTTAGTTATTTTCTAATATCCGGTTTCTAAATCGAACTAACTGATCGTCGTAGATAGTTTATCATACCGACGTGCTATCCACTGTTATCTGTTAGTTAAGTATAGAAGCCTGACAAAGTATTTGTCTAATGTAAGGAACGGCTGTACATTTAATAATTACTGGAGATTCCGTATTATACACTTAAAGCAGTTGGTAAATAAATATCCGAAACATTGTAAGTTAAATTATTTATTTACTATATACACAAAAAATATTATAATTATAATATAATTCAGGGCTTAAGTAGATATTGATACTATTTTTTTTATCACAAAGCAGGTGGGATGATTAGTAATCACCATCGTCCACGGACATGCATTTAATTAGAAGTCTCAGATGCGTTGTCGGTCTTTTAAAAAATTATAGGCTCGTTTTTTGAAACCAACGAGGTCATAATTAATTGGAAAAACTGAAGGCCACGTGTGGCCCAATATTGAATTAAATTATATCATGGCGTCACTTCGCTTGGTAGGTTTGTCAGAAAGAACGCCCCAGTGGCCCCTTCAATCACCTTTTTCTTTTTTTTATTAATGAATAGGAAGGCGTTTGCCCACTATCACACCTGGTGGAAAGTGCAGATGCGGGCTACGATGGTGCATGACGTCTACCTATCAAATGCCTATTATTTATTTCTTGAAAATATCCATAGATCTTGAAAGTACACATAGACCTGCTGGAAGAGCACTGATAAAGGAGATGCGCTCGGAGCCTAGCGGGTGCTCTACAAGGTCGGTTTTACCTCTATTTTTACACAGTCCAGGCCGGTCGGCTGTGCGAGAGCAAAAGAGCATGCAAACGGAGCCGTTCGGCTACGCGAGCATGGAAGAACACGTCATCAGAGGCAGCCGGGCGGCTTCTCTTATTGTTTTACACTAAGCGGTTGGCTCTCAAGCATTCTAAATAATATAAGAAGTGAAATGTAAAAATAAACCTTGTTTCAATTATCCAAAACTCTATTTTAATTGCGATCAAAATCTGCGCTTATCATAAAACACAGTTTCGAGTAGCATTTTGAGTATTCGGCCTTAAAATTCGAATGCATAATTAAACAGTATTTTTAAAGCGCGAATGAAAACGCACTACACTACCCGTGCAGAAGGTCTCAGATGAAAATTCTCAAAAAAATTGAATTTCGTATATTATGTTAGTAGACTTTTATGCGTTTATTACATATAGTAATAATACAATCAGGGGCTTTCTGAAATGATTAAAATAATTATCCTTGTCACATAATTTTAATTTAATTATTATCATTGTGTGTATTCGACATATGAAAGCGGTTATTTTTATGAGACATGGTCATCAATCTGTCATGTATCAATATTATTTTAATATAATCTTCATTTTGTTTCATGCTTATATATTTTGTTTACACGTGCCATCAAATTGGATTTAAGAAAACAATGTTTCGTCTAAAATAATAAACTTTTCAGATCGTAATTATTAAAGGTACAAGCCTTAACTATTTGTCTAATTATTTTAAGTTTAATCTCACTGATTCTGATAAATAAGTATTTCCTAATAGCATTCTTTGGAGCGATATTTACAACGAAATCCAGGCAACATTAGTTCTAACGCGTAAGCATAATTCAATTTGGTTTTATCATTCTATTAAGAGACTACATACATTTATTGAGGTTACAGTACTAAACCCAATAAGTATGAAATTTTAAGCTTTCAAGTTATTCAACTTTAATAGTTTAGGTACAAAAGTACCTAAGATACACAAAGAATATATTATCACATTGATGATACTTGCAAGTACATCTTAGGTGTTTATGTCCGTAAACTTCTAAAATTGATTACCTAACTTTAAAAGTTATAATTTCTTATGTATTGGGTTTTAACATATCCTTGATATATATCTACTTTAAAGACAAGCCGTTACTAAACGAAACTATTAAATTATACAAAATTTATTAAATTATAAAAACATTTATAACTTAATAAAAAACAGTCTAAATACGTGTATTTACCGTGGTAATTTAAGACAGCTTGTATACGACTATATACCTAACACAGAAAAAGGTTATTTTCTAATTAGAATAATATTTATTTTAAGATACGTAGCATTGATGGCTCGATTCTTGAAAAAATCATTTAGTAGGTAACGGTTTGTCTTTGAAGGTGCGATGTGTATTATAAATATACTTATCTAATTATTTAAATAAATACATAATTCGTTTTCTCTTATTCCATATCAAATTGAAAATAAGGAGAAGTTGTCTACGTAAAAATGTATATCAAAATGAATTTTATGATTATTACATTTTGTGGGCGTCGTAGACGCAAAGTACACTTAAGTAGGTACATATTGAGTATTTGTACTTTCAAGTATTATTAGGTTAGAAAATAATTACAATCAGGACTGTACAAAGCGATTATTTAAAAACTAATAACTAAAAAAACCGTTAGAACTTCGAATATTTAAGAAAAATTGACATTTAATCTGAGGAATAACAGTAACTTGCGAGGAAATATTCGTGTCGTCGGTCTATCATTTGTATTATAATAATCTTGTCTTACTAATAAAAAGTAAACTAAACAAAGTCGTGTTAGTTACACCATTTATAAGTCAAGAACGGCTGCACCGATTTTGATGATATCTTTTTTTTGGATTAGTCTATGTTCCGAATAACAGAATAACTATTAAAATAGTGGAAACAATATATGCTGAAAATTAATTTTAAAATAAATTAGGTTCGGAACTCCACCATCTTCCGCAATTGGCAGCTCACGTCACGCATGCTTTTAGCTTTAGCTGCAAAATAAGTGACATACCTACTGAAGACGTTAAAGAACAGAAGTAGGTAAATAGATATTTCTCATATAATTGATAGTTGGACGATACTAATACATTCTCGCAAGTCAGGCATGCTAAACCCAACTGAGGATATTACTACGAAATTTGTCACTTTGACAGTTCTCAAGAACAGATTTCGCCTTGAGTAGCTCACTACTCATCTATAAAGACAAGAGAAAAGTGCCTGGCCGCCGACTCACGCTTGGATATACATATTTTGACCCCTTCTAGGTGTCCAGTTGAACTGAAAGCAGTCGCATTCAAGTTGGCAATGCGATTTTATGTCACTGAGTTGTTCTATAAGACTTTCTGATTGTTCACTGTTTTAAATAAAAAAACATTCTTCAATTGGCCAGATACTTTTGACTTGTTTTGTATAATATTTTGGGAGTAATGAAGTAAGCAGATACACTTGTAAACTTAAACAGCGAGGGCAGCTCATTGATATTCTAATACTGAAAATAATTTATATGTTAGTTATTTATACGATTTTGAACGTTTATACCATTGTTCAAAACTTAAGAATATTAATACTATCTTGCGATAGCAATTCATTTGGATATGTAACTATCATATTGTTGAAATAAATCGTGTTATTGTCATAATAATTTAGCACAATCGAACAATTTATTAACTTTAATAGTTGTCTTGAAGAAGGGTATAAACAAATGTCTATAGAATATGACTGCAGGTAAACTTGATCGGTAGATTACGATAGATAAGCTATGAGTAGCTTATATTATTTGAGCCTCTGAAGTATATAATATAATATTATTATAATTAATTTTTTTCACTATTTAAAGCTCTTAGATTTCATTTTATGCGAGTTCTAGAATCGCATAAAATACCAAAGGCCCTTAAGAGTTCGGTAACCTCTGGAGTGGGCAAGTAAATACATTAGAGATAACAGTTATTTATATAGGTAGTTAAATGTCTAGAATGTACAATAGTTATATTTAAAACAAAAGCTACGCTTTTGGCATTCGCGTAAATTTCACACGTCATAGCTCCGAATATCCACAGAAATCCTAAACGCTCGCTAAGAGTTCGTAAGAAGGTCACTTGGATGTATTCTTCACTTTACAGTCTAATTAATATAGTACACGATTTTTGTAATTTCCATCCCCTAGAATAGCTTTGTACAATTGATAAGTCACTTAAATAGTCCACACTTGTACCTTTTCAGCTATAACACACCAGCTTGCCTGATCGTAGTATGAAGATACTACGTGAAGACTCTCCACATAGTTTTCAATTAATTGGTCTAGTTCTCCCTTCTTAAATACGTGGTAGTACCTGTGGTAAGTGACCGCTCCACCTTCTGAAGGTAGGCTGTCTGAGCCGTCGCTTAGAGAAGGTAGAAGCGGAGCGTGAGGTAAGCGGGGAGGGGCTACCGGCATTGTTGCCGTGTCTTCCGATGAAGATCGTGTCTCTAAGAACTTTCTTTCTTTTGAACATTCACTGCACGACGGTAGTGAAGCCAAACTAGCGCAACCCAATGACGCAGTACTTCCTGTTTTATCTCTGCGACTCCAATCACTTCCTGCGGAAGTGTCGCTGGATTCGATTGAAAAGCCAGATTTCAAAGGGGCAGTACTAGTACTGGAACGAGACGTCATCGATTCAGGACTTATTTCCATTTTGTCTAAATCGCTTGAATCGGTGGATTGTCCCACCTTTAATGAAGATCTCTTATCAGTACTGGTACATAAAGAGTCAACACTTATTTCTGACTCTAATGAATAACCAGTTTCGAGGGATTGACTCGTGTCATAAGCACCAGAATCAATAGTTATTTCTGGATTGCCATTGCTCGACGATATTGCGCTATCATCGTCTGGATTTTTAAAGTCTGTTATGTCTTGTAGTTTTTCATCTGTTATGGGTTTTACATTATATTGCATGTTGGCACAATTGTTTAGGAAAATATCTTCATCGCTCGTCACTTTCATAGTCTTCTTAAGTTCCCTGTATTTGTTAATGATTGGGTCGACATCTTTTGATCTTTTCTTACTTTTAGTCTTGGTACTACATTTAGGAAATAATTTATTAATATCCATTTCTTGCGTGTCCTGCAAACATGTTACATATTTTGCTTTCTCTGCTATTTTTCCTATATTAAGCCCGTCATTCCCGCTCTTACTTAAATAAGGATCTTCCAGATGTTGCAAACTATCTGAGAGCTCATCTAATATTTTTTGAGTATTTCTGTCTTCTTCTTCCCGTTTTAATCTTAAAGATATACTTTTCTCACTACTGCTACTGCTTGGAAGATCAAAGTCTTCTTCATTGATGCGTTTTGAATATTGGTCAATTTCTTGTAATAATTTTTCACTAAGTTTTTCAGCAAACTCTGTCAAATGTTGACTGCGATCTTGGTCGACCCAATCTTCATCTTTAGCAATCATATCTGATTTGCAGGTTACCAAAGGTTCATTGGCTTGAATTCTATTAAAACTTTCAGATTTAGATATTGATTTTTCCGAGTCAGTACTGGATATTGATATTGAGTCGTATGGTAAGCGTGTCGGACTACGATGATTTTTCGTATAGTTTTCATCAAGTGATCGTCCTTCTGGTCGGTTTGGTGATAACCTATTCAAGCTCCATGTTGAATTACTTGTACTTCCTTGTTTTGGCGAGCGATCTTTAGACCGCCTGCCTGGTGAAAGACGTTCTAAACTAGAAGTACTCCCACTAGAACTAGTATGGGACTGGGACCTTGATTTGTCTTCTAATATTCGTAGATCACCAGGAGAAAGTTTGTTTAGGCTCCAGTTGCTACTACTGCTACTACTTGAAGCTCCTTGAACTATTCCCATTGTATCGGAGCTTTCTATTTTATCTAAATGTTTTCGTTTTGACTTTGGACTGGACTGTATAACCGTTTCGCATGTTTCATCTAACGACTGTGCAACATCAGCTGCAGCCTCGATGAGGTTTTGTGGATTATTTGTACTTGAAGGTGATTTTTCGTCAGTTGTCGTTTCATCTTTCTTTACTTGCAATTCTGAAGTCAACAAATCTGAAATTAGGAAAGTCATCGTCAAATTATTAATAAATAAACTAAAAATTAACCTTATAATGTATGTATTAATTTATGATAACAGAAATTTAAACCTTAATTTTACCAACCTTTTTCCAATGCAGTTTTGCGTAGTTCCTCTGGTATGACGCTTATAACGCTATCCACTGAATCTGGAGAAGAAACTCCACTAGAATCGCTGTCCATATCATCGACAGCAGGATTGAATAACTCCAATGACATAAGCTTAGGGTGACTCTTCGCAATCGGTTCCGATTTTCCCGTTGTACGAACAATTGGAAATGGAGGTCTTCGACTTACATTGATTGCAGGAATTCCTTTATTTAGCATATCTTTTATTTGTCGTATCCTCTCTTTTCGTTTTTTGTCCGCTTGTCTGGAGTCTAAGCTATCCGATAAAGGTGATTTATTAATTTCTTTAGGTTTAAATTGTGGTATTTCTGGTAGCTCAGCCACTGTTTGAAGTGTTATTTTTGGATATGGTTTAGTATCTTGAAGTACTCGTGGTTTGAGATCATCGGTATCTAACGTTAGTTTATGTATTTCTTCAATATCCTTATTTATTTCAGCGATAAGTTCCTTAGTTACTTCAGAAGAATTTTCTTCTTCTTCTTCTTCTATTGGTGGTATAGGATCAATTTCTTCATAAATTTCAGGAACAGGAATAGAAATAGTTTTATTTATTATTGGCAAGGCTTCTATTGGTGCTTTTATAATTTTTTCTCCCTCTTCAGGCTTTGGTGGAGAATTAGGTTGACTTTTCGATTGTGGCTTTAGAGGGACTATAGGGACATTGTTTGTTGTTGAATAATTCTTGAGGCTGTACTGAGCTACAAGTATTTTATTGAAATTCGCAGCGGCCTGAACAGCGTTTGGGGATGATGGAGGTCGTATTAATGGAAATGCTTGTTTTATTCTTGGAGATGGTAATCCTGGTGAATTTTTCATTCTTGGTGAAGTAGGCACCGAAGATACTTTTAGTCGTGGCGAAGTCGGTCCTGGCGATAAAGGAGTTGGTGATAAAGGGTCGCCACTACCATCTGCTTTTGGCACATATATGACTGAAGCAAAACTATCTTCCGAGTCAACACTTGTGTCACTTTGTAAGCTACTGTCTTTTGATGAATCTGAACCATCTTCTCTTGAATGTCTTCGTTCAGGGCAATTTTTTTCATTGTTAGTACTATTGTCACTAGGAGTTGTAGGAACTTCTGGAGCCGGTCCATGATTCTTCCAACCTTGCAGCATTCTCACGAATACTGTTACCTTATCTATATTCGTTGTAGAAGTTTTGAACTTATTGGTAAGACCATTTTTCAGAGACTGGAACTTTTTAGCTGTAGTGGCCGACGTAGAAAAAATGGAGTCACGAATGGAATCAAAAGTTCCAGGTCGTCGATATAAATATTCTTCATTGAGTGAGGCTTGTTTCTGTATATGTTTTCTTAAGTGCTCTTTCTCTCGTAGCCGTTCCGCAGACATGAGTTCTTCATTAAGAGATGTTTGCTTAAAGACACCAGGCTTTTTTGACTGCAATTTATATGCGTGAATTTTGAAATTAGGCATTTCTTCGACTAGAATCTTCATATCGGTTGGTTTATCGAGATCCTCTTCTGCATCATCTTCGTTAATAGATTTTTTTTGTTTAACTAGTTTTGGTTTTTTGCGTTGCTCCGGTGTTTCGGTTCGAGGTGGATGTATCGCTTGAGGTTCATGTTCATCACCACCAAGACTGGGTAAACTAGACCTTGATCGCACCATCGCGTGTCGTTCTATCTCAGCAATATCGGTGAGACTTCTCGATTTTAATGTAGATGTCTCTGATGGTTGTGCGGTTAATCTAGCGGGTAGAACTTCGTCCAATCTTCGTAATTCTATAGGAAGATCAGCTGCCGGGGGTTCTGATTGACCCCGTGGACAGGGTCTTGTATGGACTCTTGTTCCTAGATTCCAAGATGGCAGAAATGATCGTCGACCAGCCAGTCGTTGCAGCGCTCGTCTAACGAACGAATAACAAGTTTCATTTGGAGATGACAGAGATGAAGATCCCGGTGAACCATCCCGGGTTTTCCATGGTTCTGCAGACCTGAAGAGGAAAATTCTTTCATAATATCGAATTTTATTTTAAAACATATAATATTGAATATTGTATACAGCTGGGTTGTTTGGTTTGCTCAAACTTCTCAGCCGATTATTACTATTGTAACCGAGTCTTTGTAAGCTAAACCATTGTTGAAAAGAGTGTCCATGGAGTTTCTTGCCGGTTCTTCTCCATGAGACCCACTGGAATTGGAACCGTGCAACTAGACGTTTCATAAGAGCCTGCAGGCCTATTTGAAATAAAAAACTTTTGATTTTGATTTCTGTTTTAACTTCCAGTGCTCTTTTATGATTTAAAGCACACTACAATAATAAATATAATTATTAATAGTAATAAAATTTGATATAGCCGTATATAGGTTTAAGTGGATACTTACTGATCGTATTCAACAGATAGAAACCGAGGCGCTGGTGGCGGAGGACATAACGTCACAGGTCTATGCCAAGGTATCAGCACATCCTGCAAATAAAAAAAATGTTTTAGAATTATAAGCACCATGTATTTCATAGTCCGATAGATAAAAACATTTAACGTTATTTCTGAACATACGCAGGTAGTAAATTTTATAACTAGTAGATAATTGGTTTTCCTCCAAATAGCGTTATGCCTTCTGGTAAACTGTGAAATATGGTAGTACTCGTATTAAGTACAACTAGTATATTTTACTAGCAACACACCCCGGCTTCGGTTGCAATGTAGATGTACTATGCCTATATTACTCGCCGATAATGTAGCTTTCTATTGGTGAAATTATTTTTAAAATCTGTTCAGTATATCCAGAGATTACCCCCTAAAACTTCACAAAGTCACAAACTTTACTTATTTATAATTTGAGTATAGATATATTTAAAAATTCCTTTTTTATGCTTATATAAAATCTTTATTTTTAGTCTAACTACTAAATAAATATTTCGCCCCATTTGCATGTAAGTGAAGCGCTCAAAGCTACTGCACCTGCGAATGGAAATTCCGTCCTTCATGTTCCATGGCCCACACAGTGAGGAGGAGCCTTCCACCAATCCTCGTGATCCGAGCGAGTTCCCGTAATGCCATCGCTCTTCGCTCCACCGTCGCGAAATGGTGTACTACCGCGATGGATAGCACCGCGTCGAACGACTCATCACGGAATGGTAGACTGAGGTTGTCGCAAACCACCGCCTGTTAAAAAAACAAACAATTGTTTTGAAAAAATATTATAATTTTAAAAGGTACTCGAAACTGACGAGCGTGTATGAAAGCATTGCTGAAAGTGGAAGAAGCGAAAATGGTATGTAAGGATCGTATGGAATTCCGTGTTCTCTGCCTACCCCAATGGGAAAGAGGCGTGATGTATACATATTATGTATGTAGTATTATAATTTTTACTTTTAATACTCTCAATTATTAATTTATATAATCGTCGAACGCCTCCGCGGCTCAGTGGGTTGGGTTCAGCACTGGAGGTCCCGCGTTTGAATACCAGCGAAAAATTATTTAAAAAAAAAAGTTTCTGTCGGGCAGGGCACAGAAGTCTGACAGACAAACAGTGAAAAAGGCACAGGAATTTGTCTGCCCCATGGTATGCCCCTATTAAAAGAAACGTGTCTGTGGACATTGCTCGCTATAAATATTACGTCGGAATAATTCACAATAATTTCGCCTATGACTATTAATATGTAATATCGGATGTGAATATCGATTACAATTGATTTGGTACGGTTAAAACAGAGATTTATGTTTTTTAACAACTTACGAAAAATATAAGAGTAATTTATTACCGTGCTATTAATTCTTAACCATGTATTTAAAAAGGTTTTGTAGCATATAAAAAAAATGTTTAGTGAAGTAAAAAGAAAATTACAAATATACAGTAATGCGTAATTACTATACCTACTAATGTATATTAATTTTAACGTCATTTTAAGTCATTAGGATATTTATCCGTTGTTTATCTCTTTTAAAAAAAAAGATAAAAAATTACCTCATTATTACTCTGGTGCGCTTGCGCAGAAAGTCTAGTACATCTGTCTCCGCCCACTGCGAAGACAGAGGGATTCACACTCAGGTATTTTCCATTTCCACAACCTGAAATTATAATAAAACAATTATAAATACATCTATATTGTATTAAAAACAACTATACTTAAACGCTGGATAAAGTCTTACTGCTAACCAGTATATATTTCCCTATTTAGTGTTTTTAAATATACGTAAATCACCTTTAACTGCCTTTCTGTTCCCTGGTATGCCCGAAGTTACCAGACGTGGGGAAGACATGCTTACAGAAAATTATAATCATGTCATCCCGGTGGGATTCGAATAAACGACCCATTGATGCGCAGGGCAGGTGTTCTACCGAACGTGCGAACGACGAGATCCCGTCAAAAGTTATTTCAAGCATTTGAGTATTCTTTCTCGAGTTATTATTCCTCAAGATTTTTTCATGTACTTGTATAGTGAAATTAAGTTGAATTTTCTGGGTGGCTTATATTAAAAGGTTAAGAAAATAAGATTATTTTCGTTGTTCTTGTACCGTGGGCGGGAAAGCTGTGTAGGAGAATTGTTTAGGTAAATCCTTAAAATTATTAATACTCTACTACCACGCGATTCAGAACAAAGCTTTTAAGAAAATATTTTTAACGTATTTCAATTTGCTTTTATTTCATTTAAGGTAGAATGTACTCTAAAAATGAGTATTTGAATATAATAATTGAATTAACTCGAATATATGAAACAGTTAAACAATTAAATTATGAAATGAAATGAAATGAAATTCATTAATTTCATTTTCATTTCATTTCATTTCATTTCATTTCATTTCATTTTCATTTCATAAATTATTGTTTCATATTTTTAACCGACTTCAAAAAAGCAGGAGGATCTCAATTCGTCTGTATGTTGCTTTTTTATGTTTTTTTTTTATAGTATAGGGGGCAAACGGGCAGGCGGTTCACGTGATGGTAAGTGATCACCGCCGCCCATAGACATCCGCAACACCAGAGGGCTTGCAGGTGCGTGTCTGGCCTTTAAGAAAGATCTAGGCTCGCTTTTTGAAGGTTTCCTAGTCGTAGGTATCGGTTCGGAAAAACCGCCGGCGGAAGCTGATTCCACAGAGTGGTTGTGCGAGGCAAGGAGTGTCTCAAGAATCGCGCAGTTGTGGACTTCCAGACATCGAAATAGTACTCGTGATATTTTTGACGCGATGTCCGAGAGCGGAATTCAGCGGCCGGGATTTGTATGTTTGTTACGCGACAACTCCGCAAGTTATGGATGGATTTGGATGTTTTTTTTTTTGGTAGGGCATATTTCATAGGTGGTCGCATATATCGAAATGTCCCATATAACTGTTAATAAATAATGCTTTGAAGTAATTAAAACATTATTTTTTACTTTAACGGAATGTTGGAGAAAGAGAAAAAGAAAGAGAAGGAGAAAGAGAAGGAGAAGGAGAAAGTGAAGGAGTCGCATTGTTGAGTCTCTTCCGGCTGCGTTGAGAAACGCGCTTGAATTTATTTTTGCCCGCGTTAATTTTTTGCGATAACTTCTAAGATATTCATTTAAATCATAATATGGTGTAAAAAATTTAAATATTGTGCATGAAAAATTGTATTACATTAATTTATCTCCTAGATTTTTTTAATAAGGAGGGTGTATGTGTATCACATTACCAAGCAGAGCCATCGCTCCCACGGTTTGACATTTAACTTGCTCTTGTTATTTCGATGAAAATTTAAATTGTAATTAAATTCCTTGATGTTACACACATCCTAAACTGAGTGGGAGGACAATGAAATATTTACGCCCATGTATAAAGGAATATTTGTACATTTTAAATGATGCTAAAATTATTTAATTGATTATTATTGTAAATACATAATATAATTATATGCACTGCAGACAATGAAAACGATACTTATAAATTGACGTTGTCCACCTTAATTTTGTTAAATAATTTTTTTGTTCTCATAATTTAACTAACAATATTATGTTATATTTGTGACTATATATTTATAAGGACAATACTAAGGTAAACAATTATCAACTTTGTTCCTATTAATTTGATTATCTTTCTTTTCCTCTATGTTTCCCGAGTTTGTTAATGATCTTAGTATAGTATATTATGTATCTATCTTTAGCTTGCCTGTGTGATGCGTGCAAATGTCTCAAAGCAAGTGTTGAATATAACACAACATACTCTGTAGTCCGTGTTTGTTTAAACATGATCTATACTAATCTATACTTATATTAATATTATAAAGCTGAAGAATTTGTTTGTTTGAACGCGCTAATCTCAGGATCTACTGGTTCGAATTGAAAAATTCACTTGGATCAAGGATTGGAACTCTCTTCCGGCCTCTGTCTTCCCTAATCTGGATACATTCAAAAGGAAAGTGAATAGGCTCTTTTTAGATCAGCATGCTCTATCGTAGACCACGTTGTCACTTAAGATCAGGTGAAACAGTGGTCAAACGATGATCTAATTCTTAACTTAAAAAAAAAATTAAAAAAAAATAAAACGAGATCTCGCTCGCTGACGACACTGATATGGAGAGGGAACGTAGAGCACTATCAGTCAGAGCGAATATGCTGGCCCGTAGATTCTCACGTTGCACAACACAGGTTAAAACAACTTTGTTTAGAGCATACTGCCAGACATTTTATACGTGCAGCCTGTGGATTAAATAAACACAAAAGTCTACGGCTCCAATATAACGATGGATTCAGGGCTTTGATGGGACTGCCCCGCTTCTGCAGCGCATCGGGGATGTTCGCGGAAGCTCGAGTTGATGGCTTGCTGCCAAACGAACAGCATCGCTGATGCGCAGGCTGCGGGATAGCTCCAACAAGTTCCTACAACTTATCGCTGATAGATTATATTGCTCTCCCTATATGAAGCATTGGGCAAAACTGCATTTCTCGGTGCAATCTTGATAGACATCGGCCTTATTCTTTTTATTTTTATTCACAATTGATTTTTAATTAATTTATTATTGTATGTCAGAATTTAATTTAATTTTTTTTTATTATAATTATTATTTTTAATTATTATTAATGTTATTAAATTCAATTATAATTTTCTTTGTCTTGTATTTATAAATTTAATGTGATTATGATGTGTAATTGTAATCTATAATTATGGGCATTTTACCCGAAATAAAGAATATTATTATTATTATAATAGGAGCGAAGCATCAGTGAAAAATGTTGCAAAAACGGGGAAAATTATCCATATAAAACTACTCGACCGATTTTATTATCATGATCTGATACAATGCGCCCGTGCGAAGCCGGGGCGTATTCTTCTTCTTCCTGCCCTGTTCCCTTTTTTTTTTTATTTGGGGTCGGCGCAGTATGTTTTCTTTTTCCATTCTCTCCTTTCACTCACCATATCATCAGTCACACCTTTCAAACACATATCATTCTTCACACAGTCAATCCATGTCTTTTTTGGCCTCCCTCTTCTCCTATACCCATCCACTTTCATATTTAAAACTTTAATAATAAATATGCCCATACCAAGCCAAACGATTACCTTTCAATTTTTCATTCACTGGCGCTACTCTCAAACTTCCTCTTATATACTCATTTCTTATCTTATCTAATCTTGTCACTCCACACATCCACCTCAACATTCTCATCTCAGCAACATGCAAACGTTTTTCATCCATCAGCTTACTTGCCCAACATTCAGAACCATACATCAAGACGGGTCTTATCACGGTCTTGTAGATTTTTCCCTTAAGTTTTAAGGGCATCTGTGGATCACAAATTGTTCCAGATATTTCTCTCCATTTCATCCAACTTGAGCTAATCCTCTTCTTCACATCTCTATCAATATTTCCATCACCTTGGATGAGAGAACCAAGGTAACGGAAATCGGAACAGACTGGCAGTGGATTTTCGTCTAAAGAGATTGGTGCAAATGTAGAAAGACCACCAAAATCACAAAACAAGTGTTCTGTCTTAGAGCGGCTGATCTTTAAACCAACACTCTCCAGCTTTTCCCGCCAGTTTGCCAGTCTGTTCTCAACCTCAATTGCATCCTCGCCAACAAGAACGATGTCATCAGCATAAAGCAAGCACCAGGGTACCTCTTCCTGTAGGTTCGACGTCAAAGCATCTATTATCACCACAAAAAGGTATGGGCTCAATGCCGATCCCTGATGCAAGCCTACCGCTACACTCAAATTGTCGGTCGACCCCGCTGCAGATCGTACATGCGTAGTGCATCTGTTATACATTCCCTTAATCAGCTGCAGGTATTTCTCAGGCACACCTTTCTCTTTCAAAGCCCACCACAAAAACCTCCCGGGGAATCCTATCGTAAGCCTTTTCAAAGTCAATGAAGACCATATGCAGATTTTTATGAGCATACCTGTATTTTTCGCACAGTTGGCGTAGTGCAAATATAGCATCAGTTGTAGATCGCCCAGGCATGAACCCGAATTGGTTTTGGGTGACCTCACTCTCTTCTCTCAATCTTCTTTCTACAACTTTCTCCCAGACTTTCATACTATGTGACATGAGCTTTATTCCTCGATAATTTCCGCAATCAAATTTGTTATTTGTTACTATCAAATAAAGTGACTTACCGACGTCGCAGACAAGGCTTCCAGGCTCGAGGTTGCTGAGGAAGGATGTGACGGCGGGCGCGGGCGCACTGGGCGCCTCATCGTCGCCCGCCTGCTCATAAACGTCGTGCACGTACGCTCGCTCGAGAGCCGCGCCCCGCGCTGCGCACTCGCCCGCGCCCGCTTCCGCACCCGCGCCCGCTTCCACGCCCGCGCCCGCTTCCGCGCCCGCGCCATCCGCCATCACCGCACCGCCATTGTTCTGCGCTGGAAATATAATTAACGATTAAATAATATATCCGAGGGCTCAACCTCCGAGCTGTCATTTGTATGAAATTTCAAATGATTTCTCATACAACTAATAGATGGACGATTTGAATATTTCTTCGATAGTCGTAAAGAAAGTACCACTGAAATAACGGCAACGGTGGGTCAGGAGATTGCTAGTCACAGCTATACACAGGGTTATGTGTAATTCCTTGGAACAAGAGAGAACGGAAGCGCAGCCCGCCTAGCATGACCATGAAGAATTAAATCATTCAATCTTGTTTTAAAATCTTTTAATCTGTAATGGTCATAAATATAAACTCAAATCTTGTTTTCTCTCCATAAATATATCTTTAAAAATAAATACGTGCAGTTATCTATATAACGTCCCTTTATGTTTACGAACTCTTAATTTTTAAATATCTGTTGTACACTACTGTAGAGCTAAGCGTGTACCTAAAACAAATTAATAAACAATAAAACGCACATAGTACTATGCAGTGTAACCGCAACCAATAAACAACAACAATTCGGCAACCGAAACTACTCGTACAATTCGAAACACGATTCGCCTTTGTCGCTAAAATTATTACAATTCAGTCTATTTTCAGCCACGGTTACATCATCCATTGAAGTCACATTGATTTTGTAAATTCCAATACAACCTTGTAAGTTTAATAATTCGATTGTAGCTTTTAAATACTTTTTTATGTTTGTGTAGAAAGTGATAAATTATTTAGGAAATGCGGAGAGAAATGTAGGTACTAGGTATAGTAGAAAAACATTGTAATAATTTCAAATTAAAGTATTTTTTTTAATTTCATAAATATGCAATAGTAAGTAAATTAAATGCCATCAAAAACATACATTGTAAAAAAAAACAAGTCATGCAAATCAGTTCTTCTATCGTAGAAAGTTGTGAGATCCATATAATACCAAGTCGGTCAATTTATTCAGTCCCTACTGAAGGATCCTTCTGTCTGAAGTTATTACGTAATTAGCTAACCTAACAACATCTTATAGTGACCATATCAATATCAATATTGAAAATCTTTGATGTTTAAAATAAAAAGATTGACTCGGCTATCGCATGAAAACACAATGTATATTTTTTAATTTATTTTATTTTTTAATTTATTATATTAAATTAGATTGTTTAGTAACTCAGGATTCTAGTTTAATCCACAACGAAGTTATAGGGCGTCGAAAATGGCCCGAACTACTTCGAGAAAAGGATAGTAGTTAGTACGGCCGTGCCGCTTATTGCTCGACTTGGCGGGGGCACTGCCGTGCCCCCAGATTTTTGCATATATATATATAGGTGTCTACTAAGTTTTATGTCTAAAGACATGGGTTATATAGTTTATAATAATAAATAAATATTTTAGTATTTAGTGTAGGAAATAATTTTTAAACCGAATTTTAGTTCCAAGTACTTACGTGAACCATCTGCCCCTTTGACCTAATCTGTAAAAAAGAACTCAAAAAATCCAGAAGTATTACATATAAATCAAAGGTTTTACACCCCGTGAAGGTAATATAAAGAAAAGTGTTTGCAAATATTCCTCTTACATTCCAAAATAGCGAGAAATCGCTGCACTTACAGGAAAAAAGTTCAATTTCGTGTGGAAATAGTAGTCACGTCGACGAGATTTACTGTTCCCTGTAACTAGGGTTGCCTCTTTGTGATTAATTCGAATGCATTTTTAAGAAGAGCACGAAGCGATGAATGGAGTGAGTGAGAGGCCTTTCTTTGAGCGAGAGATTTATACAGTCTGTTAAAAATCATTAAATCAAATTATCTGTGAGAAATTAATTGGCATTGCAAAAATGACTGATGATACTTTATCGCAAGTTGTTTGTGCTTGAGCCTCTGAAATCTGTATATATTTTCTTTACATTTATAAAAATCTCAAGTCGCGGTGTTCGTGGTCGCTCTCCTCCGAAACGGCTTGACCGATTTTTATGTATATTTGATAGGTATGAGAAAAGGTCGTAAAGTTAAGTGATTAGAGTGATTCCAAATCAAAAAAAAATACTAATAATAGTTAATAGTTATTTTGTGTATTGTACATCTACATTGAAGCCAGATCGCTAGTAATATTATAAAATCTTTCGTCTATTCAAAACAACTGGATAGTTATACAGTTTTGATATCTATAATTAGAATCTTGTGCTTCATGAAATAAATTAAAAATGGTAAAATTTAAATTTATTTTATAATTTGTGTTTTATTAAGTAACTGGCAACCCTAGATATAAGCTGTACTATTCGCAGTTAATGTCGGTGACCCGATTTACGGGTTCTTCTGACCTACAGTTTCATTTCAGCAACCCTTTAAACAATTGAAAATAAAATATTCTTTCAAATTAAATGGAAGATTATTTAAATTGAAAGTATAGGTAAATATAAGAGATACTTTTATAATATTACTAGCGACCCGCCCCGGCTTCGCACCGGTGCAATGCTGATACTAAATACACTACAGAAAAACTGTTATTATTATACATATAAACCTTCCTCTTCAATCACTCTATCTATTTAAAAAAACCGCATCAAAATCCGTTGCGTAGTTTCAAAGATTTAAGCATACAAAGGGACAGAGAAAGCGACTTTGTTTTATACTATGTAGTGATAATATCCTCTTAAATACCATATCTACTATAAAATTATGTATATGTAAGACCCTTCCTCTTCATATAAAGCTTACAATTATTCACATACGAGTTACAACTATAATAAATATTAATATTATAAAGGGGAAAGATTTGTTTGTTTGTTTGTCACGATTTAACTCAAAAACTACTTGACCCATTTTAAAAATTCTTTCACCAATAGAACAGCTACATTTTCAGCGAGTAACATAAACATTTGTGTGTATAGTTCATCTTCATTGCACCTTGCTAAGCCGGGGCGTGGTACTAGAATTTTAATATTATATCACATCACTTACTTTTCATTTCTTACCAAATTTTATTCCGGTCGGATAATGTACCACCGTTCATAGATGAGAAAACCGTGAAATGCATATTTCGCGTTTCGGTCTCAGTATATGCATTTCTGAATGAACTAAAAAGTAGGTCGACAGCGCATGATGGACTGAAGTCTGTGGCTGATGTATCGGATATAATTATACGAGCATAACGGAATACCAGAAGCCAGCAAGTAAATTTTGGGAATGAGGAGCAGAACAAGAAGAAGCTAGGAGTAAGGAAAAATGATAGTTCAAAGATAATAATATAAGTATAGTGAATAAAGAGTTATAGGTACCTATCAGGGATGTTACAGAGCTTCAATTTCGGTTCCGAAAAGTCGGAACTTCCGATTGATTTTTCACCTCCGATTTCGGTTCCGATAGATTTAAATTGGAGGTTATAATCGAAGGTCGAAGCACATCGGCGGCAGTGGCCGCGGTCAGCGCCATTTTATTTAATTAACTTCTGTTTAAAATTTGAGAAATTTAGTTTATTTTTATATATCACACCCAGGAAAGTGTATACTTTTTTGAACTGATATGAATGAAACTGATGAATAATGTTTGTAATTTTAGTAAGTAATGTAGTAATGCCTCCGATTCCGGTTTCGGTTCCGATTCCGGTTCCGATAAACCAAATTTAAAAACTCCGATTCCGAATTCGGTTCCGGTAAAACCACTTCCGTAACATAATATTGTCTTTTATTAACGCGAGTATCACACATTTAAATAAAATACTGTATACCGGATTAAACTTCCGTAACATCCCCAATACCTATATACAACTAAGGGGTATATCATATGTGATAGATTAACCTATATTTGTCAATCCGTTCGCGTTTATCGCGTAAATACAATTAAATGTTATATAATAAAAATGTTTCATACAAAAACTAACATAAATACGAAACAAAAAGCGCTATGCACAACTGTAGAAATCCATCACAATGAAAGAATCAAATACACGTCCTATTTAAAACATTGAAAACGGAAATAATGTTGGCAATTTCAGAAACGATTCATCGCAAACATCTTTTGTGTTTCAACAATAATGTAGGTAGGGTTTTTATTATGAGGGAAAATGCTGATGTTTGAACTTGGTCAGGATCTGTTGTGGCAGATGTGGGTATATTAAATGATTTCAGCTGATGCGATTACCCAAGAGCTTCGGATTTTATGGAACTATAAAAATAAGCAGATACAGTTCTTTGTATTCGGGCAGTGGTTTTAGTTATACAATAACTCTTAAAAGTTATGCTTACTCTTAATAGGTTCACAGTCCACAGACCACATTAGGCTGTTCACCTTACTCATTATTAAAGACCCCAGGGCTGGATTTAGGGAAAGCTATCGGCAACCGCACCGGGCCTTGCACAATAGAGAATTCAATAATATCTTTCAAATTCCGACTAGTAAACGCTAGTAAACAACTTCACCTTTGATATATGTTTTTGCTGTTTTACCTTCACCTACTGTACTTTGTACAAACATGATTATAGAGTTAACATCGACATAAATTGAGGCCAGAGGGACTCCACTTTTTTGTTACCCAAACGCCCCCAAACACCTGTAAATCTGGCCCTGAAAGGCCCATTTACATGATGCCATTTTCTTGTACTGATACTAGAGCAATAATTTAAGCGCATAAATTGGCATCTAAGGATTTTAAGCATCTGTTTACACGTTATTATGTGTATACTATGCCGTGTGTGTCGTTGCCGTCGTGCCGTTTTTAAATCGGTCGAGTAGTTTTTGAGTTAAATCGTAACAAACAAACAAATCTTTTCTCTAAAATATTAGTATGGAAAACACCTCGACATCAATCAAACGAATAAAGAATTAAATTCCTCTTTATAATATTAGTCTAGATATAGATTATCCGAATATAGAGATCCGAATGCTCGAAGTAAAAAATAGGTCAACGGCGCATCATTGACTGATGTTGCCTCATGCCCGTCCGTCGATAATTAACATAAAAAAAAGATTAAGATCAAAAGTATACTCATAATAATTACAAAGCGATAAGCATATAGCCGTGCAGTTCATTGTGTGATAGCGATGTAATACACGATCGTCGGGGTGGGGGCGTCCCAGCAACGCAACTAGGACGAATTCAGGTCGGAACCTTCACCTCTTTACAGGAGCACACAGCGATATATGCATTGATAACACTTTATTTAGATAAGCATTTATTTATATATTGAGTCACAGTGCAATCTATCATAAAACACCTTGTATTTACTTGGAGGACGAATCACTAAAGTAAATAAACCGCCTATAGCACACTCGGATACAACGATATATCGCTTAAAACCACGAAACCTCTGGGCTATAACGCCCAACCGTCGCTTAAAATAATGAAGCGTTTGAATATTGATGAAAACGAAAGGTAAAATGTAACATTTGAGAATCAGATTTAAAAAAAAAACCAAAAATAAAACGATGAAATAAAAATAAAAAAATAATAATAAATTTTTGATTCAAATTAAAAATCATTTAGGTAACATAATGTACACTTATGAACGTCAATAAAAAAAATAGATATTAAATGCTTCTATTTTTACATTTACTGCCAGTTCTCTAATCAAAGGCGTAGAGCGGACGAGAAATACTGGCAATAAACTCGCCGCCACTCTTTTTAATCGCCAAGTTTTTCGTTTTACAAAATTTTGTTCAGCTTTTTGACAATTTATTTGCATAATATTATCTATATTTAAATGAAATAATAATTAAATATTTCAATTATTTATCTAGTGCCATATTGCTTATAACAACTACCGGTTATATCGTCCTTAGTTATTTGTATATGGTTTCGTTAAACCGATGTTTACTGTAAATGTTGTTTGAAGACTAATCAATTTATGTACTACACACCAAATAACTAAAGAGCACAAAAGAAATATAAAAAATTGTATATTATTACGGCCTTATTACCTACTACCATTATATTTTCAACCATGTTATTAGGTAACCTGCGAAGCCAGGGCAAAATCGTTGAGTTTTCATAAAAATCTTCGATATTTGGCATAAAGTGCAAAAGAAACGACGGGCTCGTTGGCGCGTTCGGTAGAACACCTGCCGTGCGCATCGATGGGTCGTGGGTTCGAATCCCACCGGGAGCACATGCTTGTAATTTTCTGTAAGCATGTTTTCCCCACGTCAGGTAACTTCGGGCATTGATCGGGTGGGAGGAATATCTAAATTCCGACCGGGTAACGAACCACCGTTCATAGATGGAAAAACCGTGAAGTGCATATTGCGCGTTTCGGTTACAGTCTATGGATTTCCGAATGCTCGAAGTAAAAATTAGGTCGACAGCGCATCATTAAATGATGTTCTGTGGCTGAGGTATCACCTACCATCAAGTGAACCTCATGCTCGTCTGTCGATATCTGACATAAAAAAAAAGAAAATAAAAGCAAAATTTAAACGCAATTTCCTATATTTTTTGTTGAAACTGAAAACTCATGACTGAAAAAGCGTTGTATAAAATAAAGCATTTTAACAAAGTCAAAAAATTCAATCCTCAATTTGCATACCGTTTACACCGAGCTATCAATTTTATATCACAAAAGCACGCTTCCGATTGAAAAACTTGAATAATCGATCATCCAGTGACAGATATTCAAATAACAATATCCAGTGGTTGCAATCTAGTGATGTAAAAATAAACTGCTGTTTGAAAGGCTGTGATACACATTTTTGCAAATTGGACATCGTTATATGAAGTAAATGTAAAATTAGAAGCATTTTATTTTTGTTTTATTGACGTCCAGCCGGCCTAGCATGACCGCCACGAGATATGTCGCGGACGAGAGAAGACAAACTAAGTTGTTAGATATCTCGATATATTATATCTCGACATCGACAATTTTGATAGAAAAGATATCTCGATCGACAAATGTATCTATTTTTGATATTAAAAGTCGAGTTTTAAGTGTAATTGTCATGTTAGACCCGAAAGAAATAAAGCGATAGTCGATTGAAACACGAGAAAACGGTAGACAAAATTTTGTCGCGCTTGTCATGCTAGGCCGGCATAAGTGTACATTATGTTACCTAAATGAATAAATGATTTGAATTTGATATACGGAAAGTCAAGAAAAATACGGATGTCTGCTTCAGGTGTGATTGGGGGTGTGGAACAACAGATTATAAGCTCTGTTGGACTCTAGACAGCTATGCTGTGCATATGCTGTGTCGTCTTCGGTCTAAGCTGCCCCACAGTTCATAAGTTTTAAATTTTTATGTAGTAAGAAATTTTATTTCGTGTGGAGCTTAGTTATTTCTTGTTCTTTCAAGTTATATGATCAAATGAAAATTATGCTGAAAGACTTCACTATTTTAAATTTACCTCATTGGACAAGCGTCGGACACAACAAGATTTGATAACCTTATATAAAATTATTCACTATGAATTAGACTCTCCAACATTACTAGAAATGCTTAATTATAATACACGCATGGGCAATCGCAATTACCCTAAACTATTCATTCTAAAAACTTACAAGAATAACACGTCTTTTTTTAATCCTATTGTTCGTATATGTCGCTCCTATAATGAAATTATTGATAAAAATAAAACCTTAGATATATTTTCTACCACTAAACTTTCTTTTAAGAGAAAATTACAACTCCTCCTCCGCTGAGCAATTCACAAATTGTATTAATCTTATTACTTAGTTATTTCTATATTTTTTTAAGTTTGTTTCCAAAATTTTATTTAGTTTGTTTAGTTTTAACTTTAGTTGTTAGCTTTGTTCACGTATTCATTATTATTCCTCTGTGTATACATGTTTTTGAGAAATAATCTAGCACTCTACTTACTGTACCTATTATATATCTTTAAGATTGTTTCTTGTTATGTATACCTAAATAAATAAATAAATAAATAAATAAATAAATGGTAATTTCGTTTCAGCTGCGTTATGTGTGTGAAATACAGAGTCACCGCATTTGATAGTGAGGTATGGTGCACACATTTTTGTTTCCGTTTCAATGATCCTTTTTAAGTAAAGCTTAGAATACTGCACGTATTCTGTGCTCAATCGTTTATTTTTATTATGTCATCATTATAATAAAAATACACAATTATTTATGTTATGTTATGTTACATAACTATTAGTACCGTACAAACTTTTAGTTAAGTAAAGATTGTCCCGATAAAAAAAAGCAACAAATTTACGGTTTTCGGATTTAAAATTATATAGACTTAAAAATAATAATTCTAAGTACTTCTTTATACGCAAATATTCTATAATACATTAGATAAATAACAAATGATTAAAGAACCTAAAACTAAAAACCTTAAAATATATACAATAAAACCTAAAATATATTAATAAAAGGGGTCCCTTTAGGCAAGGTTCCGAAGATACTGGCAGCGTTCCCCCTTTGAATGGCAAGACTAATTCTTTGTCCGAGGTAGCTGCCAGCTCTTCGGTCTCCTGTGATGTCGACTAACCTTTTTGCTATTTCCTTAAAAAGCTTTATGGCGCTAGGACCCCACGGACCAAGGGTCTCGACACCGAATGGGACAAAATCATATTCGGAGCCTAGACCCCTGTATTTGCAAGTTTTAGCTTTTTCAGCCGCTTCACAAGCCGCACCAACTCTGTTATTGGTTCCATGTAGATGGGAAGGGGCCAGCGTGTCTGAACAAGTTGCATCCCATACCAGCACCCGGCCCATCTTCCATGGAATCAAACTCATACCGTCCGGTCTCTTGCCATCGTCTCTTGCAATACCAGTCGGCTCAAGTAGACTTGGCACGTTGACGGTGGCAAGGGACCTGCGTATGATATCGTTAAGTGCGGCATGTCTCGAGAAGCGGCCTGCACTTTTTAGGCATGACAGTCCGTGATGTCCTAGCTTATCGACATCACTGCCGCAGGGACATTTATGTGGAATGCAGACCGGAACCCCAAGCCGTAGACAGGCTGCGATTCGGAGCGTGTCTGGCTCGAGAAATGTTCCTGTATTTGAAGAAGGATACGCATGAAGCCAGTAGCCGGCCTCATGTGCACCCACGGCCAAAAGTCTAGCACGCGCCGAACCTGTACTACAGCTCAAAAGATTTTCATAAGACAATTTACAGTTTATGTCATCCCAGCTCCTCTGTGAATTTGGAGAAACTGGAAAATTTTGACCTGGGCATGCAATTAAGAAAGCGTTTCTAGCTTCTTCCAAACCAGCAATCTCAAAGTTTGAAGGGGATTCCCTTAAAATTTTACTTATGAGATTTGCTGAACTATGGACAGAAGATAGGAAGGCTGGTAAAGCGACACTGGAAATTTTGCGAATCCCTAAACCACCATAACGGATGGGTAGGGATGCTTGGGTCCAAGATTGCTCGTTCAGCTGCATATTAAGAATCGATTCTAAGCTAATTTTGAATAAGTCGTCTACTTGACTCAAAAGATCTGGGTGATTCCAAAAGGAGCAGCAACGGAGCACATACGTTAATTTTGGGACGAAAAGACAGAATTTTAAGATACAAAGTGCATAATGTGGACTTATTTCAAGGAGACGGTCAGCAGAATTTTTAAATTTAGTAATTGAAATATCAATATATTCAGAAAAAGATTCATCAAAAATTGGAGAACCTAAAAGGTAAAGGGAATTACTGTTAACAATTTTAATATTTGGAGCCAAAATATTAAATTTTTGTTTTACGTCAGTTAAATTTAAGTCGCAGTTATTTATAAAAAGTTCGCATTTGCTAAAATTAAGTTCCAAACCAATGGCTTGAAATTTATTTTTGATTAAAAGAAGGTCCGAAAACACAGTATCCACATCACCTCCTAGGGTTCCGTCGTCCAAATACCAAACGTTGAATTTAGAATTTAAATTTTTGATTATCGGATTTATAGCCAAACTAAAAATTGCAGGCCCAAGGGGATCACCCTGTTGACATCCTACTTCCGAGGACAGTTCATTAGAACGATATAATAATTTTGTTGGATCAGCGTAACTGAGAAGAAGATAAAGATTTCGGATTTTGTACTTGATAATATCATAACATTGTGTCATGTTAAATTTCCCCCTCAGACTCTATAGTTTTTTATTCAAAAAATGCGACATAAATAAAAGGCCGCATCGTTTGACCGCGTCGACTTAGAATTTCTGTCAACTTGATACCTCCACGCGTTCCTGAGAAAAAGGGTCTTGACAGACAGACAGACAACGAAGTGATCCTATAAGGGTTCCGTTTTTGATACGGGATTGTACAGATCCCTAAAAATAGTGTTTTTGTTTAAATTGCAGTAGATGTCCATTATTATTTCAAACACACACTGACTTCTAAGAAATACCGAGTTCGATAGATTAATTGGGTCGCAAGTTCGATGACTTCTCGTGCTAATCGTTTTATTCGTTTAGTTTCAATCCAGATCGCCGTTGGGAACTAGACTTTATTAAGTTCTGTTCATTTTCCTCCGGAATGAAATAAAAATAAAATGTGATTTATTTTAGTATGTTTTAAAATAAAACTGTTATATTTTCGTTTGTCACTAAAACTATTAATTTGTTCTATGTCGCGATGTTTCTTTATCATATTGGATATGGAATCCATTAGTTATGGAAAACTTTTTGACAGTATCATTGGCGCGTTCGGTAGAACACCTGCCGTGCGCATTGATGGGTCGTGGGTTTGAATCCCACAAGGACGACATGTTTATAATTTTTTGTAAGCATATCTTCCCCACGTCTGGTAACTTCCAGCATTGATCGTGATAGTGAGACCTTATTTATTTATTTACGGAGCTGATGCTGCAATTTTCTATATTGTGACTGTACTAGCTATTTAGAGGACACCAGGTGTTTTTAGTATGTGTGACTTCGTTTTTTAATTGGAGAGTTTCAATATTCCCTTTTGAAGTTTGGGTGTTTTTGAAATTAAACTACAGAAACTATTTTCTCTTACGAGGATTGTTGTTTGATCGAAGCGTACGAGTATGTAGTAGTTTGTACAAGGAGAGGGTGCCTACTCGTCAATCGTCTTCACGGATTTCGCTCAAAACAGACGGTAAATACTTGGCTATAAATGAAAGGATCCGGAGTGGGAACTCCAGATGACCAAGGGTTTAGAAAATATGTTTTTCAACTTACATTTACTTATTTTATATTTAACACTAACATCGTGTAAGCGGATACTTTTTTCTGACTTTCCAAATATTTTATATTCATGTCGCAACTTTAAATAGTTATTATAATTTTACTAATTCATTTGATTTTTTGATATTTATAATAAATCATTTGCACTCGTTTGTAACCTTCTAGAATGATAAAATGCTATGATCAAATTTTCTAATAATATAAGTGTGTATACGTTGAGGGATGAACAAAGAAATACAATATCCTTCGTTTCTGACGACAGTTGCGTAGCACTGACGATATTATAATAGCCTCCATTTACGTAAGCCAGTTTATTTTTAGATTAAATCGTTCTCTGTGGATTATGTGGATTAAATAATCTTGTCTAATTCTTACATACTCGTGTATTAATACCCCGTGTTTAACCTTTTGTAAACTAGACATTTACCTAATCGTCATGATCGTAGAACAACGGCGGATCTTCAAAACGGCTACTTTACAGGAGAGCGTTTTAAAGATTGATAAGTCGTTTTTAATGCATAATTAAAACATGGCAAATCTATTCGGGTTCAAACTCGGCAATATTATGTTTGGTGTCTTTTTAACTGTTGAGAATTGAAATTTTTTTAAAGATTCAGAAAAAAGAATTCAAAAAATCAGAACCGTCGTTGTTCTACGATCATGACGTAATGGTACATATATCAATTTAATAGTAGACATAATTTTGTAGTATTGAGGGCTATCTTTTCTATATTTAGATATATGTAACTGAGGAATTAAGTAGTTCATTTTTTAACGCAATATGTCAAAAATATATTAGATGTTAGATACGATTACTAAAGATAATCCGATTGAATTACTAGTAAATCCGACTAGTTTCTAGTACTAGCTCTACCTCTAACCTAAGAGGAGGATCCTCGTAGTCTTATCACTGACTGGGGATTCCCACATCACATCATATTATCAATACTAATATTATAAAGAGGAAATATTTGTCTGTAACGATTTAACTCAATAAAGTAACATAATGTATTTTTTGTTTAGTACATCTACATTGCACCCTGGCTAAGCCGGGGGGTGTTACTAGTTATCATATAAACGCATCTGCAAGCCCTCTGGTGTTGCGGATGTCTATGGGCGGCGGTGATCACTTACCATCACGTGAGCTACTTTTTGATTGAAAATTACTCCTCTAGTTAGCCGTAATTATTTACGGCCTTACGAATACGAGCAGTAAGACTGGTCGAGGATTCTTACTTTAGTTTGAAGAAAGAGCACACCACCTTTTTTATGTTAGATATCGACAGACGAGCATGAGGTTCACTTGATGTTAGGTGATACCTCAGCCACAGAACATCAGTCAATGATACGCTGTCGACCTACTTTTTACTTCGAGCATTCGGAAATCCATAGACTGAAACCGAAACGCGCAATGTTTTTTAAACCCGGACGGAATTTTCATATTCCTCCCACCCGTTCAATGCCCGTAGTTACCAGGCGTGGGGAAGACATGCTTACAGAAAATTATAAACATGTTGTCCCAGTGGGATTCGAATCCACGACCCATCGATGGGCACGGCAGGTGTTCTACCGAACGTGCCAACGAGCCCGTCGTTTCTACGGAGATCATCAAATGGTGATCATATGGCGTTCCTATGAACGCATCGGTGATACTTCCGCTTCTTCCTCCGAGAATACAAAGTATTTATTTTTCTTTTATATACTAGGTACTAAAATACGTTTGGTTAGGTGTGCGTGAGGTTGCAGTGCATCGTTGCAGATGGGTTGTGGGTGAACGAACTGGTGTCCGCGGCCCGCACGCGCAATGCGGTGACCTCGTTGTTCCTACTTCTGATCTACATTCACTTCTTGGGAATTTTATTGATTTCCTAGAAATTATAGTTTGTATTTTATAAGAACTCACCATAATGGATTAACTACTAAGTTATATAAAGGGTTTTAAAGCGATTTATTTATGACTAGCAACGCGCCCCGGCTTAACACAAAAATAGCCTATTACTCGCTGATAATGTAGCTTTCTATTGGTGTAAGAATTTTTAAAATCGGTCCAGTACTTTTTGAATTTATTCATAACATACAAAAATTCAAAAAAATACAAATGTTTCCTCTTTATAATATTAGTATAAATAATATGTATATGTAGATATAGTCTCAAATGCTAGAGCTTTTTAATAATTTTGAAATCAGTAGATGCGTATATTTTATAATAATATATTAAAGGAGCTTACAATAATTACAATGTTGATAAAAATATTACAATCACATTATTTAATAATTTAGTTTTTTGCAAAATATTAACTAGCAACAATTTTTTTTTTTTGATAGAGTTTCGGAACGTGAGCTTGCCTTCATTAATCCGGTCATAAACCTTATCCACTATACACAGTAGCTAAGTAAAATTTTCATAATAATCTTTGAAAATCCAAGGGAGATTAAACCAAAAAAGTATTGTAATTCGTAATGCATGGCACATTTCGGTAGTATAAATAAATAATTTTTAAAAAGATCACCTGTCATATTTCATTAAAATAACTATTTACCGGATTAAAACGCAATTGTTTTGATCCGGAAGACTGATATTTTATTTAAATGTGTGATACTCGCGTTAATCTATATCTATACAATGTTATAAATAGGAAAGATTTGTAATTTTGTATGTTATGAATCAACTCTAAAACTACTGGACTGATTTTAAAATTTCTTTCACCAAGCGAGTAACATAGGCTATATATCGGTTTTGTATATAGTACACCTACAATGCACCCGTGTAAAGCCGGGGCGCGTTGCTAGTAAAAGATAATATTATGGAGCGGTATTGTAAAACGAAACTTTTATTTTACGCCACAGGGTGTAAGCTAGTCTTTCGGACTTACCGTCTTTTCCGTGTGTCAAATTCAAGACATTACTTTGGATTTCGATTGGCTGATGCTAATTATCAAATATATTTCTACAGAAAAATAACATTTAACCTAACTTTCAAAACTAGAGCTGTGTTTGTTTTAGATCATTTTAACAACTAACACTGATTCATCTATATTTTCGTGTTTTCCAAGTTTCAAGTTCTTCCATTACACTTATTGGCGGTGTTATCGTACCGAAGTAAAGGTATCAAAAACATAAACAAAAAAAAAATAGAGCCAACCTGAGTCTAAAATACGAGCCATAGAATGGAAGAAAATAATGCGAAACATTGACGATTATTCTTTATATCTGCAATTTTATCGCATCACAATGAATATACATTATACATACTATCTCAAATTATTTCGTGTAAGATTATTAAGTTGGCCTTCGTTAAAACGCTTTTCTAGTTAAAACGACGACAATATATTAACCGTGTAAGACTGTGTCATGGCGCATAATCTTAATCATTCACTGGATATTGTACACTATGTAGATTAGTTTGGTGTTTGGAAACCTTCCAGAAATCTGAATAAACTTTGTGCAGATCGTACTTCATCATATTTAGGTCATTTTGAATTATTTGTTGCTTATTGTTATTTATGTTTCGTGTTAGGTCTATATTAAAAGTTTTACGTACTGAAAATAATCTTTCTTTTTTATATTATAGGCTCACTTTTCGGTCTAGCATGACAACCACGACAAAATTTTGTCGACCGTTTTCTCGTGATTTAATCAATTATCTCTTTATGTCTTCCGGGTCTAACATGACACTTAAAACTCAACTTCTAAGTAATATCAAAAGTTATAGTTTTATATTTGTCGATTGAGATATCTTGTCTATAAAAGTTGTCGATGTCGCGATATAATATATCGAGATATCTTATATCTTAGTTAGTCTTCACCGCGAGATTATATCTTGATGGTCATGCTAGGCGAGCTGATGCGATTAATATAAAATACCAGCCGGCCTAGCATGAACGCCACGAGATATCTCGCGGACGAGAGAAGACAAACTAAAATATCTAGATATATTATATCTCGACATCGACAATTTTGATAGAAAAGATATCTCGATCGACAAATGTATCTATTTTGATATTTAAAGTCGAATTTTAAGTGTAATTGTCATGTTAGACTCGAAAGAAATAAAGAGATAATCGATTAAAACACGAGAAAACGGTCGACAAAATTTTGTCGCGGTTGTCATGCTAGGCCGGCAGTAGTCTTGACATTGTCGACATTTAAGATCAATAGGTTCGTTGAAAGTTCCCAAGTCGTATTAGTTGGGAAACAGTGCCGGCGAAAATTCCACAGAGTGGATGTGGGAGGTCCTTTATCAATCGCGCAGTTGTCTATGCGGTTAAATTCTACATTACACGTGTGAATTGGATATAAGATAATCTACGTCATTAGAGACAAACTAAAGTATTTATTTATGGAGACACGAATTGCGCTTGTGAATGATAAGAGAGACATAGCCCTTTTCAGTGACCATAGTACTATCAAGTACCTTATTCTTAAGTTTGTTTTTTTTTTATATCAGTATACAATTTTTTCTATATTATTATCACTACACACGGGTTGTGTTTAATGAATAAATTTTGTTTAGTACAGTAGGCACAGAACAGAAGAATTTTTCCTGTTCTGTGACAGTAGGTAACTTAAATTTCATAAATAAGAATTTGAAAAATTGCTAATGTTATTTTTTAAAAAGAAAAGCATAGAATAGTCTATCTTATTCATGAAGCCGATATACAAATACGTACGAGGCTTAACCTTTGTAAATCCATTCATGTTCTTTATAGCTTCAATACAAAGATTGGTCACTGTAGTGTTTGTAGAATTACACACTGACACAGTCATATAATACACATATATAGAGTTACCACAAAGTCTATATATACACTGTCTCTGGCGCACCACGTCAGTATCACGAGAGCCGTGAGCGAGAGTGGACGTGTTGTGTGCGTGCCGAGCCTGTGACACCATGCTGTTGGATACCATGCTGTTGGACACAAACAGCAAACACTACAAATGGCGACGAGGATAAAGGCCAGTAAAACAAATTCATTAATTTTTAAAAAGGAAAGGATAAAAAGTGGTTTTGTTATAAAACTCATACAAGTTATTTCCATATTATTCATTCACTCATTCTGTTTACTGGGTGCACTCAATAGCTTAGTATTATAATTTGCTAGATCGAAAGGCATTGCTTTGCTAAGAAAAGTCGTTCAAGAGAGGCAAAACTCAAATCTACCCTCTTTTTAATAACATTGAGGTTAATAGAATAGTAATTGATATCGACTGTCAGTATTATTGTTTCATAGCAACTAATTAAATTATTTGTCGTGTTTATGCAATAAAAAATATTGGGGCGCCGGATCGGACGCGTTTACGGAACGGTCGTTACGGATCTTAATGGTTCTATTCAGTTGTTGTCGGTGCATTAGTAACACGACCTTTTGACCTACATGGCAAAAAATAATAATAATAATAATATGTTGCTTATAGTTGAGGTGTTATCTTATTATAACAATGGTTAGATAGTTTAATTAGCTAACATCAGATAGTAATTCACATACATGCGCTGCGTAATTGAATCTCAATTATGCAAGATATCCGTTCCGATTTTTACTATTAAATCACATCAGGATTGCATTCGACAATATATTTTGTACAGTTTCTTCCTTGTAACCTTTTAATACTATGTTGTTTGTTGGTTATGCCACTTGTAAAACAAGAAAGGCTACACCGATAGTTTAGTGATACTTATTTGTTGGTTTGGTATACGTCGCGAATAATGGAATAACTATTAAAATGTCGAAAAATTCAGCAAGAATATATGCAGAAAAAGTTAGTTTCGGAATGGATTGGATTCGGAATTCCGTCATCTTGCACAATAATTGACGGCTCGCGTGCTTGTAGCTTATTTGTAATAATTGATGTCCAATCCAAATCAGTGTCAGTGTCACATACTAGACAAAGAAAAGAATAAGGAAAATGGTATATTCAAATCTAGAAATATTTTCACAAAAAATAGTCAATATTCTAGCAGGAAAACGTATACCGCTAGTATTTAGACATGTGTCTGACATCAGTCGAGCGTAATATCTGTTATACCTGTTACTGTGCTAAAAAAATAACAAGATATAAATGTCTATTAATAATAAGAGTGTTAGTGATATACTAAAAGAATTACAGATAATACGATCTAATTTAGTAGTGACTTTTCAAGGTTAGTTCCTTCCTGTGAAACGTCAAATTGTGTTTTGTTGGATAATAAATACGTGCAACCCGTTTAGCACGCGACAATCGTAGATTGAGTCTGGTAACAATCACAGTTGTTTGAAAATGGCTTGGCTGTTAATAGTAGTTGGTAAACAGTTGTTTAAATGAAATGAAGTATATCTTTGTTGCAAAAAATTCAATAAAACATGAATAGAAATTAGACATGAGTTTGATATATCAAAGCGTGGCTTATGGCGGTTATGTGTTACATGCCATACCGTATCGATATACTTATTAAAATAACCGTTATCACGAAAACTTGTCAAAGCCGTAACTGGCGCGCGAAAACATGATAATGGGTTGTATTAGAACTCAAAGACCGCCATAACGAACAAAACACAAACGATATAAGGCTTCCATATTCGGAGATGAAGCGAATATGTCATGGCTTGCAAGGTTGTGAATAAGGTTTAGTTTCTTTGACAAGTTTGCCACGTTTAAAAAAAATTATCAGGAAATATATTAAATTGTTATTTTACTGATAATGATTGGGATGCTAAAGAGTGCGCTTAACATTTTTTTTATGATAAAATTGTTTATTGACTAACAAATAATTTCAATTGTGTCAAATTGATTTATGGTAGCAGGGACAGAGTTCTAAATGGTTGGTCAGGCGATCGATAGGTGGAGTGAAAGACGATTTGAGTTCGTTTCTGGTTTGCCCATATCATGTTAACGTTTGCAAACCTTAGTAATTTATATGGATATCTGAAAACGGTTTTCGATATCAATATGAAAACTGTATATCGGTTACATGGCCGTTTGTGAATAAAAGCGAAAACGCCCATATCTAATAGAAATAAATATATGGGGCAGGCAACCTGTACAGGCTAATCTGAAATAGGTTTGGCCGATAGGGTAACAGTAGGTGGTGCTATTGACATACATATTATTTTAACAAAACATACAGTAAATAATTGATAAATACAAGAAAATAACTAATGGATTTATCACAGTGATAAATTATACTATATTATATAGGAGCGTAGTTTTGAAAGATTGAATAGTTTAATTGAGAGGTTGTTACTTAGTAGTGCAATAACGGATGTGTCGCGGCCAACTTCTATCTGTTGTCTTTGAGTACCTGTGATTTATATATGTTACAATTGGTACGCCTCATTCACAAGTATTTATATAAAATGTGAAATGTTGTTTTAATCATTTATTAATGATTTGTTTTCAGATTCGATTTATTTTATTTATATTTTCTACAGGTATTATACTTATACAACATGTTTGAATCAAATACAGTTTAGTGATGTTTATATACATTTTGTTTAACGAAATATTGCTAAACTGTGAGACAGTAAGTGAAATGGAATTTGCAACGGAAGTTCACCAAATGGAATTTACAACGGAAGCTCATTAAATTGAATTTACAACGGAAGTTAATGAAATTGAATTTGCTACGGAAGTTCATTAAATTGAATTTGATACGGAAGTTCCTTAAATTGGATTTACAACGGAAGTTCATTAAATTGAATTTGCTACGGAAGTTCATTAAATTGAATTTGCTACGGAAGTTCATTAAATTGAATTTGCTACGGAAGTTCATTAAATTGAATTTACAACGGCAGTTCATTAAATTGAATTTGCTACGGAAGTTCATTAAATTGAATTTGCTTCGGAAGTTCACTAAGTTAAATTTGCTACGGAAGTTCATTAAATTGAATTTGCTACGGAAGTTCATTAAATTGAATTTGCAACGAAGTAGGGAGGAATATCGAAATAAATTTATTTCGTAATTAAAACTTTACCACACATACAAAAAAATAAAATAGATAGTGAATGAAAACAAAATGTAGTTAACTTATGATTTCTGTGGTCTGGTATTCCGGAACTGAATGATGAGACCGTGATGAGAACAAAATTGATTTTCAGTGACCCCATTGTGTCATTGACTTATGGAGTTAAACTGACATTCAGTAGTAAAATAATAATAGAAATTGAGACATAAAAGAAATGTACCTAAAAATCAACAATTGTAATAGTAAATATAGTGAAATATATAAGAAATAAAATATTGTTTTGTTTAATAAGTTGACTCGTTGCTTACCAAAGCTGTACAGAGTTGGAAATTCATTAAATTGAATTTAAAACAGAAATTCATTAAATTGAATTTAAAACGGAAATTGATTAAATTGAATTTAAAATGGAAGTTCATTAAATTGAAAAAAAAAGAGAGAAGAAAATCATTAAATTGATAACGACAATTATAGAGTACTTATATAAAAAAAAGGGGGTCTAGCACGATACTGCAGCATTAGAAATGTCTAATATAGAAGTAGAAAATACCTCTATTGCTATAGGTGAAAAGATGGAAGCTCAGGGGTGCAAGAAATTTTCATTAATTTACCTGGTGCCAATGTTAAACAATCAGAATCCAATGATATTTTTAAAATATCGATAGAAAGCTTGATGAATATTTTAAACATAAGCTGAGTAAAGTTTATGAGAGTCCTGTATTTCGATTACTGAATCGGAAGTAGAAAAAGTTTGAAGATTTTTGAAAAGAAAAAATGGACAGTATCGCATATATGCAGAACCGTAAAGACACCAGAAGCAAAATAAATATGGAACATTCATTGAAAGAATAAAATTATGGTAAATAGTAATCACATAAGTGGATGTTTCCAGTGGGAAACAAATAGAGAAAGAAATATAGATTTCATTGGAACAGAGGAAACATGGAAATATTAAGAAACAAAAGTGTAAATGCTTTCAATCAAATTAAAAGACCAAATAAGACTTTATTACCTTATGGTAGTAAGGTCCCCAGAAAGTAGAGGGTTTAATTGAAACCATAATTAGAATTTTTGGAAGGAAGGACTTTTGTACTATATATGAAACGAATTGGAATGAATTTATTTGGCATCCCAACAAAAAACAAAAAATAATACTTAATTAGAAAATTTACAATTAATATTACAAAAACATATGTCCTATGTGTAAATACAGATAAGGATGCCAAATAGAGCATTCAGAAAAAGAGACTCAAAGTCAACATTTTTAGTCTGGAAGTAAAATTGTAATTTGATGGTTATATTCGAAAGAGCACAGTTACTTATACAATACCGTACCCGAAAAAAAAAAACTGGTAATGTATTAAATGTTTTAAGCGGCGATTGGTCAAATATATAAGTATTTTAAAACAGTTTGTAATTCGGTGACGAACTTATGTTTGTTATAATTGTATCTAATGTAACTGATTAAGTATTTAAACCTTTCTTGAGCAACTTCGCAAAGCTGTATTAGATGCAGCACACAAATTTAGTGGCCGCGTATTAACAAAGCTGTAAAAAAACTTGGTAAAAACCTGTAAGATTTGTAAGGTTAGTGAATTTACCGAACTCGGATACCAAAAAGAAAAGACGGGAGTTGACTGCTAAAAGATGGACAGATGGATTCATTAAGACTACTGCCAAGTAACGAATATATTTGTAACGAATATAGAACTACGAAATCCATCACTAGCTTACAAATAGTAAAAATCCCATCAATTAGAGAGATAAATACATATATCATGAATCAAACGATGTCAAATAATGATAAATCAAAATCCAAAAACGAAAAGGAAGAAAGTGTGGAGATAAGAAGCGTAAAGTGATAGTGGTGATTCCACAGTTCATAACAGAGAAACAGATGAAAGATCTAGAATGTTATCATCTTAAGAAAGTATGAAGAGGGTGAATGGAAAGCCATATCGCCAGATCAGATAAACAGAGTTTTAATCTGGAATACAATATACAAGACATAATAACTTAAGCTAATTTCTGAAATATGGAATTTATATTATAAAAATCAATGGATCTCATAACTATGAAAACAATAGTAAATTTAAATAAAATTTAAAATAAGAAAGGGATGTAGTGTTTGTAGAATTACACACTGACACAGTCATATAATACACATATATAGAGTTACCACAAAGTCTATATATACACTGTCTCTGGCGCACCACGTCAGTATCACGAGAGCCGTGAGCGAGAGTGGACGTGTTGTGTGCGTGCCGAGCCTGTGACACCATGCTGTTGGATACCATGCTGTTGGACACAAACAGCAAACACTACAGTCACTTTATCAATGAAGGTGTGGAGTGACGTACACTACAGCTTACCGAGTTACAAGATTAGTATAGTCACAAAGTACCTATATTATACAAGAATTATGTTCCATAGTGACAAAGGTCATATTGGAGTTTATTGTCACGTTATTATCTGGGGGCACGGAAGTGCTTACGTCAAGTCGAGCACGGCCGTAACATCCTTTTCACCCTCCTGTAACTTCGTTGTGGGAAAACATAGAAGCCTAAATATGCAATTCTTTTTATGTTAGATGTCGACAACGAGCATGAGATTCACTTGATGGTAGGTCCTCAGCCACAGAGCATCAGTCAATGATGCGCTGTCGACCTATTTTTTACTTCGAGAATTCGGAAATACATAGACTGAAACCGAAACGTGCAATCGCACTTCACGGTTTTTCCATCTACGAACGGTGGTTTGTTACCCGGTCGGAATTTCGATATTCCACCCACCCGATAATTTTCAAGTTTGATTGCCAAGTCACTCTATTTATTAAATAAATATAATAAATAGGTAGGTACTGAATCAACCGACTTGGCTTATATTTGATTTCACAACTTTTTACGGCAGAAGAACTGCGTTGCGAAACTTGTACTTTTTGTCCTTGTTGTTTATTATGGGCTCTGATATTCTTCAGGAATAAAAAATAAGTCTTTGTTACTTGTCAGATCCCAAGCTGAGTTGTTGCTTATTTGCTGAGATGTACATAATATATTCTAAAAATTGGTAAAATATGTTATGGATGTTTATTTTTTAATCACAAAAGACATCAGCTATTGACAACATTTCATTAAGGTAGAGTAAGGGGCTCATATTTAAATGTTATGCTATAAATAATATAAATACTCTTTTGTATGAATTTTGTTCCCAATAAAGCGGACGTTCGCACAAACTTTTACGCTATACACACACATGTGTTACTCACTGATAATGTAGCTTTCTATTGGTGAATGAATTTTTAAAAATCGGTCCAATAGTTTTTTAGTTAAATCGTAACAAACAACACACACAAATCTTTGAGCTTCATAATATTGGTATAAATATAGATAGATAGCGCTCGAAAACTTCGATAGCGCGATTCAGGACTATTGACAAATTCGTACTGATTGTAACCGCAGATTGTAGAAGTACATATGCTAGAATACTTATTTTGGTACTGTATTACCAATATAAAAAAATATTAATTTCACACCCTAGTAAAATCCTACCCTAATCAAACCCTAGTGATATCGTAACAGAAAAACAAAGTAGTTGTAGCAACCAGTAGGGATCCATCTAATCATGGTGAATAGTCTTTGACGAAATTTTTGAAAGAGATTCAAGAAGAGCTTGATCTAGACAAAATTACTTCGCGTAGAGGTTGGTGAAAATCTCTTTGTAGTTGCCAGTTCTTTTGCAACAAAGCTTACAGCTGCAAACTATATTGCAAAGACTTGCGAGAAAGACCTTGTACTATCATTGTTTTTTGGATGTAAAATTCGATATTCTGCTATATAAATATTTTGTATAATAGATCTATTTCATAAACTTCAATATTTAAAAATTTAATTATTGTTTAAATATTGTCTTTTATTAACGCGAGTATCACACATTTAAATAAAATACTGTATACCGGATTAAAACGCGATTTAAACCTGTCTCCCCGCGACCACGGTTGCTGAAAAGCATCCGAAACGTCGGGATAAATAATTTAAACAATATAAATAATAAATCGCGTTTTAATCCGGTACAGTATTTTATTTAAATTATTGTTTAAATGTGTTGATCTGTATGTAGTAGTGAAATCCCGAGTTCCCTCATGCCCATGGGGTAGACACATTTCTGTGTCTGTGTCACTTTTATTTTTCTCTTTACAGGCAAGTAGGTGATCAGTCTCTATGCCCTGCCTGAACGAAATATTTTTTTATCTATTTTCCCGGGATTCAAACCCCGTGCCTCTAATGCCAAATGCAGCAAAACACTGAACCACGCTGTCAACTGTATGTAGGAAGCTGTTCAATAATAGTTTTTTGAGATCCTTCAAGATAAGGCTTTACCATGAAGGGGAACGAAAGTCAACTTTTAATCACTGGTAAACTTTTCCTAGAAATGTAGGACAAGATTACATCACTAATATTAAGTACGGTGATATTCTTTGTAGGTAATTTTATCCCTAAACTTTAAAAATTCAATTTAGCTCACAACTTTTTTTTTATGTTAGATATCGACAGACGAGCATGAGGCTGACTTGATGGTAGGTGATATCTCAGCCACAGAACATAAGTCAATGATGCGCTGTCGACCTAATTTTTATTTCGAGCATTCGGAAATCCATAGACTGATACTTCACGGTTTTTCCATCTATGAACGGTGGTTGATCGATGGAAAAAATTCCCGGTCGGAATTTCGATATTCCTCCCACTACACGTTCAATGCCCGAAGTTACCAGACGTGAGGAAGACATGTTTATAAAAAAAAATTGTTTTGTTATTAATGTTTATACATGTCATCCCGGTGGAATTCGAACCCATGACCTATCGATGAGCACGGCAGGTGTTCTATCGAACACACCTACGAGCCCGTCAAAAATTTTTATTTCATACTTAGTGGGTTTTAGCAATTACTAATTTGTTTATTGATCACGCAAGATAAGTTTTGTTGGTTCAATTTTATTTTTCTTGAAAATGAAGTGAATATCCGCTATTTTAGAGCCAAATAACTTGTTAGACTTGATATTTACGGGCGGTTATTTTCGGAATAGAGCGCATAATCTATGCAAATTGTTTCAGCATAGGTTAATTTAGGGAATACTTTTTTCTAACAAATATAAAATACGTACTCATATAAGTGTACTTGCCTAAACCTGTATGCGCTGACTTATAAAAACAAATTTCTAAGCAATTTTACTTAGAAATAATTTTATATTTAATAAGAACCTATTTACATATGATAAATGTAATTAATTAATCTATACTATTACTAATATTATAAAGAGGAAAGATTTGTATTTTTGTATGTCATGAATAAACTCAAAAACTGCTGGACCGATTTTAAAAATTCTTTCACTAATAGAAAGATCCATTATCAGTGAGTAACATAGGCATTTCTGCATAGCACATCTAGATTGAACCCGTGTGAAGCCGGAGCGCGTGGCTAGTTATTAATAATAATAAAACTTGAACTTTTGATTTTTTCTTCTTCATTTTTTTTTGATTCACTTCACAGCAATGGGTATAGTTTGAGTACCATAACGAAACAAATAAGTAAATTGTTCTCTACTCCCTCTATAAATTGAGCAAACTCTAACTTCTTGTTCTTCTTGCCCTGTTCCCTTTTTTATTTGGGGTCAGCGCAGTATGTTCTCTTTTTCCATTCTCTTCTTTCACTCGCCATATCATCAGTCACACCGCTCAAACACATATCATTCTTCACACAGGCAATCCATGTTTTTAGAGCAGGAACTTGGAATTTTCTCTACCCCTAATGGACATGATCAGTGGTAAGGAACTCAAGACGCAACCCATATTTTTTTTTTTAATTATCAGATAACAAAGATCCATAAAATGTTAGTAGGTAAGTGCTTAATTAATGTTAGTACCTAATTTTCCTATTATTGACATCTATTATTGACAATTATCAAAACAACAAATAGAGAAAAACTGGTTGACAAATCTTAAAACTAGATCGGAACCTGAACCATACGGGCAAAATGCTACAAGATCCAATCTATCGTGTATTATACTTTCGACCTAGTTAAGTCGGTTATAATAAAATTGGAGAAATTCGAAATTGGAACATGTTCAACACACAAAAAATATTATTTCAAGTACCTACTGCCGCGGCCAGAGTTTGGTGATTTGGGAAAGTTACAAGTAGTAAGAAACAAATTTGGCGGGCGGAGCGGTGACAGAGTTGGCTACTCGCCCGCGTCCCACAACCCAATTGCGAATAAATAATTATGGCTATGTACTATGTAGATTGGAAACGAACTTTTGAAAAAAAAGGGTTATTAGGTAATTCGTAGGTCCACACAGTCTATTTTAGTGCAGTGTACTCGCAATACAGGTGATTGCAAAAAATGGAGAAGCATTGTACGTCAGACAGCAGTCCTTGGATGAAAGGAATGTAGGAGTGGTTCCGCAGTGTGCCATCACCTTGACCACGACCACTCTTTCAAGAGTGTCCGACTAAGAAGAGACTATGTAGATTAGATTAAAGTTCGTTTATTTTATTTTTACCGCCTCAATGGCTCAGTAATCAGCGCAATGTGTTTAGAATCGGAGATCCTGGGTTCAAATCCAAGATTAAAAAAAAAAAATATTTCGGTCGGGGAGGCTATAGAAGGCTTCACCTACTTGTCTATAAAGAAAAATGATCAGTGAAACATACACAGGAATGGGTCTGCCCCATTCCCCATTAGGGGACTCAGGAATTTACTTTTTTATTTATTTTATTATGTTAGTTAAAATATAATACCCTAGTACTGTAACGTTTATGCACTAGCGGCTTTAGCGCGAACACTAAAAAAAAGAATTCGTATCGTTGAGCTGTCATTTGTTATTCAAATGATTTTTCATAGAACTGACAGATGGACGATTCGAATACTTTTTCGCAAGTTGTTCGTGCTAGAGCCCATTACACAATACAGATTATACATTAATAGAGGTATATACTAAAGAAATATACATTTATATTGATGCAAAGGCTGGACTCAGTACAGTGTGGTCAAGTTTTGGCAAATAAGCAAATAGTCACCACACCGCGCTGTTTTCAGCCATATACATAATATACGCATAGGTATAGATACGTATTTCTAATATATTTGTGAAAAGTCAGTAGTAAATGTTTGCTAGAATATAAAAAAAATATTTACCGGTTTGAATACCGCCGGGATGATAATTTTAAACATGTTTACCCATATGTATACTTCGGGCATGTTTCGGGCGGTTGAGAGCAACATCAATATTACAATCTGGCAATCGAACCTCCACTCATAGATAGAAAAACCATGAAGTGTTAAATACACGTTTAGATTTCAGAATGTGCTGTCCAGTGGCGGGACGATCTTACAATCCCAAAATCTATAGCAAGCTTGGCTTTTAGGCTTTGGGCTTTTTAATAGTAATGCAACCATAAAACGTTATTACATACATACATACCTATACGTCACGCCTCTTTCCCATTGGGGTAGGCAGAGATCACGGAATTTCATATGCTCCGATCCTTACATACCACTTTCGCTTCTTCTACTTTCATCTACATAACTATACATATAAGCTATATATACCTTAACATGCATTACGTTGACGTTGGGTTTGAAAGGTGGTCCCTCCACAGGTAATTTTGACGGGCTCGTTTGAGCGTTAGGTGTTCACCTGCCGTGCGCATCGATGGGTCGAGGGTTCGAATCCCACCGGGAACACATGTTTATAATTTTCTGTACGCATGTTTTCCCCACGTCTGGTAACTTCGGGCATTGATCGGGTGGGAGGAATATCTAAATTCCGACCGGGTAACGAGCCACCGTTCATAGATGGAAAAACCGTGAAGTTCACATTGCGCGTTTCGGTTTCAGTCTATGGATTTCCGAATGCTCGAAGTAAAAATTAGGTCGACAGCGCATCATTGACTGACGATGTTTATCACCTACCATCGAGTGAACCTCATGCTCTTCTGTCGATAACTGATATAAATTTTTTTTAATAATAATAAGGCATTATCACCTACTACCAAGTGAGTATCACGCTTGTCTGTCGATATCTAACATAAAAAGCCATTTTCGGTGTAAGTTAGAATAAAAGACATACCTTTATCATATTCTGAGGTCGTGTTGATGGTGTATCGATCCAGTCATAGTGTGTGACGCGCGCGGTGGTCGTTGGAACCTTTCATTTGTTTACACACTGCTAAACCTCTAGTTGAAACACCTCACATAAACACTCGTTTACATTTCAGCTTTGTATATCCTTGATGATGTATCTGTAAATAAAGAAATTTTGTCATAAGTAAGAAGTAACAAAAAGGAACATATCCTTACAATTAAGAACAGAGGTAGTTTCGTATGCAATTAAAAATGGAATTCCCTGCCGACTTGTATCTTTCCGGAATATTATAAACGCGAAAGTAACTTTTTTTTTTTTTTATTTATGTCAGATATCGACAGACGAGCATGAGGTTCACTTGATGGTAGGTGATACCTCAGCCACAGAACATCAGTCAATGATGCGCTGTCGACCTAATTTTTTACTTCGAGCATTCGGAAATCCATAGACTGAAACCGAAACGCGCAATATGCACTTCACGGCTTTTCCATCTATGAACGGTGGTTCGTTACCCGGTCGGAATTTAGATATTCCTCCCACCCGATCAATGCCCGAAGTTACCAGACGTGGGGAAAGCATGCTTACAGAAAATTATAAGCATGTGCTCCCGGTGGGAATCGAACCCACGACTCATCGATGCGCACGGCAGGTGTTCTACCGAACGCGCCAACGAGCCCGTCAAATCTAATCTCTTTGTTCCCTCTTCACTCTTATAGCGCTAATACAGTTGAGCTGGTATGGAAAATTTGGTATGGAGATAGTAGATTTTATCATGGAAATTATAATTTAAGGATGTGAAAAGGGGGTTGGAAGTTTGTATGGGGAATCAATCATGTCTTCATTAATGAATATACAACTAATTATAATATAAATTTTTGGTAGAAGTAACTAATGTTTCTGCATTTTGACCAATCAGGTTAACTAGAAGATAATTAAATAACACAGTACATCTATACTAACCACTGAAAGATTAATATGAAGTAGATACATATTATCTAGCCGGGATTACAATATTTAAATAGAAAATTGATGAAAAAATAGCTCGGATAAAAAATAAGCTACCCGTAGTACTAATTCAACGCAGACGAAGTCGCTGGCAGAAGCTAGCGTCCCACTAGTTATCTGGATATCATCTCGTCTGTCGATTATCTAATATATAAAATTTCCATGTCACAATGTTACAATAGTTACCGTACTCCTCCGAAACGGCTTTACCGATTTTTACCAAATTTTGTATGCGTATTCAGTAGGTCTGAGAATCGGCTATTTTTCATACCCCTAAGTGATAAGGGTTGTTCACCCTTAATTTTTGGACGAAATTTTATGTTTTTATTTTTTTATAATGAAGCATTAAAAAATACATACAACCCAAAATTTTTACTTTTTTATCACCAACCCCTGCTTTTTAGAAATTATTTACATGGCAAAACAACGATTGCCGGGTCAGCTAGTGATATTATAAATATAAAAAATGGGAGATCTTCGTCATTAGAATACACGTTTTGATTGGCTGTCAATTGGTATATTTTTAAATAGATTATAGAGTTGCTATTAAACACATAGTAGTTCATTCATGCACATAGGAACTGTGCCGGTAATTTAAATGAGATTTAAAGGCTTCACCAGGAATGCAGATTAAGTGGATTCGAGAATCTAGTATGGATTATCCAATGCACAATATTGTTCATGGATGTACAATGCACTTTTTTTAATAAATAAAATAAATTATCTTTGCCTAACATGGGAAAGAGCTAATTTGCGAACATCGTATTACGTCGAATAAGTCCGAGCTCTTACCTCTACGCAAACCGCTATTTGCCAAACATGCCAATATAAATGGTTTGTGCAATGTGAGAGTCGCGGGTGGGTCGTTTTCCATACAAAAAGTCATGATTATTAACGAAGTCAGTTTAGAGTTTCGATACTAAATAGTTGTGCAACTATTTACTTTCCGGGAGTTCTTTGCGCGGAGTTAATAAAATAATGTTATTTTATACAGAAATCATGCATATAACAACGTGAAATATTTGAAATATTGACTTCGTTAATAATCATGTATGGAAAACGAACCACCTTAAAATTATATTCTCTAAACGCCATGGCCATCTGGAGTTCCCAAATCTGTAATTGCAAGCGATGAGGCATGATAACGAGTAGGCAGGGTGCCCCCTTGTCAGTATGGAAAATATTTCATTGATGTTTTCAGTAACTAATAGGCAATATGGGCTATTACTTCTGTTATTAATAATCACCTGTATGGCTCAATGGTCTCATTGTTTGCTTTAAGACAAGAAAGTCCCCAATTCAATTCCCGAGGAAACTAAAAAAACTGTAGTATCTTGTAGAATAGAATAAACAAATACAAGTTATCTTTTAACTCATAATCGTAGGAGTGAATCAACTTTATCAACGGTGTTTTACCAAATTTGATTAAATTTATTTTAAAAACAGCATAAATGTTTAAAGCGGTCATAATACATCGACTCCTTTTTTTAAGATATCGATACCTATATATATATCGATACCTCAGCTACAGAACATCAATGAATGATGCGCTATCGACCTACTTTTTTTTACTTCGAGTATTCGGAATTCCGAAAAAAATCGAAAAGGACTGAGTAACGGTTTTACGGTATGAACGGTGTTCGGTCAGAATTCGGATATTCCTCCCATCCGTTTAATGCCCGAAGTGACCAGACGTGGAGAAGACATGCTTACAGAAAATTACAACTATGTCGTCCCGACGGGATTCGAACCCGCGACCCATCGGATCGCAAGGTAGGTGTTCTACCAAATGCGCCAACGAGCCCATCAAGCTACTGCTTTAAATATCGATGTTCCAATTTAAAATACCATTAATAGACAATTCTCGGGTCTCAAAATAAAGCGTTCACGTGCAGGTTGTGCTTATAAATATTATACTATATTATACATAGGGTTAGTTCTCATGACCTCATAAATAGATGATTTTCCTAATGCACGTTCAAATCCCAATGTGTCTGTAATCTTTATATTAAATTTACTAACTGACTGTGACGAGTTACAGCAAAACGGATATCTATACTTACTAGCGACCCGCCCCGGCTTCGCACGGGTCAAGATTTTTTGACAAAAAGCAGGAGTTGTATGTATTTTTTAATGCCACATAATAAAAAAATAAAAACAAAAAAAAATCGTCCAAAAATGAAAAAAAAAAATTTAAGGGTGAACAACCCTTATCACTTAGGGGTATGAAAAATAGATAGTAGCCGATTCTCAGACCTACTGAATACGCATATAAAATTTGGTAAGAATCGGTCGAGCCGTTTCGGAGGAGTATGGCAACGAAAACTGTGACACGAGAATTTTATATATTAGATATTAGAAAAAGGAGAGATTTGTTTGTTTGTTATGTTTTAACTCAAAAACTACTCGACCGATTTTAAAAATTCTTTCACCAATGGAAAGCTACATTATCAGCGAGTAACATATTTTTATTGTGTATAGTACATCTACATTGCACCCGTGTGAAGCCGGGGCGTGTTACTAGTAAATAATAATTTTACAATCATTTTTTAAGTTCCATAGGGTTTTAGATGGTTTCTTCATGTTGATTTTATTACACAATAAAAGTCTATGTTACTTGCCGATAATGTAGCTTTCTATTGGTGAAAGAATTTTTAAAATCGGTCCAGTAGTTTTTGAGTTAAATCGTATCAAACAAACAAAGAAATCTTTCAAAGAAATCATAAAATGAAACAAATAATAATGAAGGAAAAAATGTAAACGTATTTCAGAATAATAGCTGTCAATAGAACCTTAATCTATTTTTGAAGACTTTCATTAAGGCGTTAATGATATGTCTGTGTGTTCATGTTTTTAATTTGAGGGAAACAACCTTACTTCTTCAGCCGGCCTAGCATGACCGCCCCGAGATATGTCGCGGACGAGAGAAGACAAACTAAGATGTAAGATATCTCGATATATTATATCTCGACATCGACAATTTTGATAGAAAAAATATCTCGATTGACAATTATATCTATTTTTTATATAAAAGTCGAGTTTAAAGTGTAATTGTCATGTTAGACCCGGAAGAAATAATGAGATAATCGATTAAAATACGAGAAAACGTCGACAAAATTTTCTGTTCTGTGGAAACAACAGTCAAAATCCATAAATGGACGCTGATAAACAATACAGTGTAAATCCACAAAATTATACAAATGTATTTTTTTTTAAACTTAATAGGCAGTTGTTTGACCACTAAACCACCTGGTGGTAAGTGGTATTGCGGTCAAGGTGGTATATCACAATTGCCTAGAAGGTGCCTATTTACTCGTGTTTTGAAGAGTCCCAAATTACGGCCCAGATCGGGGAATACAGACGCAGGGAGGGAGTTCCAATCCTTAGCGGTTCGCATGATGAAGGATGAGGCGAAACAACTTGTGCGAAGTGAAGAATTTTGATACCAATCGCTTTCTATAGAGATGGAACTCAAAAGAGTTATATATCATTCAAATCGCTTTAATAGCAAATATATTGAAAAAGATAGTGAGCACGAAACCCTAACGTGTTTAGAATATTACATAACAATAATGCACTAAATTTTATTATTTTGACTGATATCAAGAAAAAACTATATACATTTAGTGTAATAGTAATAATTACAACAAATATATTGATATTGTCTTTTATTAACGCGAGTATCACCTATTTAAATAAAATACTGTATACCGGATTAAAACGCGATTTATTATTTATATTGTTTAAATTATTTATCCCGACGTTTCGGATGCTTTACAGCAACCGTGGTCATCTTTCTGTCTCCCCGCGACCACGGTTGCTGTAAAGCATCCGAAACGTCGGGATAAATAATTTAAACAATATAAATAATAAATCGCGTTTTAATCCGGTATACAGTATTTTATTTAAACAAATATATTATTTCTGTTATTTTTTAAAATAAATTTAATAAAACCTTCAAACTCAATTTTCTCAAAATGGCAACCATGTGGATTGACACTGTATTGTTTAACAGCGTCCAAATGTCGACTACCTTTGGTATTTAGTAAATTTAATGGAAATATGCGGGCTTTCTACGTCTATTTCAGATTCTATCGATCGATTGAAAGATAAAATTAGGTGACCGGTCTTATTTATAGTGGTAGAAACTGAATTCTAGGTCGAAAGGTTAATCCAACTATACTAAGAAAAAAGTCATGTGACTAACAACAATAAAGCCCTTATTCCAACACGTTACTCGAATCAAGATTTATTCGTGAAAACTGTCAAAATGTCAAAATGATTTGACAAGTATTTAAACTTTTTTTTTGTGTAGCTAGCGACAGACGAGCATGAGGTTCACATGATGGTAGGCGATACCTCAGCTACAGAACATCAGTCGATGATGCCTAATTTTTTTTTTATCCAAGCATTCGGAAATCCATAGATTGAAACGGAAACGCGCAATAAACACTTCACGGTTTTTCCATCTATGAACGGTGGTTCGTTACCCGGAATTTCGATATTCCTCCCACCCGTTCAATACCCGAAGTTACCAGACGTGGGGAGTCTTCCCCACGTCTGGTAACTTGTTTACAGAAAATTATAAACATGTCGTTCAAGTGGGTTTTGAAACCACGACCCATCGATGCGCACGGCAGGTGTTCTACTGAACGCGCCAACGAGCCCGTCCGTAAAGTCAAACTCTTGGAATATGGACCTAAGACCTTTTATAAAATAGTTTGAAACAAAATTCAATAGTTGCCCGAAAAATAGTGTTTATTTTTTTAAATTAATAAACCTGAATGCTAGAAAAAAAGGTAGAATAAGGCGACAGGGCTTCGATCTTTAATTAAATTCCTGTGTTTGATGTATCAGGATATCTGTTGACATCTGATAACAAAAAAAAAACAAACTAAACACCCGCGTTGAAATAAAAGGAAAAATCGGCTATACCATAAATCTAGATACAATTAAAATTATGATCAATAATTTTCTCATTTAAATATATATAGATTTTTTATAATTCAAACTTAATAATTGTCAAAATATTCATTTTTGAAATTCGAACTTAGATTCCAAAATCAAATAAAGCTACATTATTGATGGTCATCTTTCATTTAATATTCCATTCTATATTTCGTTATTTATAGATAATTCAGAAAGAATTTTATATAAGTAAATTCTATCTAATAATAGTTCACGGATAAGTACGGTTATCCATATACCATACGGTTATCAAACATACATTAGCCGCTAGCAACCCACGTAATTTCCATTCATTCAATACGATCGCACGCACACAAGCGTACGGCGTTATCGTGACGTATGCTACCACCACCACACAGAAAACACCCAGGGATGTAATTTGTATTGGAACTCTTTTGATATGGACTCTTTTAATATTCCTTTAAAAAAATTTTTTATTGAAACAAAAAAAAAATCATGAAATTTTATGATAATATTTTGAAATATCTTGATAAATTATTTATTTTGTTTAATTAATTTGACGTATTTATTTATTTATATATTGAAAACTAGTCTCTCAATCTTAAAGCGTTGAGCTATTGAGATTCATTTTGCCACTTCATATATTATTCATAAACATATTATTGTAAAGTGAGATTCTCATAGAATATAAGTTTTCTTTGTTTGTTATATATAGTCTAGACGAGTAAAGCCAAGTATCACCATGTCAGGTCATAAAATAAGATCACGATGCCGTCTCTACATTCGCGCTCCGTCCACCATCTTAAATTCATTCACAAAAATCGCTACAGCACAGCTCCTATTTGTTTACCGTTTCACGCCTCTCTTTTCACTTCTCGCACCAATTTCTTCGACGCACGACTCCCTTTCCTCCTTTCCTTGGTATTAACACTAATATTTACACAAGATTTGGCATTAAAACCACTTTTTCAGGTAGAACAGTTAGCAGAAAGCGCTCAAAACCGACAGGTCCTCTCACGGGAGAGATCGGTGTGCAACTAAAGAATGGTGGCAGGACTGCGGACGGCCGCGAATCGCGCATGCGAACTAACTACCCGCCAAAATACACCTACGCGCATGTATGTACGGACAAACAGAATATTCCTTTTAAAACTTCCATAAATTTTATTATTACTTATAATACTTACTGTATTCACTGCTATTATATTATTTAAAAAAAAAGGTTTTATAAGATACGAAAATGTACTTGTATCATTTTTAAAAAAAAGAAACCTTATTATTATACAAAATTACAGTAGTTTTACTTAGGATGATATCATTTAACTATTTTTAACTGCTACGTAGTGTGCTACGGGAGCTACGACGTAGAACGTTTCTTATCGTTAAGAATATTCATAAAATGATAATATGTATATTCAAAATTCAAATGCAAAATAGAAGACTAATGAATCATACAATAAGTCATAAAATAATTATTTTTTTAAATTGAAAACCGATTCAAAAGTTTTTTTTTAATTTATTTTAATAAAAAACTCTAGATTTGAATATGCCATTTTCCCACTTATATTATAAAGATTTTAAGTGCACATCAATTATTTAATAAAAAAACTTAAAGTGTGCCTTACGTGAGCTGTCAATTGCTGAAGATGGCGGAGTTCCGAACTTAATTTATTTTGACCATATATTTCTTAATTATTTTATTGCCTTATCGATACAATTCAGTTAAATGTTAATACGACTGAAAAATCTGCCTTAATATAAATGAAAGGCTTTATTTAACGCTATGGCAACTTTTAGAAACCAAAATGACAACGACGAAGAAAGCGAAGACTTAATAAGCTTCTGTTCTATATAAAACATCTATTAATATCTCAAGTAAATACCAATAAGAAGAAAACACAAATGACGTCCTATTTATCAACGGCGCTCAAAATAGTTGTTTACGAGAAATAGCGATAAACAAGCGGGTGACTTAACACCCACGTTTTTATAGTCAATCAAAGCCTTAATGTTATTATTAGTACACGCAATTTTATGTTTGGTAATGAAATGATAGCTTAATATAAAGCGCAATACACAACGAATCGTTGGCGCGTTCGGTAGAACACCTGTCGTGCGCATCGATGGATCGTAGGTTCGAATTCCTCCGGGACGACATGTTTCTAATTTTCTGTAAGCATCTGGTAACTTCGTGTATTGATTGGGTGGGAGGAATATCTAAATTCCAATCGTGTAACGAACTACCGTTCATAGATGGAAAAACCGTGAAGTGCACATTGCCCCCATAGGCAATGATAGTCCCACCATGGTATATACATAATATGACTCGAAAACATTCAAAATTGGCTCGCATAAGCTGACCACATCGAAGATAAAAAGCTGTATGTAAAGCTCAATATGGAACAATGTCGCCGACTCGTGACATAGCACGCCATCACGACTCGGCGCGGCGGCCTATAAGAAAGTAATCATGCCGGCAACTTGCGCCCGCGCTTGTTGCTCGCCGATATGCCGACAGCATGCATACGCCTCAAGCTGTGATTTCTTTGCAATATAGAGTTCCTCATGGCGAGCCGCTGACAAGGTTTTCTGCCTTGCAATGAGTGAAACCGAAATCGAAATCGAAAGACGAGCATGAGGTTCACTTGATGGTAGGTGATACCTCAGCCACAGGACATCCGTCAATGATACGCTATCGATCTAATTTTTACTTCGAAAATACATAGACTGAAACGGAAACGCGCAATATGCACTTCACGGTTTTTCCATCTAAGAACGGTGGTTCGTTACCCGGTTGGAATTTCGATGTCCACCCATTCAATGCCCGAACCAGACGTGGGGAAGAAATTCTTTCAAAAAATTACTACCTATATAATCATGTCGTCCGGTGAAATTCGAACCCACGACCCATCGATGCACTCGGAAGGTGTTATACCGAACGCGTCAATGAGCCAAAGAGACAATCGAACATTTCAACCTGTGTATCCTTAATGTACGTCATTACTTCTGTCAATACGTCGGCCGCAATGTCACAGATAAGCTGAGAATAGACGCTCTGGCGCCGGCTTGGCTAGACCGAGGTCAGACGCAACTTGCTACGCCAAAAAATAATATGCAGGGCTGATATCGAGTCGTTTGTCGATACTAATATCATAAAGTGGAAAGATTTGTTTGTTGGTTTGTTCTGATTTAACTCAAAAACTACTGGACCGATTTTATAAATTATTTCATCAGTAGAAAGTACATTATCAAAAGTAATGTAGGCTTTTTTTGTGTATAGTACATCTACATTGCACCCGAGCGGAGTCGAGGCGTAATACTTATAATATATTGTATACCAGATATTACTCCTACAACCTTTTTTTACATTATTCAGGATTTAGTAGGGATCCCTAATTATTTCTGGAAATAAATATAGCTTATTTTACTCAGTGAAGATGTAGCTTTCTACCGGTGAAATAATTTTTAAAATCAGTCGAGCCGTTTTTGAGTTAAATTGTAACAAACAATTTCCTCTTTATAATATTAGTATAGATGGATTCCTTCTTAGAAATGTCAGTAAAGTTTTTTATAATAAAAGCAGGGCCGGATTTAGGGGAAGGGGCAATTGCCCCGGGGCTCCCACACAAAAGAGGGGGTAAACATATTTTCCTTTGATATTTTTTCGCCCTTTTACCTTTTGTACAAATATAATTATATTGATAGCATGAAAATAATTTTGAGCTGTTAAGAACCGTGATGTTGTTGTGTTGTTCACGTGTTTTCAGTCTTTGGATTTTCAAATGAGATTTAAATTAAGTTTGAGAGTAATAATAAAAATATTATCTGGTAACCCTGTATTTTCATACATGGTTATTCATCTTCCTTTTCAACTAAATAAAGGGCGAAAAGTTGCCAAGTACTAGCTGCTTAAAAACAAAATACAATGTGAAGTCAAGGTCAGGACATTAATTATGGATTTATGTAACATGTTTTTTATTATTATTATTTATCTATAGTAATATTATAAAGAGGAAAGATTTGTTTGCTTGTTTGTTTGTCACGATTTAACTCAAAAACTACTGGACCGATTTGATTTCTCCAATAGAAAGCTACATTATCAACGAGTAACATAGGCAATTTTTTAGTATATCTACATTGCACCCGTGTGAAGACGGGATATGTTACTAGTTTTTATAATATAGGGGGGCATACGAGCCTACGGATCATCTGAATGAAAGTGAACACCGCCGCTCATGAACATCCGCAACACTAGAGGACGTGCAGATACCTTGCCGGCCATTATTACTATTCATTATTTGACTTTAGAACAAAACATTTTTTTTTATACCAGCATAACTAGCTCTGTTAGTTGTTTCAACGAAAAAAACTGGTCTTATAAAACATTTTTTTTTCGTTGAAAGTTCATCGTCTGCTGATGAAAAAGCCGTAAAATGCAAATTGCATGGTGGCCTTCGATCTAATTCTATTGCCGAATACTTGATATAACAATAAGTCGACAGCGCATTGATGTATTCATTACCTGTGGGCTGTGGCTCACCTACCATCAAGTACGCCAAGCTCGATTTCATAATATGAAGTTCATATTAAGTATTTTAAGTCATCTATTTGTTTCATTAGCCCTGCATGTGGGCGTGCTGACGACAAAGAATGTCTGAATTTCGTAGAATTGAGCCTATACATAATATCAAACCTAGCAGGGTAAATAATAAAGTATGGTTAACTCCTCTTATTTACTTTTTTTGTTATCGCTTTAGGTCAGGTCAGATGTCAATTTACAAAAAAAAGTCAACAAATTCGAATTTCAAAAGCACACACAGCAACTTATTTGTAAGGTACATTATTTATTATTGTTGAAACTTTTCTTAAGAAATCCTATTGGAAGGTAGCGTAATGATATTGCATAAAAATATCTCAAACAGAAAAATAAAACTTCTGTTTCCATAATTCCTAGGACATCATCAGCTCACAGATTATCTCAAAGCAAATAATGCTAAAGAATATTATGTAGGATCAACTTTGTAAATAAACAAAACTCAAATCCTGTCCTAGACTACATTCAACATTGACAAACGGTTCGGAATCGGTTCTACGCAAGAGGACGCCTACGATTTTTTGAATTTGGAAACGCTCCTACGTGAATGAGACAAGTAGTGTTATTCCTACGTGGGTGAGGGATAGATATACTATCGATCAGATTGCGTCATAGGGACCGCGTGGGCGCGATGACGTCACGATGTTTCCGCCAATCATGAAATGAGGAAAAGGCGCGACGAAATTCTCAGAATGACTGCGAAATGGTGATACTCGTGGAAAATATCTCCTTTCTTAGATTGTTACGTCACGTATATAATATAATGAAAAGTTCCTGATTCAATTTTACTATAATGTTTAATAAAATATTTTATATTAATTAATTTTATTTATTCAATTTTTAATTGATTATAATCTATAATTTAATTCTCGTTAAACATTATATACCTAATGTTATTTGTGATTCAGATACATTGATAATGGTTATATGAGAATAATGTACGGAAGTAGATTTACAAAAATATTATGTACAGTTAAATATTTATTGTGTTTTCGATTCATTAGGATTCTATTAATTGTAAGATTAGTATATAGTTTCAATTAATACCTTAAAACAACGCTATCTATACAATCTTTAGATAAAACGCATCACGACAAATAAATGAACTCGACATAATTTTACAGTAACTCGATAGATGTCGCTGTAAGACAAAGTGTAATTTCTAATAGTATATTCTTTTGAACATCTTTATTGGTAAATATTAGTTAATAACTACATACTAATCAATAAATAAAGAAATGATAATAACTCAATATTATTAAAATGTAAATATGTATAATAAATAATGTCAATACCCTTTATATTAATTGATCTAACACTCTCTCCAAACAACAATTAATATAGTATTCAAACTTATATAATATATTTAATTATAAATGTTCTGTACCTACCTTTTATATATATACTGTAGTGTGTACTAGTGTTAGTTTCGATAAAAAAAATATATTTTATTTATAAAAAAGTAAATTGAATTCAAAACTATTTCATTTAGAAAATCAACATTTAAAAATGCAGTCTATAAATCTTTTTATTTCCTTTTTGCGTCTGAGTGGGGAAAAAATTAAAGCAGTTTTTTGAATATTATATAAATGTCAATGACTCCATAAATCTAGTGCTATCGCTTATTTAAAAATATACCATCTCCTATCTAGCTAGTAATAAAACACTTTAATATTTTAGTTTCACTTGAATAATCAACTTAATACATATTAATTTTCATTTTGAGTGTCTTCGGTCCGTTACTCATAATTATAACGTTTTTATTTTAAACATGTAAAATAATATTATCTTACCATTTTTTTTATTTTAAATATCGACAGATCGAGAGAACCACTCGTTCACATTTTTTTTAATTTATTACATCAAGAAGCTCACATGATGGTAAGTGAAACCTTAACCATAGAACATCAGTCAGTAATGCGATGTCAAACTATTTTTTTCTTTTCAGGTTTCAGAAATCCATAGACTGAAATTGAAATGCGCAATATGATCTGAAAACTTTTATTGTTTGGCCAAAGTAATTCCGACGTAATTCGAACCCGTAACCCATCAGAACGCGAGCCCGTTTAGTTTTATTATTTATTTTTTAAAGTGTTTATAGTACACCTCAATTGACTTACTTGACTTAGGGCCGGTCTCACCGCTTGCTGATAAAGTCCCGAATAGCCTATTCGGAACTTATCTGCAAGATAAACTACAAATTTCGGTTTCACAAGTCTTGAATAGAAATATCTGGCAGATAAAGTTGCTGGTAACTTAACAGCCGATTCAAGTGGATGTTAAAGTTTTTAACTGGAAGATAACATATAAATGGCGGGAATAGAAATAGTTTTGGGATATTTTTCAGTATAATAAATTCTACTAGTGTAGACTGTAGTCACGAGATAGATTTATTTGAATTTTTATTTGATGTACGATTCGAATAATTTGCCGTAAACCAAATTATTTTGAATCACTCGCCGATAAAGATTTTAGAATTCAATTCCTTACCAAAATGACTGTTTATAATATTCTACAATTAATAGAAAGTGATATAAAGATTACAACTGATTGGTAAATAAAGTATTAGATATATGACATTTCAATTATCTTTATTATTTTTTGTCTAGATTGCACCCGTGCGCAGCCGGGCGGTTCCCTAGTAGTTAATCAATATTAACAAATTGAATATTTAAGGAAAACCTGTTAAAATAAAGAAAGTTCTTATTACAATATTTCATTTATTTTCCAAGTGAAAAATCAATACTATATTGTACTACTGTGCACTACTTACAGAATCCTGATAAAAAAGTTTATGACTGTATGAGTTTATGATTAGTATTTAACTAAAATTTGCACAAAAAATAAAACACTGTAAGTTTGACTCCCGAACTTATGATTTTTTTTTCACTTTTGTCCCAAATTCTTATTTAATAACTCTATTTTGAGAAGATGTTGTTTTTCTAATTCGTGTATAATATCCTTGTTATCTCTTTTAACACCCTCATATTTTAACTTGAGGTGTTTGTAATTGCGATATATTGACCCAGATGATGTTTTAAATACCGTCCCAAGATCCTTCCAGGCTTTTTCTTTACTTTACCAAGTCACAGTCGCATCACGTTTTTTTGCGTCTGCAAGCGTTACTAGATCCGTTTCATCTTAACTAAAATTAAAGCTTCTTTCACGCTTATGTTTTTCCATTTCAAATAAATATAAAATAACAATATAGTCAATAAGCCGAACAAGTCAGATTCCTTGTCACAAATGACATCTGCGTTTCCATTTGACGTAAATACATTTGGTACACAAACTTGTAATCATACTAATATTTATTATTTATATTACATACACTGTCTATTATCATCATAATATATTAAATCATATTTGAGAACACTAAAAAAGTAAACGTATCTCATTTTAAATAAAAAATAATATACAATTTAAGTTTTCAAAATAGATTTTAAATAGCAATAATTTGTTCGTCGTATCGAAACGTAAAAATGCGATGTTGCCGTTCCGTCAAATAATAAGTGGCGGATAAATTTATTTGCCAGTTAATTTATCTATGAGTTAGATGGTGAAACAAAAAAAATATATCAGCAACCTTTAACTGTGAGATAGTGTTAAATGGCAAATAACTAACTGAAACTTTATTTAGAACCGGTGAGACTGGCCCTTAAGGTCCTATGTCCCCTAAATGGGGCAGAGGGCATCCAAAGTGTTCCGCCAGCCCGCTCGGTCTTGAGCTACCCTCTTCACTTCGCTCCAAGTCTTCCCAATAGCCTTCGCCTCTGCAATGACAGTCCGTCGCCAAGTCTGTTTAAGACGACCACGCTTTCGTTTCCCTTGGGGATTCCAGTCAAGGGCTTGCCTCGGGATATGGTCGGGATCCCTTCGAAGTGTGTGGCCAATCCATTGCCACTTGTGGCGCTTGATCAGGCGGTCAATCGGAACTTCATTACAGCGCTCCCAGAGGTGGTCATTGGAGACACCTCAATTAATTAAAAATAATTTTCTACAGAGCTTATCGTTATGAATGTAAAAAAAAAGATTTTTCAAAACTGTTATTAGAAAACTCTGATTATTATTGTCTTTTAGGAACGCGAGTATCACACATTTAAATAAAATACTGTATACCTGGATTAAAACACGATTTATTATTTATATTGTTTAAATTATTTATCCCGACGTTTCGGATGCTTTTCAGCAACCGTGGTCGCGGGGAGAAATAATAAATCGCGTTTTAATCCGGTGTACAATATTTTATTTAAACTCTGATTATTAAATATTTACTATTACGTCAGTTTGCCTCACAAAATAATATACGAAATCATCTTAATTATCTTAAAAATATATAAATACTTGAACATGGATGTATTTATGAGGTCATAGAACTATTTCTAAAATGCCGGATACGAATTCTTCTATATATTAACTGTGGCATCACATATGTATATATAAATATATCTACGTGTGTCATTTTTATTAAACTAGTTTAAATATGTTATTTCATCCTTTCATTATACGGTTATTGACTCTTTTATCACAAAATCTTGCAAACATTAAGCAACGGAATGTATATTTTTGTCTAATGTTTATGAATATTTTTTTTGAATAGGTTGTACATATTTTTGCTACCTTTTAAGTTCTAGTTAACATTTTGTTAGAGTTACTACACTATGGTTAGAGAAAAGTACCCTTGTTCATAAACGGTAGCCAGGACCGAATACAGTTCGCAGATAAAAGGTGCTATTTAAACTCTGTTTTGTTTCTTTCCTTTGAAATTAATTTAGCATTCGATGGAGCGTGACAAAATATTTTTTAAATAGTTCAAGTTATGAATGAATGAGGTCGTAAGTTTGTAAGTAACTTATATAACATTGTATGAGAGCCTGAACGCTCAATAATTCGATGTCTGGCGATGCACAACTGCGCTAAGACAATTTGTCCACGTCTGACCAACCTGTGTAGCTGTCGGCATTTTTTCCGAAACGATACGATTTGGGAACCTTCAAGAAGCCAGCCTACTTTTAACTTTAAGGCTGGCAACGCATACTTAAAACCTATGTCCATAGGGATGTCTACGTAGTATCCCTTACTAGTCTGTGGGATGTCTGCACCAAGTGCATGAGAGTTATACCGGTATAATAAAGGTTTTTGTTAATATTAAGTATATCGTTTTATTCATATTTACTGAAAAAAATTACTGTGGTAAGTTTAGTGTGTATTACTCTTTAAAACTAATATCATGGTATCTCAGTCAGACATGTTTAGTATTTTGGAAAATAAAAATTAACCGGTTTCAGTCCCTGCTATGGACGGTAGTAGTGTGTGAGAGCAAAGATAACTTGCGATGATTGACTCAAAAATGTTTAAATTTGTGTTTTTATGTGTTTGTAATTGTAAGGTTGCGATTTTGTTATAATGAAAAAAAAATGGCATTTTATAGTGCATGTATGATACACCCATTCAACACATCTATTTCGTATTAGTAGGTTATATGTTTTCCAATAAAAATAAAATTGTTTTATACTTTATACAGAATTCGCACTAAGTAATTTGTAGAATCATTAAAATTCTATAGATAATTAATTTGTATCATGATTGATGTTCATTTACAATCTAATATTATAAATTGCTCTTATTGCACAATGTACTGGGTTATTCATACAAGGAGATAAAAGTTAGCTACAAGTTTCCTAGTGAGATCTTAGTTCTTTGGTGTTTCGAGTACTTGCCGTGGTGGCTAATTGTAAATACTGATTTATTAATAATTTGAAATCAATCTATGCAAAGTAATAAAAATTCTGATTTGCTAAAACCGTACAAAGAGAAAGAAAAAACGTGTTAATAAAATGATATTAATGAATGAAATACTTTAAGTTAAAAGGTAAACGTGTTTAAATAACATACTGTATACCGGATTAAAACGCGATTTATTATTTATATTGTTTAAATTATTTATCCCGACGTTTCGGATGCTTTTCAGCAACCGTGGTCTACTAAAAAAGGCTTAGCTTGTGTTTCAGAACTTTATTTTACTGATAGTTTAGAAGTTATCTATCACCTATGAATTTAGGGTTGCCATCCATCCGGGTTTCCCCTTTTAAAGGGGAGCTTACGGGTGGGGCTTCATTTATAGTCTGAGATTTTGTTGGTTTTGTGAAATTAAAGAAAAGACTTTGTTTTTTTTTAGTATACGAAAATTACCATGAGCATATTTCTTTAAAACTGTATAAAAAAGTTTAAAGTCATATTCATTCAAACTATTTAAAAACGAAACTTTTGTCCATCTTATAAGTTCCAAAATGCCGGGTTTTCAATCTTCCTGTCCTGCTTGCCAGACTTTAGAGATAATATCCCTACCGATGATGAAGATCTATGATACTACATAATACCTTTATTCTTTTTAAAGGGAACATTAATATTTATATTTTTATGAATAGCCCAAATCAGAGCCATTTTTCTGTTACGCACTTCACATTGCAACAATAGCTCGCTGTATCTATCATTCCTCGATGGGAAATTTTTCTATTGAACACTGGCCATTGTTGGGACCAGTATCATTGTTGATTGTATGTGATTGATTAAGTAATGTATTTGTTCTATAACAATGAAGATAAAACTAAAAACCTTAAAAAATATAATATAACTAGCCGTCCCCGCCCGCCCGCTTTGCTGGGAGAATTGTAAAGGATAGACGAATATGAACTATCCACATAGATTTGAAAAAAAATGGTAAAGGGTTGATGGAATTCAAAAAATGATAGCCTAAAACCTTCTACAATTAATTCCGCGTCGAATGGTCATGGTATCATGCCGATCGGTCCAGTAGTTTTCAAGTTTATCGATAACAAAGAAAAAAAAAGTTGCTTATATATATATAGATAACTAAAATATATTATTAAAAGGAGTCCCTTTAGGCAAGGTTCCGAGATACTGGCAGCGTTCCCCCTTTGAATGGCTAGACTAATTCTTTGTCCGAGGTAGCTGCCAGCTTTTCGGTATCCTGTCTCATTTGTTCTATTCAGGGCTCGGAAACCGGTTAATTTACTATGGGAGCTTAACCGAAATAATAAAGGATTTTGTTAATATTCTTTTGTTTTTAGTTATATTTACTGAAAAAACTAGTGTGGTAAGTTTAGTGTATTACTCTTTAAAACTAATAACATGGTATCTCAGTCAGACACGTATTTTGGAAAATAAAAATTAACCAGTACCGAGCCCTGGTTCTATTAAATTTTGCGTTATTGAGATTTGTGATAACTTCTTTAACGAGAAATATTTGAAATAACTCTAATCGTAAACGTGATTCATTCATCCGTTAAATAATTTTTGAAGTACGCACGCTGGGCGTAGAGTAAACTGACGAAAGGATAACGGGAGCGTTACGAAAAGTGTGATCGGTCGAAGCGAACGAAAGTTGTATTTTCCTTTATTTATTTCAATTTGTACAATATACAATGTTCAGAAAGTGAAGTCCCGAATCCCCTAGTGGGCATGGGGCAGACAAATTTCTGTCGGTTTCACTGATTTACAAGGATCAGGTCAGATCAGTTTTCTATGCTCTGCCTAACCGAATAATTTTTCGGTTACTATAGAATTCCTATAACGACTGCCCTTGACTAGAACGTAAAGTGTCTTTGTCAGAACGTAAAGTAAAACTATTGTGTTATGATCCTTTTGATCTAATTTTCCTTTAGACTCTCTATTCGCCTGTTACTATATGCTATACGATTCCTTTGTTCTTGGACCGAAAACGTGCGATACTTAATGAAGTTATATGTAAAGGTCATAATATTAGGGTTTATCTATGGTAGAGTCAAAATACGTGCAATGCCTAGGGCAATAATATCAAACGAAAAAAAAGGCATGGTACGGTAATTAAAGGGCTTTCTTATATTTTAAAGCTCAGAGTTCAAGCTTCAAGGAAGTGAATGTGCAATTCGTGATTTGGCCCAGTTCTGGACCTAAAGGTGAAGGACAATTCGTAAAGTTATGAGAACATTAACGTTATGGGCGTGGTTATAAAATATTAACGATTTGGTAATATATTTAACATTTAAGTAGGTACTATTGTCTATTAATCAATATATTTTATTATTTTTAATGTTATCATCCTGAGGTTTTTCAATTAAACTTAATTACGTATATTGTTTCTATAACAATATGAAAATTAATTTTCTAGCGGACTGGAAAATAAAAATAATTTGATGAGCAATTTCGAACCGATGCTCATCTGCCTCCGTGGCGCAATTGGCTAGCGCGTTCGGCTGTTAACCGAAAGGTTGGTGGTTCGAGCCCACCCGGGGGCGATCAATTTTTTTTTTTATATATTTTTTTTCAATTTATATTTACAGCATTTAATAAAACAGTAGTTATAGTATATTTTAAAAGAAAAGGAAAAAATAGGTATTATAGCTTCTTCTGGAAGTCATCTGAAGATATGGTTGTAAGTTGTTTTAATGTTATTTGGATACATAAATATTTAGCGAGGCTATCCACCTTCAATGTATGTTACATTTCCTTTCTAAAATATCGAGGTAAATCATTCGTAAATGGATATTATCTAAATCCGATATTCGTGATACATGATACAAATTTAAAATATACAGTGTGAACGATTTTCAATAGATCTTTAGATAATTTTTTTGTAAATCGATTACTATTATCAGTTATCACAAACAATGATAATTACATCTAACGCATTATATTTTAAATGCCAGAATATCAGTCCATCAGAAATCAATAGATCGAAACCGAAACGCGTAATATGCACTTCACCTACAAACGGTGAATCGTTTAATTGTTAACCAGTAGTAATTACGATATTCCTCCTACCCGTTTAATACTATACGCGACCATACAGAAATAAGTAATTCGGCGGAATTCGAACTCTCGACCTATTATTGGAATGCAAGGCAGATTTACCCAACAATTTCGCAATATAAGATATTTAAATAAAATAATTAATAATGGGTTAAAACGCGATTTATTATTTATATTATTTAATCTATATATATAAAAGAAAGTTGTGTTAGTTACACCGTTAATAACTCAAGAACGGCTGTACCGATTTTAACGATATCTTATTTGTTGGATTCCTCTATGTCAGATGACAGCTCACGTCATGCATTTTTAGCTTTTTTGGAATAACAGATGTCCACTGCAAATCAGTGACATAGGTATTAGACAATTATAGTGGGTAAATGGGCATATTCAAATTTAAGAATAATTATATAAGTTAATAGAATAGTCGGGATAAACAATATAAATAATAAATCGCGTTTTAATCCGGTATACAGTATTTTATTTAAATGTGTGATACTCGCGTTAATAAAAGACAATATTATGTGCACCAGTACGGACTGGAAAATGCTAATAAAATTCGACGGTTAGAATAATTATATAATTTCGAAGCCAAAATTGTGGCAGAACAACGTCTGCGGGGTCCACTAGTCTGTTATAAAGTATATTATTTAAATGTGTGATACTCGCGTTAATAAAAGATAACAATATCAAAGATATGTATGTTTCTCGGGTCAATAACTTTTTATAAGTTTTTAATAATAAATTAACAAATCATCGATTACTTTAATAATTCAGATAATTTAGAAGAATACCGTTATGCGATAGATTACGACATCTATTATTAATGGAGATAACGGATTATATATATTACCAACTTGTTATCGTATTTATTAATTTACAAGAACTCAGATTTATTGACTTAAGGACCGGTTTAATTTTGACACCACTCGGTATAAAACGGACGATGAACCTTGAACATTTGAACATTTTTTGAGTCTAGACTCATAAATACTGTATTCATTATTTATCACAAATTCTAAAAGTCTAAAACAGAGTCATTTTTACGTAAATTCAATTTCAATTTTATTCAAGTTCAGAGGCCCTAGTACGAACGAGAAAACTTGCGCAATTCGATCGTGCTAAGCCCTTAGAATCAATCGGATACGATTTGAACGAAACTCCGGTTCGCTAAAAATTCTATACGTACCAATGCTGATTTAGGTGTGGTACAAAAGGGAACGAATAAAAAAAGAATTCCAAACAAAATCTTTTGAAAAAAAAAATTGAATCGATTTCGGGAGAAAGCCACCTGTTTTAGGTATATATTTCAGATTAAAGTCAAGCAAAACTATACTGACATTATATCAACACCAAATGCTGCTTTTTTGGAAGGACTCTCAGATAACATCTAATAAAAAAAACTGTCAAATACCTATTTCACTTACGTTGTTGACTCGAATACAGCAGTGTTCTTTCGCCAGTAACAGCATCATTATATTTTATGTATTATTAAAATGACAAAACAGTTTAGCTAGTTTGTTATCTGGATTAGTATATATATATATTTTTTTTTCATTTGACCGCATTCAACGTAGAGCGGCTCGAATCGTCGACGATGAGACTCTATCCGAACGGCTTGATCCTTTGGCGCTGCGTAGAGATGTTGGATCACTCTGCATCTTCTATCGCATATATCATGGGGAGTGTTCCGAGGAATTGTTTGGATTAATCCCAGCTGCTGAATTTCAACATCGGATATCGCGACAAAACACGAAATTCCATCCTCACCACCTCGATGTCTGGCGATCCACAACTGCGCGTTTCCGTAGGCACTTTTTGCCACGCACTACCACTTTGTGGAACCAGCTCTCGCCGGCGGTTTTTCCGAACCGATACGACTTGGTAACCTTCAAGAAACGAGCATATACCCATCTGAAAGGCCGGCAACGCATCCTCAAGACCCCTGGTGTTGCGGATGTATATGGGCGGCGGTAGTCACTTATCATCAGGTGAGCCGCCTGCCCGTTTGCCTCTAATATATATATAAAAAAAAAAAAAACTAATTTAAAAGATGAATGTCTTAGAAGTAATCTTTTGAATCAACTTAGACCTTTGTTCGATAATAAACAATACTGAACACGAATGAGCTCTGAAAATAAACGGCTTACGAAATATAATTCTGGTATAAAAATGAACCGTAAATATACGGCATTGTTAAGACATTCAATTGAACGGTTTATGCCAGTGGCGGGATCACCATACAAGCCCAAAAGCCCGGCTTGCCGGCTTTAACGTAATACGTAGATATTTATACATAATTTATGAAATTACATACATACATATACAGTTTTTGTTTTTCCCACTCATGGGGTTGGCAGAGATCTCGGAATTCCATATGCTCCGATCCTTTCGCTTCATAATAACATACTTACCACGTAATCATATACGTTATATATGACTTATACTATAATAACATAAGGCCATTATTATTTTTCTTTTCGGCAAGCCGAGCTTTCAGGCTAGTATGGTAATTTTTCATTTAAGTTCATAGTCCCAGCATTTCGGATTAAAATTATGTCAGGGTTTTTGATTTCAGACAAGTGAAAAATTAAAAAAAATCTCAAATAAATTCACGGCTAAACTCCTAAACAGATTTTGATAAACTTTGTTACGATACGACTAGTCTACTTTTTATCACAGAAATTATTCTAATTCATATCATGTAAACGAAGGCATATACATACGTACTATATTATAAAACAAGCGAATTCTCCTAGGGGGGCATGGGGCAAAGACACTTCTGTGTCTGTTTCACACATACAAGTAGTTGATCAGCTTTCTGGCCCTGCTCGACAGAAATAATATTTTTTCTTATTTTCCCGGTATTCGAACCCAAAACCACCGGTGCTTAACGCAGCGCGTACCGCTGAGTTACGAAGGTATATTATAAGCTATACATTAAAGGTCATGGTGAGAGTTCATTGACATTGATGCCCTCGTCCATCAGAAAACAGGAAACTTTTCAATACATTGTACCAATACTGTATGATTAAATAAAGCCATATTCGTATACTCTTCAATGAGCTAGCAGGAAATTTATTATTATCATAATATAAGGAAATCTTATTGGTAACATCAAGAACAGTTACCAATTTTCCACTTTATTTAAGAATTTCACAAAAATATTGTCTTGATTTCGCTTTAGTGGAAAAAGGTCATATACTTCGTATTTAAAAGTATAGTTTTTATGTTAGATATCGACAGACGAGCATGAGGCTCACTTGATGGTAGGTTCACAGAACATAAGTCAATGATGCGCTGTCGACCTAAGTTTTATTTCGAGCATTCGGAAATCCATAGACTGAAACCGAAACGCGCAATATGCACTTCACGGTTTTTCCATCTATGAACGGTGGTTCGGTCGGAATTTAGATATTCCTCCCACCCGATCAATGCCCGAAGTTACCAGACGTGGGGAAAACATGCTTACAGAAAATAATAAACATGTGGTCCCGGTGGGATTCGAACCCACGACCTATCGGCACGCACGGCAGGTGTTCTACCGAACGCTCCAACGAGCTCGTCCTAAAGAATAAGCGATAAATCGCTCTCCTAAACTAGATCTATATAAAAAACCAGGTAAGTCTGTTGTTCCATTTTTCATGAAAAAAGGATGAATATTTTAGCAAGGGTTTAACACATAAGTGCTAAAACAAATAGATTGTTTGACGTCAAATGACATTTAAAGTTTTTAAAGATATTATTAAGAATAATTCCAACAATTTAGCTGCAGCATTTAAATGTTATAATCATTTTCTAAACAAGAATGACAATTGACTTCAAAATACGAAAAAACGTAGATAACATCAAATTATATTCAGTGCATGATATTTTTGAAGTCGTTACTGTTCACATAGTCCGCTGACTTATTTATCTCAAAATATTATCATCATATCGCCATCAAAATATGGCGACGAGAGAGGGAAGTTATTTATTCACTGTTAAAAACATTTGTAAAGAGGGATACACAAACATAAACGTAAGAAATATAAAAAAAATACAGCAAAAAGTCCGTAGATAAAATATACATGAAGGACTTTAAACAAGTATAATTCAATTCGGCCAGCAAATCTCCGAGAAGTCGATCTAAATTCTTCAACTGTTTTCTTCTTTATATCCAAACAATTTAATAGATTTTAGAATAATCATAGCACTAGCACCCGGTGCGGATTCCAAATTTGCCGCCCCCTCATTTTTGCAATTGATTATACAAAAATTGGGGCATGGTAAAAATGGTACTCTTATTGAATAGCACGAACCTAAATGAAAGAAGATTGAAGCTTTGTCTTTACGGTGAAATTTTGACAACAACAAAAAGAGGAAAAAAACGTTGAAGGATGTAATTTTTTTGTTTTTTTTTTTACCGTTACCTGTAAAATGCCGCCCCCTCATTTTTGCAATTGATTATACAAAAATTGGGGCATGGTAAAAATGGTACTCTTATTGAATAGCACGAACCTAAATGAAAGAAGATTGAAGCTTTGTCTTTACGGTGAAATTTTGACAACAACAAAAAGAGGAAAAAAACGTTGAAGGATGTAATTTTTTTGTTTTTTTTTTTTACCGTTACCTGTAAAATGCCGCCCCCGCCAAAGTGCCGCCCGGGACGGACCGCACCCTCCGCCCCCCATGTTACGCCACTGAGAATAATGGCAAACATACATATAAAAAAAACATAATCGATGTATGGAGTATCTTCTGTTTTGGAAGTCGATTGACAAGAATAAAATACTATATCTTCCTTTAATTAATTACTTTAACATTTAAAAAGTTACACGGAACTTGTTGGTCGAGTTCAATGATTTTTCTCAAAATATTTCACACACATAAGTTCTTTAAAACAGGAAATGGACCTCCACAAGCTACAAGTTCTTTAGAGTTTCCAATTAAGATAACAAGGTATTTTATTTGTTATTTTTTTATTGTTTTTATATTTCCTACTTAGATAATATAATACAAATTTTATTCAAATCAGTAGTAATTATTTGGTAATGAACCGTATATATTTTCAAACTAAAATACCTAACCTCAAATATTATGAGAAAAATTGGATGTTATCGTTAATCTGAAGGTGGTAATAAAACGTGGAAGATCTTCATAAAATTTAATTCAAAGAAAACATTTAGATGTTTATGAATTTTATTACGATTCTTGGCAAGATTTATGGTTACCGTTTTTTGAGAAGGAAACATAAGTAGAGTATTATGCATTGCGTGTTTATCTAGCTGAGAAGATGGAGATTTTATAACTGTTAAAGCAATGGATGGCAACAAGGTTGATTATTCGATGACTATTGCGAATTTTCTTGGTACGGTATTGACCGATGCGCGGAGGAACGACCACCAACTTGAAGGCGACAGCCACCACGGATTGTCAGTCGACGTTTCGTTCGGAACGCGACCACCTGCGCCACAAACGCACGCACTGAACGATTTCATTATCGTCGGAACTGATTTTGAATTCGTTCGATTTTCAAAGTGAGTGAGCGGTGTCAAAATTAAAAAAGGATTTATATTTGTAGTATCATCGTCTCTCTTACGGTAAGTTTAAAAAAATAGATAGTAAATACAGATAAGGTTCAATAGATAATCAGGCGGGAAATTTCTTCACGACATAGCGTGCGATTTCGATTTCTTTGATACATACATAATATGTATATGTATTTAATAATTTAATTGTATCTAAAATGAAAAAGGTATTTTTCAGGGATTGTAAATAAACATTTTTTTTTTATTTTTTTTTTTTTATATGAAGCATTGAAATGAAAGAAAAATTCTGCAATATGTACTATTTATTTTAAATACGATAATTTTTGTTATGAATAATTTACGAAATACGCCCTGTCTGTCTGAATGTTATGTTTTCAGGGCTAAACAACTGAATCGATATAATTTTATTTGATACGGAATATGAAATAAGCATACGAATACATATTATAAGCTATAGCATTTGTTGGGTTTTGCAAATTTGCAAAAAATCCTAATTTATAATAATTGTATAAAATGTTGCTTAATATGTTTTCATAACACCCAGCTATAACTAATGCAAATATTATTAAAATGTATAATTATTTAAAAAACCAGGTGATTATGCCATTTTCCATCCGTGCCACTTAATCGTAACTGTTCTAGAAAAGATATCAACGGCAGCGCATGTGCATGTTACCTAATCGCAATAAATCGTTCATAATATGACCGACAAAAAATGCGACTTTTTAATGTTTGGTTCGCTCATTTTATCTTGTAATATAGGAATAGTTTGTAATAATATTTTTACGTATCTGTCCTCGGGATTCAAACCACTTACTGTAAGGTCTAAAGGCAGAAACATATTTCCTAGGTATAGGGCACAGGCTATTAAGCCCCCTTCTCCCGTCTACATAAAGAGTCCGATAATGGTTCGGCAATGTTGGTGTTTTACTATAGGATATAGACGTTTAATATATCGTTGAATGAACAATGAATAATGAAAGGGACGAAGGAAAAGTCATCGGCAATTTCTTATAAGACATAAATAAAAACGTTTTACAGAATTATTTTTGATTTCTATAAGACATCTAAAAACAATAATTGGTCCCCAAATTTTCCGTCCCTAAAATCTGCCGCCCTAGGCTCAAGCCTACTCAGCATGCTGGTAAATAATTTGCAATATTCCTTTATTCATTATTTATAGAATCAAAGTAGCTCAAAGAATTCAAATATCATTATATTATCAATGATTCAAAATAGTATCATAACATTTGCATGATTAAAATGCGATTTTTCAATATATTATTTTTTCCCCTAAATTACAAGTGCTTTTCAGTAAGCGTGTAGGTAGGTGATAGCTGTCTGACTCGAAACATCGAGTGAATAATATAATGATTAAATCGCATTTTAATCCGGTAATTGTTATTTCATTTAAATGTGTGGTTCTTGAATTAATAAAAGACAATATTATGAACTCTTTATAAAAATGCATGGCTTTGCATACAATATTCAAAGTCCTAGCTATTGAAACATATTGGTGATGATACAAAAAAAATATATTGCAACATTTGCGTATTTAGATAGTTATTTCGTATATATTGTTTTTTTGTTGTTGAAGATTGATGGTCTGGTAGCGAGACCTTTAAGAAAAAATTGATTTCTCTAAAGAAAGACCATAGATAATTGATTTACTGTAATATAAACAGGTAGGTAAATACTATGTATACCCCTTGAGACTTCTCATGAAAAATTAAATATAGGTATAAAACCTATTTTTGTCGACGATTTCATTCTCATCCAATGCCTCCTTTTTGACACTCTTCAATTAAGAAACTCATAACTGTTTTTTTCATACATTGCTCACTGGAAGTAAATATTTGCATAAATGGCGATAATTTGGATTATCCTTCTTATTTTGTCGCACCTTAAATTGCAAAATATCGAGTTTCAAAACATTAATAACGTATCGTTTTGCAATTCTCAGTTTTATTTTGTATAGTATAAATAAAGCCTTTTTTATCTTAAAGTTCAGAGTAAAAATATCAAATGACTTACACAGGTTTAGAGGACCTTTCAAGTACCTACTAAACCTATATCTACCTAGTTGTTCATTGAACCTGTATCGTATTTTGTTATATATGTTAAATATCGTGGGACTCACTTAGATATCTCACTGCAACCCATCAATTTTTTTTTTTACATATTATTTTGTGCCATTACTCCATTATATGCCCCTATCATCTGACAACATATAAACATATTATGGTTTTATGGTATATTACTAAAATTATAAGTTATCTAGAATTTTCTTCCTCCCGTCTGGTAACTTCGGGCATTGAAAATTCGACCGGGTAACAAAAAAAACCGTGAAGTGCATATTGCGCGTTCCGGTTTCAGTCCATGGATTTCCGAAAGCTCCAAGTAAAAAGTACCAGTAACAGTAAACCTCCTCGAAACAGTATTTTGAAATAGTCGTCTGAGGCCCGACGGTGGCCCCTTGTATCAGCGGGCCCCACTCAATGCATTGGCTGCATTGGCATAGCTACGCCACTGCAGAAAATAGCTTTTCAACTACGTCAAGTATATATAAGAACATAATCCTTTGTTTTATGTAAACTATAGTAGGTAATCTATATACTTTCTGATATAATTATTACAATGGTAATATTTCCATGAAACCAATTAATATTGTACGTTGACAGGGCTGGGAACTAAAGTCATGAATCTTGATATATTAATTTGCATATTATGTAGTACAATTACACCGTCTAACCTTGATTTCAATACTCAAAAGTAATTGATTATGAAATATGTAGACAATTGTGTAACGAGCCGAAATATATTTAAGTACTTTTAATCGCAGAATGGGTACAATTTTATCATTTTGTGTGAATAATATTGTATTTTATTTACGCGAGTATCATATTTAAATACAATAACTTGTATCTATGTAAAATGCAATTTATTATTTATCAGTCTGCTCGTGACAATGTTTACTGGAAAGCATTAGAAACGTCGGGATAAATAATAAAAAAAAATATACTTATCCGATAAAATTTATTTAATTTAAATTTTTATTATCTTTTATTAACGCGAGTATCACACATTTAAATAAAATACTGTATACCGGATTAAAACACGATTTATTAAAATATCAGACAACTGTCATCTTTCTGTCTCCCCGCGACCACGGTTGCTGAAAAGCATAAATCGCGTTTTAATCCGGTATACAGTATTTTATTTAAATTATTTAAATTTTTATTGTTGTTGATGCATAAATAATGCACCTATGTAGTGTTCAGTTTGATTGCGGCTTCGAATCCTGTCGGGTCTGACAAATTTATTATTTTATTTAACCATGTTTTTTCGTATGTATGATTGGGGAAAACATAAAAATTCTATTCAGGTAACCCATCGTTTATAGATGAAAAATACGTAAAGTTCGCGCACAAGTGTGAATTTTTGAAATTTCGGCATAAAAGTAACATAGGTCGGCAACATATCATAAATTCCTCTTCTGTTATAAAACAAGGATTTATCATATATGATTCATTCCAAGTATCTATTCACCTATTTGCATGCAAAGTAAATAACATAGGAATATCTCAGAAAGAAACCCGAAGTTATTAACACGGAAAATTAGTATGTATCTAACTTTGCGAAACTGATTAAGTAACGTTTTGCTAATTACCACTTTACATGTATCCATCGCCGAGTTTCGTGATATATGTAAACATTCGTTTCATACAAAAGAAGCGATGTACGCGTGTTGGAGTTTGTTTTCGTAATATTTTTAACATTCAACTTTCTCGCATGTTGCGGAACCGGACAACCGGAAACCATGCGGTTGTTGTAAGTGCTAGTATTGGATACCTATAGCTATGATATAAAATTATATATCAAGTAACATTAAGGTAATTTGTTTATATAAAAATGGATGTTTGAATATATGAAACGCCGCCAGTCAGCTAGTAAGGTTATATAATATATATAGTGAATTGCTGATTCCCCTATTAGTAAGGGACACACAAATTTTTGTTTCCTTTACACTGATCTTTACTTGGAAGTAGTAGATCAGTCTTTTGTGTACTGCCCGACCGTTACATTTTTTTGATCTTGTCTCAACTCTGATGATAAACACACGCACTGAGCCATGGCGACTAATACTGATAATATTGTAAACAGGGATTTGTTTTTTTGGATTTTGTATGTTATGAATAAAATAAAAACCAAGTTCTCCTTTGTTATCCCCAAATCGCGGGCTAATACCAAATATGAAAAAAATACAACAAACATTATGTAAGAATATATCCCCCGTAGGTATGGGATGGCCTTCCTTATCCAGACGAGTTAAGCTTAGTTGATGGTACGTGATAATTCAGCCACAGGATATTATTGATATAAGCACATTAACCAATCACCTATACCATCCGAACATTCAATCACTTTACAGCTATTCTTATTTCTATCAATAAACAGGAGATCATTATGTAGAAGGTATTGGTTAACTAGACGCACAGAAATTATATAAAATTTAAGTATTGAGATTTTGCAAAAACAAGGAAGAGGGAAAGCTATCGGAGACATCGCTTTATTGACATTTTCATTTGATCTTGACCTTTTTGACGCATATGTCAACTATAGTAGGGATGTAACGGAAGTGGTTTTATCGGAACCGAATTCGGAATCGGAGTTTTTAAATTTGGTTTGTCGGAACCGAAATCGGAACCGGAACCAGAATCGGAGGCAGAAGCAAAAGAGAGATGTGTAATAAAATAAATCTGTTTCATTCATATCAGTTCAAAAAATAAAACACCTTCCTAGTTGTTGAAAATAAAAATATACGAATTGACTTAAATACACCGTAGTAAATTAAATCAAATGGCACTGATGGTGGCCGCCGCCGCCGCTGTGCTTCGACCTCCGATTGAAATTTATCGGAACCGAAATCGGAATCGGAGGTGCAAAATCAATCGGAAGTTCCGACCTTTTGGAACCGGAATCGAAGCTCCGTAACATCCCTAAACTATAGCATTATTATCTCCATTCTTTATAGATCTCTCAACAATTATATCGACAGCGATGAAGCCAACATACTCATTCACAAATACAAAATGTCATCAAAATATTTAATATGTTAATCATATATAGTACTTTCTATTGGAATTTAAAATCGGTTCAATAATTCTATATACAAAAATAGTATTGTTTACCAAGGGAGCAAAGAGTATTATTTAAATCCAGAGTAGAACGAGGGATTCTTAAATAGAATCCTGCCGGCCTAGCATGACTGCCATGAGATATGTCGCGGACGAGAGAAGACAAACTAAGATGTAAGATATCTCGATATATTATATCTCGACATCGAAAATTTTGATAGAAAAGACATCTCGATCGACAAATATATATATTTTTGATATTAAAAGTCGAGTTTAAGGTGTAAGTATCATGTTAGACCCGAAATAAATAAAGCGATAATCGATCACTTCTATGAGAAAATAAGTAAGTGCAACTTATGAAGTAGTTTATTTATTTACATACAGTTAGGATCAATTAGAAACAGAAATACGAGTAATAAGATGCTAATACTATTTTTTTATTTTTCCAGGCGGATCAGAAATGTTTGTAACAAAGTATTCATGTATGACTATTTCATTTAATAATTAATAAATATTTTTTTAAATAATTAATTAGGTATTTCAATTCGAATTTTAACTGTAGTTTAAGTGGGAAAGTTAACGTGACGTTTTAAATGTTAATCTGCTGTGACATTGAGATTAGAATGTTCCAACAGTGAAAGTGTTTTTGTTGCTTGTTCGAGAATTAAAAGTAAATTAAAATAACTATGATTGAAAGTGTTTATTATTGATTCTTATCCTAGTTCAAAAAACGAACGTCTTATTTGTTTCTTATCTATACTAATATTATAAAGAGGTAAGATTTGTATTTTTGTATGTTACGAATAAACTTAAAAAATACCGCATCGATTATAAAAATTCTTTCACCAATAGAAAGCTTCATTATCAGCGAGAAATATAGGCTATTTTTTGTGTATAGCACATCTACATTGCACCCGTGTGAAGCCGGGGCGCGTTGCTAGTATCTTTTACCTATTTGAAAAACAAACGTCTTATTTAAGTTATCATAGCAACATAGCTAATATGAATGGTGATTTCAATCACCGATTGTCAAATCATCGTTCAAAAAACAGTCGGAATTCGAATATTTCTCTCAACCATTTAACGCCCTGAATGATGTAGGAAATCACGTTTACAGAAAATTAAAAACATGTCAAAATCCGGCGGAATTTGAACTTGCAACCCTTATAATCTACAAGTCAACCAAATGCGCCAACAAACACGTCGAATTAACTTTTATCTTATACCTTTAAACGAGCAATTCTTGTATATATATATATATATATATATATATATATATATATATATATATATATATATATATAATTGGAATCTCGGAATCGGCTCCAACGATTTTCATGAAATTTCGTATACGGGGGGTTTCGGGGGCAAAAAATCGATCTAGCTAGGAATCATTTCTAGAAAATGTCATTTTATTCGTGTTTTATCAACTTAAAAGAAAAATTACTTTTCCTGACATCTATCGGCGAATAGTAATACTATGTCATTTTATTCGTGTTTTATCAACTTAAACGAAATATGACTCTTCCTGACATCTATCGGTGAATAGTAATACCATTTTTTAAAACTAGGTCTAGACAATGTCATTTTATTCGTGTTTTATCAACTTAAAGGAAAAATTACTATTCCTGACATCTATCGGCGAATAGTAATACTATGTCATTTTATTCGTGTTTTATCAACTTTAACGATATATGACTCTTCCTGACATCTATCGGTGAGTAGTAATACTATTTTTTAAAACTAGGTATCATTTCTAGAAAATTTCATTTTATTCGTGTTCTATCAACTTAAACATAAACTTATTTTTTTTTATTCGAAGAATAATAACAAAAAGGTGGCGTTTGATTTTTTTAAATTGCTTTAACGACACAACAACACTAAAGCTATTCCAGCAGATGGCGTTGTTAAGTAACACGAAGTCAATGAGTGTTTGCTTTGAGGTTAGTCTTGATTTTATTACTATGTAATTCGTACTTAAATTTTCCAAAAAACACAATTTAAAAAAAAAAATACCGAGCAAAGCTCGGTCATCCAGGTACTTATTATTTAAGTAACGTAGCGTTATGACCGCGTTCATAGTCAAATTAAGTTTTTCTTAAAGCTGTCTCTATGTTTTACCTTATTTTAGAAGGAGACAGATATAATGCTCTAGGTGATTAAATGAATGAGTACGGCGGTTAGTATATAGAATGATAACTTGAATCTTATCCTAGATCGACTTAAGATTTGACCGGTTCCCGGCTGCTTAAGAATTGTTTATTATAACTTTTAAGCCAGACCAAAATGACAACTTTCTTTAAAAACATTGAAACCAATGCGAAGGTCGTCCAACAAGTATATTCAAGAACGAAATACGTCCTGCATGTAGATTAAGCTCGAATTTAATACGGTATTTGGTCATATTATTGTTTCTTTTAACGCTTTTTCATATTTAAATCAAAAATCTTTTTATCGCATTATACATACATACATACATATACATCACGCCTCTTTCCCATTGGGGTAGGCAGAGATCACGGAATTCCGTGGAATTCCATATGCTCCGATCCTTACATACCACTTTCGCTTCTTCTACTTTCATCAATGCTATCATACACACTCGACGCACGGTTACGAGTACTTTTGATCTGGCCCTTTCGCATTATACGTGTTTTAGGAACGTATTCGTGCGTTACTAAGTTGGAATCAAAAGAAGTTTTTCGAATTTTTGTTGAGAAATAATAATTTGGCAAGTCTCAAACCTAGATTGTAAAATTTTCTTAGCATGTTGTTACTACTTAACTTTTTAATGTTAGATATCGACAGACGAACATGAGGTTCACTTGATGGTAGGTGAAACGTCAGCCACAGAACATCAGTCAATGATGCGCTGTCGACCTACTTTTTACATCGAGCATTCGGAAATCCATATACTAAAACCGAAACGCCTAATATGTAGCCGAATGCGCCGAAAGTCCTGGCTTTGAATCCCAGGGGAATAAAATTAAAAAAAATGTTTCGTTCGGGCAGGGTATAGTGCTGATTAACTTCTTGCGTGTGAAGAAAATGCTCCATTACTTGTAAATTCAAAATGATTACGTAGATAAATAGATAACGTTACTTTCATATTAATATAGATAATATTTAATGTAGATTTTAATATAGATAAAAAATACGATCTGATATCAGTTTCAATAAATACTAATACATACTAATTACCTACTCGTCAATTAGCACGAATCATTTTCACTAGTTGCTCCGAGCATACATAATATTCAGATCATGTTTCTACGTCAATGACTCTCAAGTCAGTTTTTATTGATGATTCTTATAAAATAATACGTAAACGTGTATAAATGATCTCGTTAAAAAGATAATTGAATCACTACTTATAAGGTAAGTTTGTTGTCTCTAAGTAGAGTCACATAAGATTACAATAATAATATGATGAATGATTGAATGATTACAAAATAATTAAGAACCATATTTAAATTATATTTATGATCTGACAACATTGCCTCCCACCGAGTGGGTCAGCTGTCAAACGAAAAATGGCGGGAAAATTGTTTATGAAATATTCACGCGCTGAGTTTGGTTCGATCGTCGACAGGATCTGTGGTTGAGTAAGTAGAATTCTGTGATTATTGTGAAGTGATAATATTGATTTGAATAAACTATTGAGCGAAATAAGTGTTTTTCTCAATGGTTTAAAACTATTGAAAAGTCATTCGAGAGTGTTCTAAAATATTGTTAGGGACCTCAGACGTCAAAGTAAAACAAAAGCATATTCGAAAAGAAAAGAGTTTCCAACGGCGAAGTATTTATTTGCCACAGTATCAATAGGTTCAACAAAAGACGACTTATATTAATTTTGGTATGAAGACATTAGATGTTCTATCTTTGAATGTTAGTTGACCTTTTTAACTTCAAAAGCGGCCCATATAAGTAAACACGAGTAAATGATATTGTGTAATTTGTTGCGTTGGTAATCCTATGTTTTACATTATAAGACTAAATGTTCATACTATGACAAAATAAATGAGTATAATATTTTAGTACCCCGATTTTCACGTCAATGTTTTAGTCAGCGTTTTGTTAGTCGTATTACCAAAAAAAAGACTACCAAACACTGTATGTTCTTAGCGATTTTTTTTGCTCGGTTAATGATTACCTCGTACGTACTATTTATTGAAAAACTTGATTGAATATGTCATGTAGCGAATAATTACAATTTTATATTATTATTTTGGCAATAACAATTAAAAGATTAAGCATTAACTTTCAAAATATAGCATAAATATCGCTTGTCGTTTTTAACTCGCTTTCAAGTTATAACTGTTTAAGGTCAAAGCAATTAAAGCTTTTGGGATCTTTGTTTATATTACATCTATATATCTATTTTCTTAACACACAATAGCCGTGCATACCTACTACACCATACATTATGAAATTTATTTACACTTGAAAGTTGAATTCGAAGTTTCATACTTATAGTTTAGTAAATAATACTTGTGATTTCTTTATGTTAGATATCAACAGACGAGCATGAGGGTCACTTGATGATATTACCTCAACCACAGAATAACAGTCAATGATATGCTGTCGATCTATCTTTTACTCAGAGCATTCGGAAATCCATAAATTGAAACCGAAACGTACAATGTGCACTTCACGGTTTTTCCGTTTATGAAAAGTGGTTCGTTACCCAGTCATTATCAAGACATTCCTCCTACCCGTTTAGTGCCAGAAGTGACCAGACGTGAGGAAGACATGCTTACAGAAAATTTAAAAAAGGCGTCCCATTGGTAGTGCTATTTAGTGTATTTGTGTTTAAATATTATATTTTATTCAATTTCTACAGAGCGGAAATCGAACCGACAAAACATGGCGAATCGTGAGCGGCAAATATCAATGCCTTAGCCGTCATAAACATTAACACTATGCTATAAATGCAATTAACTAATCTTATTTGATGCACAGCCTTGCCCATAAATTTTATAGCCCATATACAAAAAGCAAAACACTAAATTACCCTTTAATTTCTCAGTAATAGGAAACAAAATCGCTTGTATAGTAAATACGAGTGTGTTATACTAAAAAAAATTGTCTTGAAGCGTTTGAGCAACTTCAATTGAGTTGAGTTTTATTTAATATATTCTCTTATGTTACATCAAACTATTAATAGTGCTGTCAGAGTATTGTTACTTACTAACAGGTATTAATTCTTATATTCGTGTGATAAATAATGTCCGCCCATAGCTTCACCTACGCTGTGTTAGATATTAAATCTCAAGGTATAGTAATCAGATTGGACTCAGTGCCGAAATTATGAAGTAATCGATATATATAAAACAAAATCGTGTTAGTAACACCATTTATAACTCAAGATCGGCTGTTTCGATTTTAATTGACGGGCTCGTAGGCGCATTCGGTAAAACACCTGCGGTGCGCATCGATGGTTCGTGGGTTCGAATCCCACCGGGAAAACATATTTATAATTTTCTGTAAGCATGTTTTCCCCACGTCTGGTAACTTTGGGCATTGATCGGATGGGAGGAATATCGAAATTCCGATCGGGTAACGAACTATTGTTCATAGATGGAAAAACCGTGAAGTGCACATTGCGTGTTTCGGTTTCAGTCTATGGATTTCCGAATGCTCGAAGTAAAAAGTAGGTCGATAGCGCATCATAGACTGCCGTTTATCTTTATTTGATCGGGATTTCGATTTTCCTGAAGAAGTCAGAGCCAAACTTGTCATATTCGGCAGGATTCAAACCCGCAACTCATACGAACGTAAAGCTGGTATACCAACCACTGCATCAACGATTAAGCCTAAAGACCAGGGGTTTTGAGTTATAAAGTACTATAAGAACTTTCACTAAGAATCTATCTATTACTGCATGCGGAACAGCTATTAACAGCTGACCTTGCGAACTCAATTGAATCAAACCGTCTGAGAAAACACGGTGGATGACTCGATCATAAAAACGTTAAGTTTCGCTTTTGAAAAAACTGACTCAATGCAATGTCATTGATGCGATACATCATTTACATTACACGTGTCTCCTACCACCGTTATGTAACTCGTCTTTCGAGATTCTGGTCAGGAAATACGTGTACGTGCTATTAATGTTTAAAACATTACAAGATCACAACTCATGTTAGAAGTTGACGATTTTTCTCTAAAATTGACAAATCTTTAAAAAAGGAAGTCAGTGGCATAATTATGTGGACAAAAGCGTAATCGGGGGGATCAAATTCAGCAACTACACAAAATTAATAATTATTGTCAAATTATTTCTCATCAAGAACGCGTAAGTCTATTGTTATAAATAATAAATAATTTAACAGCATCTTGAAAAATGTTTCTAAACAGGATCGAAGTTTCAAGAGCTGCTGTCCCTTTTCAAATCTCCACCCTCTCAGCTTTGGGGCCTGGTGTACTGTACCACTTTGCTCTGTAATAGTCATTGCAAGGAAACCATTATTAATTTGAATATTTACATATTTAAAGTCGTTCCTAATTATCAGTGACTCGATTCAATAAAAAAACCGATTCGCTTATCTTCAGTAGTACCAGTAGTAATGAATTTCAATGTAAATATGAATAGTCTAACGTTTCATTCATACTTTTTATACAGTTCAAGCTATGTTTTGTCTATTTGTATGTATTGAGCAAACAAGCCGAGAAAGTATTATTGTTACTGCATATTGATTAAAGACGTGTATTGCTAGTTTACTAATATACTTCCCGGTATCGGAATATTGATGTAATCATTAAACGGATATCACTTTGGAGTAAATATTTAAGTTTATGCAATCAGTGGCTTTAAATATGTAGTTATTTATTTTATATCCTAGCACGAATAACTTGCGAGAAAGTATTCGTAAGTATCGTCAATCTGTCAGTTGTTATTCGTAGTAACTTCAATTGATTTGTAATTGGAAAAAAATTTATGGTAGTATTGTTTTGATAGGTACCTCACCTCAGACACAGAATATCAGCTATATTATCTATTTCGTGGATTCAGAAAGCCATACTGAAACAGTAACGTGCACACGCACAAATATTCACGGCATGATTTTTGACGTCAGTGGTAGTTCGTGTTTTCATTTTAAATTAAAATGGAATTTTATCACTACATATTATAATGTACTAAAATATATACCCATATACCTATTATATACTGTACTGTCAAACATCAAATTACATTTTCATATGTTGAGATGCCATACATATACCCCATTCAGTTACGCAATATCACATAATATTACATCCGGAATAGATCGTCATTAACTATAATATAAATCTATTAAAAGATCTGTGTCAGCTGAACTTATTTTAACATGCGTAAACGCCGGTAGAGTAAAAAATTGAACGAAATTAATTTTATTGTGTCATAATATAACATGACCGCTTTTTTCGTAATTTTCAATAGGTACAATTTCACTTTCATTAAAGAAAGTGAATCTTGGCTTCTTATACATCAGTAAATCTAGGGTCTTCGCTTCGATGATTTCTTTGTATTATTATGTCGTACTATAAATGCATCACTATTAATAATCGAAAATCTCTAGATTGAATCCGAAACGTGCTGTGCCGTTTCCAACTATGAATGGTCGGATTTTTGTTTGATTTTTTTTCCACCGGTTTAATACACGGTAAATAGTTTTTGAAACTGATGGGCATTGGCGTAGCTAGGGATTTTGTCTAGGGGGGCAGCCGTCCAGCTGAACTAACCACAGTCATTTAATGTGAGGTTTTAATAAAGTCGAAGGTGAGCATTGACTACCCTTGCTTCCCCCCTTTCCTAGCTACGTCTATGATTACGAACTTACCCACTGCGTCAGCGAGCCCGTCAAAGTAGGGCCTCGTCTAATAGTTGACAAAAAATGATCTACTTTAAAATCACGAATGTTTTAAGTTACGTAATTCTAAGTTGTTCATCACGCTTTTACCTCACGTATTGGTCATTTTTGTCCAAGTACCATCTACATAATATCAACCTCGTAACCTACACTATGAATGGGCAAATTAAGCAACTTGTATGAAATGATTGTCATGGTTTTAATATTGATACAGTTGGATTATTTAACTGTTTTCACCTTAACATTGAAAGTATGACTAGGTTATTCAATTATCTAACACTTCTCAAAATATTATGACAATAAAGAGTAATTGTCGACTTTATTGTGGACTCTTGTCAAATGCAACGCAACTTTCGAACTTTCGTCAATTCACGATTCATTATGATACATACAAATTATAATTGGTAAAATTAATTGATAGAAAGGCAAAATTAAATTTGACAATTTTCTTAATAAATTAAAGCATTTTCCTACCTGGTAGCGAGTTAAAACAAAGCGGATAGCATGAAGACGTTATACTTGAAAAAGTACGTATACCATACATACCAATTTTCATGTTCATTGATCAAACGCCGTTGGAATATATACAAACATTCATTTCTATATATTATATAAATACATATAATATTAATAAAAAACTGAAACAGTAATGCTACATATTTTTAGTGTATTTATAACTTTGTCCATACCAGAGTGAATACTTTCGATTTCTTTACAGTTTACACGAACCAAAGCAGATAAATAAACTAAAATATCGTGATCGTGCCTTATTAGTACACAACTCAACGACATTTAATAATAATTTATCGTATATTATTATCGCCATTGAAATAATATTGTTTTTCTTTTATGTAGTTTCTACATAAATATAATAAATAGATTGTTATTCCCTGATTTGAAAAAAAAAACATAAATAAGTTACAGCAATCTTATATTTTATTTTGATGATAAGAAATACTTTTCAATTAGATATTTTAATATTTACGTGTAAAGTTTGTGAGTTTGTGAGGTTGTAGAGGGTAATCTTTAGAACTACTGAACCGATTTTAAAAAATATTTCACCAATAGAAAGCTACATTATCAGCGAGTAACAAATGCATTTTTTGTGTACATCTACACTGCACCCGTGCAAAGTCGGGGCGTGTTACTTGTTTGTTACATTATAATAGTTGGTATTTTTTATAAGCTGACGGCTATTTTAATCTACGGTTTTTGATAATGCACATATCACATATTTATATGAAAATAATATATTGTATTAAAGCGCTATTTATTATATATAATATTTTTTATGTTTTGAATGCTAAACTCGAGAACAGTATATTAAAAACTGCGTATAAATCATAAATACCTCAATAAGTATAATTTAATTTAAACACGTTGAACGTTTTTGAACTTATAATAGTCCATACATTAAAAACAAGTCGAGTATGCAATGAAGTAATATTGCTAAATGACATTGTATAAGGGAAGGGCTGAGCAGAAAGTGCAAGCGAACCGGTTATATTGACATGTATTAAATTAAACCGAGAAACCAGATCAAAACAGTATAATACTTTGTTCTTTTGAAAGGCACGATATTAGTACTTATAATCAAGTATTTAAGGTTTATAATTGCATTTTAATTAAGTTAGACAAGGTACCAATTGACCTGTATTCTATAGACTAATGGCCTTTTAATTAGGCCTCTATAATCATCTTATATTAACCTACTTTATTAACCTATATTAATCTTATATTAATCTAATATTAGTATATATAGGCAATTTTTATGTATAGTACAACTACATTGCATCCGTGAGAAGTCGGGGCACGGTACTAGTTTAAACATAATAGAATAGTATAATTGACGACTCTATACATTCAACATATTTTCCAGAAATTTCTCAATTTCCCTCTCGGGGACGATAAGAGTAGGGTCACAGAACATTAAACTCATTTAAAACTGCGAAAGAATGGAATTCCCTGCCGGCTTCTATCTTTTCGGACACTTTAACTTAGGTATATTCACACATGCCAGGGTGAATAGGCTTCTTCTAGATAAACGTCTCCTTATAGATAGCATCATTATTTCTCATAAGTAAAAGTCGAATATGATTATAATACCAATGTTAGTGTTTGTAAGGTTAAACTGACCAATCTTAATTATTAGTAAATTCAAAATTTTAAAGAAAATGTCATGATTTCGAAGATAGCAGTGGACTGGTACATAATTTCTTCAAAGAATAAGATCGAGTGTAAAGTAGAGATTATGCACAGATAACTTTATGTGAGATATCGATAGACAAGCATAAGGCTCACTTGATAGCCACAGAACATCAGTCACTAATGCGTTATCGACCTAAGTTTTACTTTCGGAAATCCAAAATCAGCGAAATGCCCAATGTTGGTAATTCGTTACCCGGTTAGAATGTTCCTTCCTCTTTCCAAAGTTACCTGACGTGGGGAATTTTTTTTTTTTTTTTTTGGGGAAAATTATAAAATATCACCCGTTGCGATTCGAATCCGCGACCCATCCAAAGTAGGTGTTCTACCAAACGCACCAACAAGCTCGTCGAAAGTTGTTGTTGTGTTCATTTGACCTACATGTTGTGTTGCAAAATACTGGAATATACGTGATACTAAAAGGTCATTCAAGATATACCGTTGGCTGCAAGACCAAATAGTCTAGTAATTTAATAGTACTTGATTACTTCTTCTTCCATTTAATGACCACTTCTATTGATAGCTGTCAATGCGCTCCAAAGAAAATAAAAAGCTTTTTATATCTCTTATATGCTACAATAGCAAAGGAAATGCATTATATGACGAGTCTGGTACAAACGTACAAACAGACGAATATTGTACTGAAACATGAACTAATTCATTCAATATAAATTTATTTAGGTATGGTAATATTTCATAATAATAATCATGATTGTCACTACAAAATTTACTTAATAAAAAAAATATAATCACCTTTTGATATTAACATTAAAACTTACAACAAAAACTAGTTATAAGAGCAATTTATACTTAGTCCTCGAACTATAAATGACTCAAAGGCTTGAACATAAACATTATATTTTCATTTCATACATATTTTATCTAAGAATAATTCATTTATTGGACTTATAAAAAATATAAGGGATTGAATAATATATAGTACTTCTTCTGTTCTGAGATATATAGTACAGTAGTAGTAGTAGTATTTTCTCACCGAGTAAGAGTTTAATCTAACTTAAAAAAGTAGTATCTTTTAGTTTTTTTTTTAGTTATCCTACGAAATAATATATTTCTGATTAAAGTAGAATATACAAGTAAATCATAGAAAAAAACAAGCTATATTTATAGTTGTCTTAATGCATTTCTGTTAAAAAAATTGTTTTTATGTCAGATATCGAAAGGCCAGCCCGAGGCTCTCTTGATCGTAGGCGATACCTCAGCCACAGAACATCAGTCAACGATACGCTGTCGACCTAATTTTTACTTCGAGCATTCGGAAATCCATAGACTAAAACCGAAACGCGCAATATGCACTTCATGATTTTTCCATCTATGGTGGTTCGTTACCCGGTCGGAATTTCGATATTCCTCACACCCGATCAATGCCCGACATTACCAGACGTGGGGAAGACATGCTTACAGACAATTATAAACATGTCGTCCCGATGGGATTCGAACCCACGACCCATCGATGCGCACGGCAGGTGTTCTACTGAACGCGCTAACGAGCCCGTCGAATGTTGATATTTTGTAAGCTTAAGGTCACTGTTCAGTCAGTGAGTGTAAGCTTACTAAGCTGAAAGACTGTTGGTCCGTATTTTTTTATAGAATAGGGAGCAAACAGGCTGGTGGTCACGTGATGGCAGTGGCGGGACTACCATACAAGTCCAAAAGCCCAACTTACTCTATTTGCAACCACAAAAAGAAAAATAATAATGTCCTTAACGTAATTAATAATTATATAAGTCCTATAAAACCTATATTTTTACGTAATTAAATAAGTTATATATAAACACGTATTTAAAGTCGACAAGCTGGGCTTTTGGGCTTGTATGGTAGTCCCGCCACTGCGTGATAAGTGATAACTGCCACCCATAGACATCCGCAACATTTAAATAAAATACTGTATACGGGAGACAGCCCCCGCGACCACGGTTGCTGAAAAGCATCCGAAACGTCGGGATAAATAATTTAAACAATATAAATAATAAATCGCGTTTTAATCCGGTATACAATATTTTATTTAAATGTGTGATACTCGCGTTAATAAAAGACAATACTAGAGAGCTTGCTTGCTTCCTATTTGCAACATAAGATCAATCGTGTATAATCACTGTTGCGATGAAAAGTAATTAAAAATTAATTGTGTAAAACACGTTAATCAGCATCTGATTGACGGAAATTACTGTTGTTAGTTCGAGTTTTTTAGACGTTTTCATGAAACATCGTCTGTACATAAGTACCAAGTAGGGTTGTCGAATAAAGCTTTAATAATGTATTATTTGAACACTTTTATTGTACACTGGTTTTTTTTTATAGTATAGGGGGCAAACGGGTAGGCGGCTCACGTGCTGGTAAGTGATCACCGCCGTCCATAGACATCCGCAACACCAGAGGGCTTGCAGGTGCGTTGCCGGCCTTTAAGAAAGATGTAGGCTCGCTTCTTGAAAGTTTCCAAGTCGTATCGGTTCGGAAAAACTGTCGGCGAAAGCTGATTCCACAGATTTAATGTAGATGCATTTTTTATAATTTATTAAACAAGCAACTTGGGGGAAAGGAGTTGATGCCTGAAATATGTAGATAATGATAGGAGGAAGTTATTATTATTTGTTTTATGTTCATGACTAAATGTTCTAATATTTCCATAACATAGTGTTTTTTTTATTTTAAATCAATTATATATACTAATATAAAAGTTATGTTATGTGTAACTTAGCCATGAGTTATGAAATGTACACTGTAGATCAATTTAAGAAAATCTTTATACCTATTATAACTTAAGACTTTGTCATTTTGGTTCGAACAAAGTTAATAAATATCGCCGTCAACTTAAGTCCTTCTCTAATATTTTATACTAGCTGATGCCCGCGACTTCGTTCGCGTGGGGTTCACTTTACGCTGAGCTTTTGAGCAAGCTTTCTTCAAATGACATATCCTCCTCCACCCTCTGTACTTGGTGATTTCTTTTGGGAAAGAGCTATCAAATTAGTCATTGACAGTTGCTTTTGCATCATGTTATCGACATGTTTAATGGTTTTTGAGATTGGGGTTCGAAGGATGATTTGGAATTCAATAGTTGAAATAATTAACCTGACTTTAAAGAAACTTTAGGGAAATTCATATTAATTAAATTTTACGTGACCAAAATCCAGATATTTGTCTTTTTTCTACTAATCAGAGTTCAATCGGGATTCACTGCATTTTCTGTCTTAAATAGATGCGTGCGTTCATTTAATTGGTCATTTTCATTTTCGGACATTTTTTTTAAATTCCCGGGATTCCTGCCCGGGTTTCCGGTGCTAAATGCGGAAACCTCTAAGATACGGAAGCAAAAAAGCAATGTCGAATACTTAGTCGTAATTCTGTTTAAGAGAAAGGATTGATGAAAAGGTGAAATAAATGATCTCATAAGAAATACTTTTTCATATAATATTTCAATAATACATTTTCTATTTTTGTTATAATATAGTTCTTTCAAAAAATAAATAAATACAAAAAAATATTTCTTTCATTTCAACTTCAGATTCGAACTCGCATCAGACGCTACACTATGGGACTGCATATCCACTATTCTACGAATACATATTGGAAATGGCGAAATAATCAAACTATTTCATTTACGTATCAAACTGTGATTGACATCTGACAATTCGAAAAAGTTCAACGCGAGTCAGTTTGCATTGAAATTTGGTGATATGGTGCCTTTAAAATAATATTTAAATGATGATAACTTTTCTTTCCGATAACCGATTTCGATGAAACAAAGCCTATATGTTGCCCCGGGCTTTCCTTAATATATTTGTGTAAATTGCATTAAAATCGGTTCAGTATCTTCGGAGATTAGCGTGAACAAACAGACAGACAGACAGACAGACGGACAGACAGACAGACAGACAAGAATCTTAAAAATTGCATTTATGCATTCTGCTACCCTTCTTTTATCACCCCTCTTAATTTCTGGTAAAAATATTTAGTGAAGCGTAATTTCGATCCTACTCTTTTATTATATGTATAGAAGATGTGTCTATATCCATATTGCCTTTTTTATGAAAATTCATAAAGTACTTAGACACTGAAGTCAGTCATCAGAAATGTACTGAGATGCCTAAACCTCAGAAGTGATACTTAAGTCATGCTGTAGTAGATTTTGTTTACGAGCTTAAGACGAAGCGCTAAGTATCACATCATAGCTTTTCAATGTATTTCAAAATTTGCATACATAGTTTTAATATAAACTAGCAACACCACTTTGCACCGATCCAATGTAGATGTACCTACTATACATGAAAAATATGTTACTCGCTGATAATATAGCTTTCTATTGGTGAAAGAATTTTTAAAATCAGTTCAGCAGATCCAGAGATTACCGCCTACAATCTCACAAACTTTGCCTCTATCATAGTGTAGATAAATACTATTATTTCCTAGTTGAAAGCCCTACTAGAAGTAACATTTAGTCCGGTTTCTTACATAAAATTACGTAAAGCTCGGCCGATCTGGCCACGTGACTATAATTATCATTAAACGTGTTCTTGTATAAGAACTACGCCAAGTTATTTGAGACGATATTTTATTATAGATCTTTTATAACTCATTGCGTATTCGCAGTATGTGGTTACAATCAAGTATTATGTCGTATTTTTGAAGAACTTACACGTAAAGAATATTAAGGCCTCTTATGCGTTTCCACTAAAAATATTTACACCAATTAAAATAAGCCATATAAGCTAACCAAGACCGATACAGATATAAGCTGTGATTCAGGAGCTCTGTCTTATATTATGTACCTTAAATAAAATTAATTACAAAAATAATCAATTTACTTAGTTTAAATAACTTAAAAATAACTACTAACTTAAACTAAATATATACATAGATAAAGAAAAACCAGACACAAAATGAGGTAAATTATTTCCGAATAATTAAGTGGATTTCGAATTTTATGATATACTTTTCGATTCTAATAATTTTGTATGAAAGCTGTACGAAAATGCGCTATTTAGCGACTTCATAGTCTAAACGGATATGTGAACGTTTTGTACTACAACTACTAATAACTATAAATCTATATTAATTAAAAAATATATTGCTACAAACGAATTCCCGCGTAGTAGGGCATTTTTCTTTAGAGGCAAGTAGGTGATCGTTCTCTTGTGTTTTGCCCGATGGAAACATTTCTTTGTTTCGACCCGCGACCTCTACACGCAGCGCGCTTACTACTGAGACGTTCTTTTTTAATGTCAGATATCGACAGACGAGCATGAGGTTCACTTGATGGTAGGTGATACACATAGGTGAGCCACAGAACATCAGCCTGCCTGTCGAGCTGCTTTTTACTTTGAACATTCGGTTTATAGATTGAGACTGAAACGCGCAGTGTGCAGCTTTTACATCTATGTACAGCACGTTACCTGGCCGGAATTTCAATATTCCTCCCACCCAAATGTCCAAAGTGACCACACATGGGGAAGACATGCTTATAGAAAATTATAAACGGATCGTCCTGGCGGGACTTGAATCCGCGACCCATATGTCCGCAAGGTAGGTATTCTACCAAACGCGCCAAAGAGCCCGCCATTGCCAATTATTTGCAATAAGTGATATAAAATCTAATGCAAAGTTTGTTGAAACGTAATAATAACAATTACCTTAACACCTCAATTAAACTAATAATAAAAATACAATTACAATCAGTCTCTATTCTTTGTTCGTAATTAGAAAATTACATTCGTAATTCGATATAATTCTATACTTAAAACTGATTGTCTGATATTAATGTAATTGTAAGTACAAATTGCTTGTTTCGGTTGCTAAATTTTTGAACTCCGGTTTTTTACAATATAATTATGTATGCCATTCTGCTCTTGAATTTTAGATACATCCGTTGGTATTCAATTATACCTTGAGTGTACAGTTTGTACAAGTGCTTACCCAAAAGTTATGACTAGAAGATACATTGTTCATCCAATCCCCGTGACATGAAGATTGGAATTCACTGACTCGGAAAAGCGATTTTTATTTAGTATTTTAATGGCAATAATCATGTTTGCTACATAATTAGCAAAACTAGCGTTCTACGTGTTAAATTTAAAGATTTTTTAAAAACATAATGAATAGATGTATATAAAAAAAACATAATGAACGGTATTAACCGGATGCGATTCCAGCCACTACCAAAAAGATATTATGTAAAAATGTATATGAGAATTATTTTTATTAAAAAAATCTGTTTCGGTATCGCACATCGGCTTAAGGGTTGTGTTATTTTCAAACTTTTTTTATTACCTTTTGACATTCATAGTCCTTAAACCTTGCTTTCACTGTAAATTTTTTACTATTATTATTTTTTATACTATTTATGTTATTTCTTATATTTTATTTTTTGCGTCTGAGGCGCAAACTATTGTGGTCTCTGGCAGAATGACCAGCGCTGTGGAACTCATCTGCTTCACAGCATTATGCTGAGCCAGGGCCAATTACAACCACAGTCCACAACACACACACATTTACACAATTTAAAAATTGTACCTTGATTTGATGTTTTTTGTTATTATTTTGTGATTCTGTGTGTGTGTTTCGTTCGTAATAAATGTTATGTCTATGTCTATGTCTTAAAAGCATGTATACATATTATGTAGTTACAGGTAGTCCATCTATGTTGGTGTTATTTTAAATTCGTTGTACATTCTTTCATTGCATAAAATGCTACCTACTTACATTCAAAATACAATATTATGACAGAGCCTAACATAGCATGAACAAGCTGTCAGTTGAATGAGGAATTAGGTATTTAAAATTGCATACAAATGATACAATATGGGTTCGTTGGCGTGTTTTGTAACACCTACCTTGCGCACCAATGGGTCGCGGATTCGAATACCGCCGGAATAACAAGTTTAAAATGTTCTATAAGCATGTCGTCCCCATGAATGCTCGAAGTAAAAAGTAGGCCGACAGCGCATCATGGACTGATGTTCCGTGGCTGGGGTATTATCAACTACCATCAAGTGAACCTCGTACTCGTCTATCGATATCTAGCATAAAAAAATCGAAAACTTTCTCGCAACTCGTTCATGCATTACATTTTTAAAATTTCCTTTTTAATATTCATTGCACATTCTAAAAATAGTAATTTACTCATTTAACAAGATTAAGAAAACGTTCAATGCAGTAATATTACAAATTCTATGAAATTTCTTGCTCTATTAAGCAAAAACTAAACCATACACCATTTTAAACATCTCTGGAGTGTATTACCTAACTTGGATAGCATCACCTATTCTGCTACAACTAGTCCATTGCGACACTTTGCATATAAGGTGCTCGGAAATTGGTTATAACCGGTGTTGCAACCTCTATAATTATATATTACATGAACCGTAGTGCTCATGTTAAACAGCGCAGATTACTTACAATAATTTGAATTCTTTCGATCTTTTATAAATTATAAGTGGAGTTATTATGGTTCTGGAGATGAATACCATCTTTCTTGTTATAATATAGATCTTCTATGCCTAAAATTACTACTCAAATCAAATATTTGATATCAATTTAAACGTTCAAATTATAATTTACATATTTAATTTGTAATAATTTAAAGGATCTTCCGAAAAGTATACACATTTATACAAAAGTATAGTTCTAGCGACGCTAAGTCAATTTGATTGTATTATTTGACTAGCTATGCGCCCCGGCTTCACACGGGTGCAATGTAGATATACTACACAAAAAAATAGCCTAAATTACTCGCTTATAATGTCGTTCGTTTTTTCTCGCTCGATTCTTTGGGTGAAATAATGTTTAAGTTTATTCATAACATACAAAAATACAAATATTTTCTCTTTATATTATAGTATTAGTATACGTATAGATATATATATTGAAATCCTTGTAATCAGATTCCTACAAAATATATTAAATAAGCAAAATAATCATAGTAACATATTTTTAAAGTTTTAACATATTTTAAGTTATATCTTTACGGATAATTGAATGATTATAAAAAAAAAACAAAACAAAAGAACACATCTACTAACGAAGTAAAAAATTGCCTTAGATCTGTCAAAGTGAAGAGTTATTAACGCTTATTATTATCTGTGGCATCAACATGATAAAAAACACGTTTAATTAGTTTTTATTTCCTCTACATAAAACATCTTACTCAACAGTACTTACAACTTAACGAGTTTAAGCCCTTTGCTTATCTATACTAATATTATAAAGAGGAAAGATTTGTATTTTTGTATGTTATGAATAAACTCAAAAACTACTGAACTGATTTTGAAAATTCTTTCACCAATAGAAAGCTACATTATCAGCGAGTAACATAGGCTATGTATTGTGTATAGTACATCTACATTTCACCCGTGTGAAGCCGGGGCGTGTAGTTATATTATAAAGGAAAATAATGGGATTAATATTATCCAGTGGCAGATTTTGTGTCAGTTTATTACTTCTAGAATAATCCTATGTACAATTATTATACCTTCTTGTAGTTTCTCAGTGATCTAAATTACATTGACGAGGGAAAGTCACCGGGAAGATGTATTTCTCTGTAAAATACAGAAAGTTCTTATATTTATAGTTTTTTTATTTCTATAAGACAGCTAACAAAATAGGGTACCTACTCAAAGTCGTTGAACTCCTTCAAGCTTATATATTATTTCAGATCTATAATAACTTGATAACTTCTTCAATGATATTACCTACTCCTACTCAATCTCTAACTTGACATAAATTCGATTAGTTAGTCATTCTTTTTATATTTATAATATAACTTATCTAATATATATAAATCTCCTGTCACGATGTTTGTCCGCGATGGACTCCTAAACTACTTAACCGATTTTAAATTAAATTGGCACACCGTGAGCAGTCTGTTCCAACTTAAGAGATAGGATAGCTTAGATCTTTAATTATAGTCGCAATTTTACATAGGCTATTCTTTTTTCTCTCACCCGTGCGAAGCCGGGGCGGATTGCTAGTTATCTATATATTTTACTCTTAGTTAAATGTAACCAAGGAGATTATATAAAATATTATTTTTATCATTTTAGTTTGACATGTTCTATTTAATTAGATTAATACGCGTCTAGTCGTACCAAAGCACAAAGGGCTTCTCAAGAAAGCTTGTTTTTTATGTTAGATATCGACAGACGAGCATGAGGTTCACTTGATGGTAGGTGCCACAGAACATCAGTCAATGATGCGCTGTCGACCTACTTTTTACTTCGAGCATTCGTTAAATGAATGAAGACTATTAACGTATTGAATTCGACATACAGTAACAAAAATACTTTTCTATTAGCCGCGATTACTATTCACAAGCATTCAATCAGTCAATCATCAATCATCTTCAGTTCAAAAAAACTCTTGTTAGCTAATATTGTTGTAAGATTAGCATCTTCATTATTTATTGTTATGTCTGTTATTAATTGCATTCTAATTAATGTATGACATGATTCTATCACAGCATCTTTTTGATGTTTCCGGATGTCGTTAGTCATAGCAATGAATCTATTAATTGTTCTGTTTTGAGCGTCAGCTTTGGGTTATTATTTTCGAATGCTCAAAGAATAAAGAAATAGGATAATAAATAATTATCTTATACATCATTAAAACCTATTTAGATACTAGTAAAACGCCCCGGCTTCACACGGGTACAATGTAGATAAAAGTGAATATATATACATATATAGCTTGTATTATTTGCTGATAATGTAGCTTTCTATTGATGAAATAATTTTTAAAATCGCTTCAGTAGTTTTTGAGTTAAATCGTAACAAACAAACAAACAATTTTTCCTCTTTATAATATTAGTATAATTAGTATCGATATAGAAGACAGCTGCGAGGAAGAGTCCTAACAAGCCAATTCCTACTTTCATTTATTTATTTAACCCAGTATCTAATCTACTTATTTACTAACAAACTAAAAACAGTGAACAGTGAATACCTGTAGCTTTACTTTGAGTCTTCCTCGCACTGTATGAAAGTTCTAAATTTCGTACCCAGGTGTGATTATTTTTGGAAGAACGTACATTTTGAAAATTTTCTCCCTTCGCCACTGTAGACAGTTCATAGGAAGTTGACTTATAATTAAGTATACATATATGATGATACTTGATAAATAACATAGATATAACATAGAAGAACACTAAGATACGAGAATGTTTTGATTATGTAAGATAGTAATTCGTAATTTATTAAGAGATAAATAATTATCTTAATTGCAGATTAACCTTTTATCGTATAAATCGTCATACTGTTAATATGATAAATTATATTTGTTAGTAATAACACGCTGCGGATAACAGGAAATAATGCAATCCAACTATAATAAGGAAATAGTTTCGTGCCTTCATTGATTCCCACGTATAAATGTATACTAAGATATTTTTTTAAATGAACTTTTTGTTTCTACTTCTAATTGAGTTGAAAAAACAGGTTATTAAATTCAAATTCAAATTCAATAAAAAATACATAATTAATGCTTCTAATTTTACATTTACCGCCAGTTCTCAAATCAAGTGCGTAGAACGGAAGAGAAGAACTGGCAAGAAACTCTTCGTCACTCTTTTTAATCGCCAAGTTTTTGTTTTACAAAATATTTGTAAGGCGCTGCAAATATTTGTAAAGTCTGTGATATGAACTCGGTTTTCTAGTACAGTTTGACCATTTGTCCACTCTGTATCTAATGTCTTTAATGACATATGTACTTGACATTATTATCTATAATTGTCAACGGAAATATCATGTATAGTTCATACGACGTTCATAGGCCAATTACTTAATAAACAAGAACAATTTCCGTTTGTTTCAGATCATCTGAGGACTTAGTGCTAAGTGCAAAGTAAATAATGTCAATTGGCTGCTAACTTCGGTGTGAATAAGTCGCTTTAAAAGTCCAACTTTTGGATTCAAACTCTCTCTTTTGGACACCAAAGTATGAGGATAGTTTCCTCGCGGTTCCAATAGTTTTGTGATAATGGCATCTGTGAAGTCGTGTGTGTGGACCGTTGTTGGGGTGTTGTGTGTGTTGGGGCAGATTTTGGGCTTGGACAATGGACTGGCCCTGACACCGCCGATGGGCTGGCTCGCTTGGGAACGATTCAGGTGTAATACGGATTGTAAGAACGATCCTGATAATTGTATAAGGTGAGTTTTATTATTATTATTTAAACGTCTATAGACGAACGACTTAACGAACTATTTTATGTTACGGCCTTCATAAACGTATTATAAACTTTGATATAGTAAAAATATGTTTTCTTTCTTTCGTTCTGTAGACTTTTTATATACGATAGAGCGAGAGAAAACATATTTTAACTAAATCAAGCTTAATATGTTTATGAATAAGCCCGTTAGTCTTTTGTGCATTTCACAGCTTTTCCAATTCTAGACGGTGTTAATTACTCGGACATAATTTCGATATTCCTTCCACCTGTGAAATGTTCTAATAAGCCAGATGTTGAAAAAAAAACATTTTTATTAAAAAATATAAACAGCGGTTCGGCGGGACTTGTACGTGCATTCCTTCAAAATGCAAATGCGACCGAATTCGTCAATTTAATTTGTATTCTAATTTTTTTACTGAATCTATTCGTAAATAATAATTATTTTAATTTTGTACTATTCTCCATTTATCAGTTTATCAATTAAATCTCTGGTATAAAGTATCACGTCTTATCGTGGTAAGTATGAAGGCAAGGCAAGCAAGCCAATAACTCAATAGAAAAGCTATGACAGCTTTAAAGGAAATGGGTACTAGATATTAGGATGTATAATATATAGATGAGATATGATATACCCGTGGCAGGAGCGCTTAAGTTACTCTTTTACCCCTTATTCGTCTTTATACTAAACCATTCACATTTAAAATTAAAAATGAAATAAGGATGCATACGTAAAATATTAACATACGATATGTTTAACATTCTTTGTCATTTAAGCCGAAAACTTTGTACTTGACAATGGCTTTGTCTGTTAAGATTGTCTTCCGGTTACTAAAATCCCTTAACTTTTCCAGTGACCGTTTGTTCCGAACGATGACTGACATCTTGGTGACCGAAGGCTACGCGGCAGCGGGTTACGAATACATCAACGTGGATGACTGCTGGCCTGAGAGGGAAAGAGACCCACGTGGAAGGCTGGTGCCAGATAGAGAACGCTTCCCCTACGGAATGAAGAGCTTAGCTGATTACGTGAGTACATGTTTATTGTAGGCATAACACTGTTATGTCTATTGTATTGTCACTGTTGTAGCATAACAACTCACATGTATTGGCGCACGGCGCAGGACCTCACTCACTGAGTGAACTATGAGCGTGTTTAATACTATGTCAATGGTGGCGTGGCTTGCGTTTCGGAAGTTTCGCTGCTCACTTCGCGCGTCTCATTTTTTTGCGTCATAGCGCAATTTTGATTTAACGCAAAGAACCGACGCAGTACACTGCACCGAGTTAACGCAAGAAATTTCGCTGAGTCACCCATCTAGTTTACATGGCTTATTATTAGGTTTATTCTATTGAACAAATAGAAACAAAACACACGAGTTTCAAAAGCTTCGGAGATTCTTTCTTGTTAAAAAACTGTGAAGAAATGGATCACTCAGAATTATAAAAAATCTTTATAGTTCATGAAATTTAAGGTTCACTAAAGCACAATGGTCTTACTAGATCAGTACAATTTGGGATAAACGTTTATGTGTCAGCACAACATCAAGTTCTAGCTGCGAGGTGTTTGCGCTGGCAGCTTTTTTAATAAGCTATTTGTTGCGATTGATTTTTTTAACCGATAAAAACTTTCATTTAAATTACGAAAGATCAATCTACATTAATCGTTTGATGTAATTTTATTTGATTAGATGTACAACGGCCATGTAACTTAAATTGGCTTCGTTACACCATCAATATCCGTAACATAGTTTAGAAGAACAATGTAGATATTATATATTATGTATGTATACGCACACATTTTATGTCAGATATCGACAGACGAGCATGAGGTTCACTTGATGGTAGGTGACACCCCAGCCACAGAACATCAGTCAATGATGCGCTGTCGACCCAATTTTTTACTTCGAGCATTCGGAAAAAACATATAGATATATGGCAAGAAGCAACTTTATTTTATAGAACACTTTAGAACACTTAGGTTATATTTATCGCACACAAATCAATACATATTTTATATATACTCGTAGTTAAGAGTTGGTTTATAATTCGAACTTGAATTCGTGTATGCGGTGATATTAGTTATTTCGTCTATGTATTTGCGTGTTGTTCCCACGAGAATGTAAGTGAGTGCTCCTATTTCACCATACATTCTGCTGATAGAGGACAAATCTTTGTTTTTATTTATTTTTATTTTTTCGATTATTATAGTTAAATACTTAAAGATGTCATGTGGAACATGGTGTAATGGTTGCAGCTCCTTACAAAAAAATTGTAAAACAAAAACTTGGCGATTAAAAAAGAGTGGCGGCGAGTTTCTTGCCAGTTCTTCTCGTCCGCTCTACGCCCTTGATTTGAGAACTGGCAGTAAATGTAAAATTAGAAGCATTTAATATGTATTTTTTATTGACGTTCATAAGTGTACATTGTGTTACCTAAATGAATAAATGATTTTTGAATTTGAATTTGAATGAATTGAAAGTAATGTGGAGTTACGGCTTGATATGTGATTTACATAAATCTGAAAACTGAAGATCAATATAAATAGACTTTCATCTCATAGTAGCTTAATAATTTAATATTAAAATTAATTCTAATATGAGAAGTGAACTGTTTATTTAATTTATATCATATCGACAAAAGCCATTAACGACAGAGGATAATACCCTATTCGTTTATCTAAATACAGATATTCATGAAAAACACATTCGTATAAATATTTAATTTGTATAACCAATTATGTAGATTTAGTTTTTATAGCGTATACATATTTACATAATTTTAGAATCCAATCTAAGTGATTATTTCCTCAAATCTCCATATTACCTTCCACGTTCAGTGAAATCTTTTTATTATTTGTTCATTGAAGCTGTGTGAATTTTAGACCACTTTCACCATACATTTGTGTACTTTAAATTGATCAAAAATGAACTACTGACTGTTAGGGTTACCAGATAGAATTGCAAGTTTCTAAAAATCTATTTTTCGATATATCATTTGAAGCTATTCAGTTCTGACTGTATAATTTAAATTATTATTATTATTGAAAGAATTCGAATAATCGTACTGATTTTGTTTTTGAATCAAATCTCTATTCACTAGAAATCATAGGTGACAAGCTCCAAATACTGACATTACTCGTAGAACATTGTTGTATCATCGATAACAAGACTCCAATCAGTTCAATTCTATATTGAATTAATCGTGTTCTGAGATATACTATATGTAGTTGAGATTAATTCTGCCTGCTGACTACTATCAGACATCGACATAACTTTATATTACATTCATTCCCTAAAAAAAAACCAAATTATATTTTTGTTTTTGTCCCTAAAAAAAACAAATTATTAGCAATTGTACATAGAAATCTAGGTACGTCTAATTGGTAACCCTATGTAACGTGCAATTGTATGTGAGGCATCGAGTAATTGTATTGCGTGTTACCTTGTCGCTACATCTCCGTGACGAAATCATTATACAAAGAATAAATCACTTTTTAGATCAATTTCAATGACATAATGCTAGGACAATGATCCGACAGTCTTTTGTCGTGGAAATTGTTAATCTTCTTGAATGCGAATGGAGATTTTCATGCGTAATCGAATAAAATAGAGCTATGTTAGTTCAATCGAAGATTTATTTATTCGATAACAATTGATTTTTTTTATGGCTTCGCTTGAACTTGATTGATGAGTCACGTAATCGAAGTAATAGTGTTAAACTTATAATATGTGGTACATAGAGAGCTTCGAATTCGGTGCCAAAAGTACCCGTGCAAAGCCGGGCTGTATTGCTAGTATTATTATAGAACATTATTTAAACAATTATATTAATTTAAAATCCATAATAATGGTTTAAACAGGAAATAACGCATAAATTATGTAAATATATTCTCAAATATTTGACACAAAATAGCACGCAGGAGGCAACGCCGGATTTTTTGCTTTAGCAATAATTAAAAAAATTAACTTTGAGATTTATTATAATTTATTCTTCACTGTTAAATTAACAAATATTAATATTATTATCAAATATATGTTTGTGTGGTTTACGGTAGTTCTCTACTTTTCATAATTGAATTGATTTTTATAGAGTCATCATTCTCGATCAGATCGGGGACGTTCTTAAAAAGGGCTAGGTCAAAATTACTAGAAATCGACGAGCATTGATGAAAGTGGACAAAGCGAAAGTGGTATGCAAGGATCGGGCGTATGGAATTCCGTGATCTCTGCCTACCTCGATGGGAAAGAGGCGTGATGTCGTCTGTGCTCATCTGTTGATATCTACCATAAAAATAAAGTATTATACACAGGCACGCTAAACTTCAGGCACTTGCTACTACATAATATATGCTTACAGCTATAAGTTATAATAACGTATTTTCTCCAATCACTTTCTCGAGATTTACCAAACATAAAACATTCGTGTTGAAAATGATTTATTTCCAGTATTCTCTCGTACGACTGTTTGTTATTTTGTCTAACTTGTGTCCAAGAAACACTTATTAATTATCGTTCGTGAAGCAATGTTGAACTGATCGGTAAGTAAATCAAATGGTGCAATCTTTAGTTTGAATACCAGATGTTTTGTTTCTCTGTCTGTTTGTATGGGCTAATCTCCGAAACTGGTGGACTGATTTACATGAAATTTTGCATTGTGGTAGCTTATATCCCTGGTCAACATCTTAGATACTTTTCATCCCGGAAAATTAAATAGTTCCCAACATAGAGGCTTTGTTTCATCAAAATCGGTTTTCGAAAAGAAAAAATATCATCAATTATAAAGCCCACGCGAACGAAGTCGTGGGCATCAGCTAGTTTATAATATTATTTTAGATAATATTAGTAATAACGCTCGGATTGTCTACCACTTTGTGTCAACTTTTCTAGACCCTGACTGGCCTCTTAGGCGTGGTTGAAATAACCGTCGCAGCTGGCTGACTGATCTATCACGGCCTAAATAGCTAGAGTTAGAATCTAGATAATCTTTGAACTGTCTCAATTTAGGCTACGTGTTATAATGTTATAAGGATATCTACGTGTAGATATTTTTTTTAAATTTTATTGTACCAATGAAAAAATAACTCGAAAAACTTGGGTTATTTGGTAGTAAGCATCAAAATGATAATGATGGAATTTATGATAATTATGCCCTTAAATAGTAAATTATAAGGTAGAAATTTGTATGAAATTTTTGAGGGAATGATTAGAAATGATAATATTAGTACCAAGTTATCGAAGCTTGAGATTCAGGCACATGATAAACGATAAAATATTTTTAGACAAATAATGACCATCATTTTACGGTTAAAGACATTTATTTCTCAAAAGATTTACATTAAATTACTTACAGAGAAAAACAAACAATTTTGACTAAATATAATTAGCGAAGGCTTGTAGACGTCTTGGAATACAGAGGGCCTAGCACAAACAACTTGCGAAAAAGTATTCGTATCGTCAAGCTGTAATTTGTATGAAATTTCAAATGATTTCTCATACAATACGGATCGACGATTCGAATACTTTTCGATAGTCGTTCGTGCTAGGCCCTCATGCCTTTGATATTAAAAATTAAAGAGTCAAAGGCGATGTTATTTTTATGAAGTTTATTCATATAAACAGATACACAATTCAATCGTTTACATAACATATACGGTATCCCAACAGCTCTCATTTTGTAAGTTTTTCCCTATAATTGCGGTCGTGACCGTCTTTCTGCGTCTTTTTGTCAATTGTTGGTAACTCTCACGCGTATCAAAGTAGAAATTGTATTACGACATCGAGGCTTTTGTCCATTCAAACAAATACTATAATACTTCTTGCGTTTACTTTTTAATTCAAAATTTCGAATCATTTATTCATTAAGGTAACACAATATACACTTATGAACATCAATAAAAAAAAATGTTTCTAATTTTACATTTACTGCCAGTTCTCAAATCAAGTAGAACGGACAAGAAGAACTGACAATAAAATCTCTGCCACTCTTTTTAATCGCCAAGTTTTTTGTTTTACAAAATGTTTGTAAGGAGCTGCAACCATTACACCATGCTCCACATGACATCTTGAAGTAATTAATTAAAAAAATAAACGAATATTCTCTGAATGATAATAATTAATAAGTGGAAGCTTTCATGATATTTTATTATTTATCGATACGCTTTTGTTTTAATAAGAGACATAAAGTCCTCAAAAGCTCTAGATTCCTTCAAAAATCTAGTAAAACTAAATTACCGTTATTAGTAATTAATTTTTATGTTATCTTCTTTTATTTTTATAGTTTATATCAATGATTTATTAGTATATTTTTGTGACTTAGATCAACATGTCTATTATGCTAAGCTAAGGTAATTTTTTTTGGTTTGATTGTAAGAAAAAGGAGTTAGTGGATGAAACGTTAATCTGTGCTTACTTACGAGCTGACTGGAGTTACAACAAAGCGGATAACATTAGCGGACAAGCATTTAAACCTTCTCCTTGAAAAATTATACGAGTATATACATGCCAATTATCATGGTGATAGTCAAGCGTCATTGGAGTTTAGCAATTTTATATATACATATGTACAAACATTCATCTCTAAATGCAATTAGTCAGAACTAAAGTGAGCACAGCGTATCCAGAAGTACCTTGTTTACAGTTATGGTTTAATGAGTAGAAAGTTTGCATGTCAAGATCAAGGGGTTATCCTGACAGTGACTTTAGAAGTGGCATTGATGAGTTCAACATTACGTGTGACATACAAACACGAGTAATGTTCATATTTAATGTATGTACAATAACATACATTTATATTATTTTCATTACCACTTTGTTAACCAATTTTTTGGACATTTTGACAATTATGAAAACAAAAGTTTTTAAATTACGACGATTTTTTATTTGCCATTTTTATGTCAGTTATAAACAGACGAGCTTGACGATAGGTAAGCCACACCTCACATGAGATCAATCAATGATGCGCTGTTGATCTATATTTTTACCGTTATCCACCCAGAATTGCGATATTCACCCATTGTATTCTCGATATGAGCAGACAAACATATTAACAAATAATTGTAGTCATGTTATCCCAGCGGGATTTAATCCCGCGTCCCATCGGTACACAAGGGGCGCCGACCAGCCCATCACCATTTGACGGGCTCGTAGGTGCGTTGGGTAGAACACCCTGCCGTGCGCACCGATCGGTTGTGGGTTCGAAACCCACTGGGACGACATTTTATTATTTTCTGTGAGCATGTCTTCCCCACGGGCATTCTTCGACTTCGGGCATTGATCGAGTGGGAGGAATATCGAAATTCCGACCGGGTAACGAACCACCGTTCATAGATGGAATAACCGTGAAGTGTATTTGCGCGTTATGGTTCCAGTCGATTTCCGAATCTTCGAAGTAAGAAAATAGGTCGATAGCGCATCATTGTGTGATGTTCTGTGGCTGTGGTATCACCTAACTCGTCTCAATACTCGTCTGTTGATGTCTAACATAAAAAACACTTGTGAAAAATGGATTCTGCCAATGACCAGTTTCCCCACAATACAAGCTATTTACCATCGAAACAAATATTACCCTAAGCAAAAAAATATAATATGTGGCTAAATTCAAATCAGTATTTTTGCTAGTCCATATCTCTCTACCAACTTTGCCTATATATGACTTCAAATACGTTAAAAAGATTAAAATATCTACTATCTAAAAATAAGTCGGGTTTTCCTTCCTGACGCTATAACTCCAGAACGCACGAACCGATTTCCACGGTTTTGCATTCGTTGGAAAGGTCTCGGGCTCCTGAGGTTTATAGCAAAGATTTTACAGGAAAATTTTCAACAGAAAAGCGGGAAAATCTTTTTTCTTTAAGAATAATTATATAATTTCGAAGCCAAAATTGTGGCAGAACAACGTCTGCGGTGTCCACTAGTATATTAATAAAAACTATTCGGGCAAAACACGCTATACGTAAACAATAAATTGCCCATTAGTGTACGATGATAAGTCAGTTTAACTTCATTACTTTCACAGAATGCGGTAGGCGCTGTCAACTGTGTTAAATTACGAGTTAAAATCTATTACAGCAAAGATTGTTTACAGTTTTTCCGGTTTGTATCCAATATGTATTTGATGATTTCCTTATCTTCTTTGTCCTTTTTTGGTATTTTGAAGTTACATAGAACGAAAATATTATAATAAAACTAGCTGACCCGGCAATCGTTGTTTTGCCATGTAAATAATTTCTAAAAAGCAGGGGTTGGTGATAAAAAAGTAAAAATTTAGGGTTGTATGTATTTTTTAATGCCACATTATAAAAAAAAATTAAAAAAAAAAATTAAGGGTGAACAACCCTTAACATTTAGGGGGATGAAAAATAGATGTTGATCGAATATCCACCCTGGCCGATATGCACGCTAAGGATCACGAAAATTGGTCGAGCCGTTTCGGAGGAGAACGGTCCCGCACACCGTGATACGAGAATTGTATATTATATTAGATTTATTTAGCGTTATATAAGACGCAATAAAGTATATGTTTTAGTGTAGTAGTAGTTATGTTAGATATCGACAGATGAGGTTCACTTGATGATAGGTGATACCTCAGCCACAGAACATATGTCAATGATGTGCTGTTGACCTAAGTGCTATTTCCAGCATTCGGAAATCTATACTCCAAAGACTGAAACCGAAACGCGCAACATGCACTTCACGGTTTTTCCATCTATGAACGGTGGTTCGTTACCCGGTCGGAATTACGATATTCTTTCCACCCATTCAATATCCGAAGTTACCAGACTTGGGGAAGACATACTTACAGAAAATTATAAACATGTCGTCCCGATGGGATACGAAAACACGCCAATGTGCCGGTCAATGTTTTGTATGCACGTTTCCATAAGGAAATCAAATGTTATATGTTTATTGCACACCACATAATTTAAAAATATAACATAGAAAAAAACTAGCAAAAGGCAGATTTATCGCTAAAAAGTAAAAAAATTCAGGCAACCTGAAAACCATGTGTGTTTTAAATTATGGTATGACTTCAAGGCAGTCATGCTCTTTTTGAGTTGTTTATAAAAATATTAGTAATAGCAACTAAAATGAAGCGAAAATAGCACGAAATCATTAAAGTTATTATTTATTATTACTCAAAAGCTTTCTTTCTCTTACGTACTAACTATATTACTTACTTTATCAAGGTATTTTATTAACACTTTTGAAGTAAAAGTCGAGCGAAAGTTTTGCGAAATGAATTGAAGTATCAGTAAATTAAGGTTTTTGACGGGCATATTGGTACATTGGTAATATTATTACGTTACATCCATGAATCGTAGGTTTGATTCTCACCGGATCTGAGATGTAAATGTGTTTTTATAAATATATAGTTAGTTTGGTATTTCGGGCATTGAATAGTTTGACCGGGAAACGAATCACTGTTCAAAAAATTGAATAAACTTTTTTTTGCTACAATTGCTTATTTTAAGCGATAACCTACGCTTAGAACTACACTAATTGCGTATTGTGGTTCATAACAAAACAATGAACTTACTAATTTGATTAATAATTTGATTTTGTCATAGACTAGCGGACCCGACAGACGTTGCCCTGTCTTAATATTGATTAATGATTTCAATCCTCTTTGACGATATTTTCAGCACGCATTCTGTCAATGTTATAACGATCGCCATAATGTTACATCAAAAAAATTTGAATTGTAAAAGCGCTATAGTTACATTAGAAATAATTTAATATGGTATTCTTAAATTTTCAAATTTTACGCGCAATTATCTTTCATAAGAACCTCCTGACAATAACAAAAAAAGAATTAGCGAAATCGGTCCAGCCGTTCACGCGTGATGCCGTGACTAAGGGAAAAAAGGGATTCATTTATCATTTATATATACCTACATATATATAAAAACTAGCGACCCGCCCCGGCTTCGCACGGGTCTAGATTTTTTTGACAAAAAAGCAGGGGTTGTATGTATTTTTAATGCCACATAATAAAAAAATAAAAACAAAAAAAATCGTACAAAAATAAAAAATAAAAATTTAAGGGTGACCAACCCTTATCACTTAGGGGTATGAAAAATAGTATATAGTAGCCGATTCTCAGACCTACTGAATACGCATATAAAATTTGGTAAGAATCGGTCGAGCCGTTTCGGAGGAGTATGGCAACGAAAACTGTGACACGAGAATTTTATATATTAGATGTGCGCTTAAAATAAGCAATAGTAGCAAAATTTATTTTTATTCAAAATTACACAAGTGAGTTTTACATTTGAACCGACGAAATATCTTGCATATTGCGTGTTTAGGCTTCAGTCCACAGGAGGTTATAATACATATATGGCAGAGGACTTTAGGAGTATATTTTCCTAAAGACCATTTGAGGAAAATTAATATAATAATTTTATATATAAGACATTTTATCTTATATACATAATACATCTTCAATGAATTTTCAAAATAGGAATAAAAGAGATATTCAGATGACCCGGCACGCATTTTTGAACCTGGTAACACACTTTCCCGCCACTCGGGCACTAATCAGCCATGACAAATAACGCCACAGATCTGCGATCATTTCCAAGTTATGCTCGGAAGATGGAAAATCACATTTTGCGGGGAACTTTCTTTAGCGATCTATTCTAGGTTACGATTATTTTATGCAATTGGATACAATTGTATGACGGACTGAATATTTGTTTGCGCTCTAGTTTTCTAGCATAAAATTTCTCTTGTTTTACTGATATATTCCCAAAAATGCATTGTTTATCCCCAATAATCTCAAAATTAAATTTAATAGAACACTTCGAATTAGAATTAGTTAAAACGATAAAAGTAATTTTTACTAAATTAAATTATTTCTTGAATAACTATAAACTTTGTTCAGAAGCATTCTTCGATAAATCATTTATATAATTGTTTTATTTGAGGAAATCGACTCCTCGCCTACATATTGTTAATAATGCAAAATGTTTGGAGCTAATTTAATGTATCAAGTCACAATATATTAAAAATATAGCATTATTAACTACATAAGTAATATATCCGTATAATAAATAAAATTAGTCACAGATTATGAATGGAAATATTAAATCCAATCACACCTACATAACCTTTAACCAAGGACTTTAGTTCTATATATAAAAAGTCCTTGCCTTTAACAAAATATAAATAGAAGGATCAATAAAATGACTTCTTAAAATATAATGACTTTGTTGTAATCAAAACTTGTCAAACAAATGTATTTAAATAAAATACTGTATACCGGATTAAAACGCGATTTATTATTTATATTGTTTAAATTATTTATCCCGACGTTTCGGATGCTTTACAGCAACCGTGGTCGCGGGGAGACAGAAAGATGACAGTTGTCTGATATTTGAAATGTCACAAAGTTGTCATATTTAATTCAATTAAATTCAAAAATAATCTATTAATTTAGGTAACACAATGTACATCTATGAACGTCAATAAAAAATAATACCTATTAAATGCTTCTAATTTTACATTTACTACCAGTTCACAAATCAAGGGCGTAGATCCCTTTCGCGTTTTAATCCGGGATACAGTATTTTATTTAAATGTGTGAAACTCGCGTTAATAAAAGACAATATTAAACAAATGTATTTCAACTTCCTTTGTATTTTATGGCATAATATAGTTTATGGGTGCTTTAAAGACAAATAGGGCTTGGAGTATTGTAACTTAGCGGGACACTTTCATTATTGTTTTACACATTACGACGCCTCCTATTGAAATTGTCACTAATCATTTTTAAAAGCTAAAATCCCTTATACTTTCTTGAATACGTGTTTATAAATTAATGACACATTAGGTTAATACCTGTGTTTTTCGTAAGTACTCGTATGTTAAAAATCTGAATCTTTGTAACCATACCAAATTAATTGTAATCGTTTTTCACATCCGACAATAATAATGTTATCCTAAATTCATTTTGATAAAGTCAAAGTTGTACACTGTGTGTGTATCGTTCTATAGCTTAGATGTCAGAAGCGTGGGAAATCACGTATAAAATACGTGCGCCTGCGCATCATAAGGCGATCAGGGGAAAAGTACACGTACGTAAGTTGGTATACAAAAATTCATTCAATGAAATATAAATATATAATAGTTTATATGCCATTCCATGGTGATACAATGTGGTAAAATTAAAAGGCCCAATTATAATTGATAAAAAAAAGCAAAGCTTTTTATATTCATTCTGTCAATTTCATTTGATTTAAAATTTAATTATAAAAAATAAAATGTTTGCTTTGCAATTATATCGTGTCGAAATGAAACGAAAATATTCGTTAATATTAACGTTATTTACTAAAAAGCTTGTATTATGATTAATATCCGATATGATAACACAGGATGAGAAATACAATTTAATATTTATATATAAATAGATCAATATTCGATATGGTAACACTGGACGAGCAATATAGTTTAATATTAATAGAAATAAATTTAATACATCGATACCGGATGGCGAAAACGGATGTTTTAATTTTTAACATTTCAATGTCGCGGCAGCGTGAGAAAAACTGAACGCCGTTCATTAGAACCGGAGCAAAGCTGAAGGCTATAGTAACAGTAAAAAAGACGGCCAAGTGTGGAAATTACACACCATTAAAGGGTTCTGTATACACAAATCTTTACAAACAATTATAAACCAAAGAAATGAGGTTTTACACTAGTTTAATTTTATAACAGTGCAGTTTACACCCTGAAGGTTTTTTGGAAACTTTGAAAGATTTTTAACGCTAAGATTTTAAGAGCAAATTTTATAAATTAAACGAATGCCATTTTAGAAGTAAATTCCTAAGTCCCCTAGGGCACGGGGCAGACCCATTTCTGTATCTATTTCACTGATCATTTTTCTTTAGAAGCAATTAGGTGTTCAGCTTTCTGTGCCTTGCCCGATTGAAACAAGTATTTGTTCATTTTCCAGGGATCTGGAACTCCGGTGCTTAACAAAATGATTCTGGAAGGTAGTTGTGTCACTTAAGAATATTTTGAATTAGACATTCGTTTGATTAAGAAGTTTAATTTTCGGACTTTAAACATTTAAAAAAAAGTGTTTATACACTTCAAATGTATACGGAACCCTAACAATATGCACTTAATAAATTAACCAGGTCAAGTTTAGTAAACAAGCGTTCATTGATGAATTTAGTGAAGCAATGGTCTCGTACTTTTCGTTCAGTACTAAGATATTTTTTTTGTATTAATAATAGGTAGTACATGATCCAGGTATGATGTTAAAGGTTTAAGAAGATATAGATGTCGCAGCTACAAGACTTATTAAGGTCAGGAAGATGTTCTGAAGACAACCTACCTACCCAGCTATGACTATGACAACTATAAGACCGTCTTTTGAGTTTTTTTGTAGGAGATGCCTAAGTACAGAATACAGATGATATTTTGGTACTAACTACTATTTATTTACAAATAAGCCAATAAACATACAAAAAAACTTTCTTTTTTTTTGCTAAAGCGTGTTAATTATGTAACTGCTAGTGAATATTAGGATTGGATGCAGGAATTGCATCTGAGTCTGGGTGATACCTTTAAATTTCCTGTGTGTTTTACAAGTGATATACAAGGAGCATATGGAATTCCGTGATCTCTGCCTATCCCAATGGGAAAGAGGCGTGATATATATTATGTGTACTTATGTATTTGACTTTCTGAATAATCATATTCAAAAATATTAATCGAGAATATTTATGTAATGTTATGAATACTAAATTTAAAATTTAATTCAATATAATTACGAAGTGTAGTCAAAAAAAAGTAATCAGTGATATTGTGATGAATGACTCTCGCGACATCACGAGTCAAAAGTCGCGAGTCGCGACGTCTTCGGCGCAAGAAGTCAGGGTCCCGGGATCCTTGTAATCAGAAAGCCTATTACCGTAACAAAATACGAAGTATCGGCTGACGGATCGTACATTTTCCTATTACGAATCAGATGATCGATCCGACGTTCACAATTAGACATTAATCGTAAGTACAATCGTAAATAGAATTGAAAATATTTTCTTAATAAGTTAAAATACGAAGATGTTTGTTCTTTAGTTTTCGATATAGACCAACAGTAATAACAAGCAAATCATAAATAAATGAATAGCTAGCAAGTAACTACGAGTAGATACTATTGCTATAATTAATACTCTTTCTATTATCAAAAGATATATTACGAGTGTTAAATGCATATACTAATTATACAGCCTATTATACCTTTCAATTCTTCATTCTAAAGCTTTTTTAATCACATCAACCGCAATCTCATTATATCACAATCAGAGTTTCGAAACAACCCTTCTATGTGAACTGTGAACAATACATAACAATAACGCATAGTACTAGAACCATAGTGTAGCGAACTTACAGTGGCGAAATATTGTTTTTAATTATTTGATACAATTTAGATAATTAGGAACTTCATTACATTATGGAATAAAAAATAGAATATTTGATAGATTTTACATAAACTGAAAAATTCATAATTCTTTCTAAGATAAAAATATCTCAATACTAAAGTCACAGTCCTAAATTAATTGAAAATATATGTGTTATTATAGCAATAGAAGAATTTAGTTAGAATTTTGAAGCACAAAGTCTTACTAGATCATAAAAGATAGAAGCCTTAGCATTAGCGTTATTGAGTCCCACCCAATAATTATGACTAATTTGTTCTGTTTTGTAGTAGAAATTAAATACGTGGTTAAAAAGATGTGGGATATGAAAAATTATATTACTACTGGCTCCAGATATAATTATGTTCTTATTAATTGCATAATTTTATATCTTATGTTTATACCACTTCTTCATATCTTTATACATATATCTCAGGTTTCAATTCCTTTCTATCTAAGCTGCCTGGAAGAAATTGCTTAGAGCAATAAGACCGCCTTGTAAAGTGCAGTTTAGCGTTGCGTTTCTCAACTGTATGTTGTGAGTAAACTGTACAAAACAAAAATGTTATAATATCTTAAGATCTGTAACCTTCGGGTAAGGATCTGTGTGGGAACGCCCATGTCGTGTTACAGAAAACAAAAGGTATCAAAGTAATATTATAATTAATTCAGTTCATTGTTGATATTATGATTAATTATCATATAGTTGGTTTAATTTTAAATAAACATGTATTTATGCTAAGGCTGTTAAATTGAAAAAAATAGATGATATTATATTTAGATCAATCTCGAATGGAAATGAGGATACCAAGATTATGCTAAATGCCATATCGCTACACTATTTTACTTAAATAGAAATGATAAGATTATTCAACATCTACAGCGATTTCGTGGTGACCCTAGGGAATTCGAGATATTCCTGGATAATTACCTTTTCTTTCCTACTACAATTCATTTCGTGGTAACCCTAGGGAATTCGAAATATTCCTGGTACCTATTCTTCCCTACTACGATTCATATTAGTAAACTGTAATGATAGTTTAGCATATATAATTATTTATCAAACATCCCTTACAACATATTTAAATCCTCAAATACTCGTACAATCATACAGTATTGGACGAGATTTAGATTTCCGTGGCGCAGTGGTAAGCGCTTATATTTTTTAACTAGCAACAAGCCCCTCTTTATATATTTTTTTTGTGTATTGATCGAGATTCGAATGAAAATTATTAGTGTTTTTCTTTTTTTTTTTTCATTTTTTTTACTTAAATAATTGTGCGTTTACGGACAGTAATACATTATTTAATAGAATGCAGCTGCATATAAAACACTTATTTATGTGTCAGTGTTTACAAACGAGACGGTAGAGGAAGTCATTACAAGTTACCACAGTGGCATATTTCGAAATACTAGCGATCGACGTCGCAACCACAGTATATAATATAACCACTAACCATTCAGTTAATCGCCTCAAAGACAACAGTTGTTGTTGAAATTAGTTGAAATTGCATACAATTATGACAAATCGACGATACGAATAGGTACTTGCTCTAAAAAGACTTTCGACGAAGCGTTGCTGAATATTTGTTTTATCTGTATAGATGTATCGTATTTATTTATGTAATTTTTGGTTCAAGATCTCACAGTACTAGACTTAATTTTAACTGATATTAAGCACAGTGTATTTTCTTATATTATTGATCACTACATGCTATTTTGATCTGATAAATAAGATATTCTTACATAGAAAATTGTCGAATATGATTATGATACCAAATCGCTTTTTTTTAAATATAATTAAACTGACTTATACATTTTGCTAGTAATGACAAAATTTGATTAATATTCTGGTATCCCCTGTTTCCTCCCTGGATAATGCCAGTAGAAAAATATATTTTTTTCCAAAAATTTATGGCCATTATTTGCATTCTATGGCCATTATTGCCCTATGTTTTCCATTTTTTCATAAATTAATAATTAAAAGAGTTATGAACCTTCAAAAACCTAAAAAAATTGCCATTGCCATTTTGATAGGTATTTTCAGTCCAGTTGTCTCTTTCGCAAACTAGCTCGGTTGTTCGGGCACTGCGTGACAGCAATAGATTTTACAAATAGATATTATTCAATTCTCTCGCCCTTAGTGTTTCCTCTTAAAGGTTTTTCTAGTTGAGTTACTGCCCGGATACATAGTTCTGTAGCCCGATTTGAACACTTTCCCACGCAGTAGGCTTCTGCGATGGAATCACGACTTAATGTTTCTATAAAATAACAGTACAGTTAGTAGCCTGAATATCTATGTTGAAATATATGTAATGTGAACACTATAGATATTGTGACACTCAAGAATGCGCAAAAATATTCGAATATGAAATGTATATTTTGTTAATGGTTGTAAAGGTAACCGAAATCTCTCAATTTTGGTAACTGAATAAAAAACATGTTCGGTTTTAAAAAAAGTAACTACCTAGTTTCTTGTCGACTCTTCTTGGAAACAATAATCCGACCCGGTGGAAGCTTCAAAAGAGTAAATTGTACTTGTAATTGTAAATGTTTACGGGAACAAAGTTATATGTACATATTTGAGTTTCCACACGCGTACAAAAATATAATTACTGCTTTGAAATTAAATTTTAACTTTAGATAAAATAAAGATCGCTCGACATACATTCTTTTTCAAAATGTACAAAAATATATATTTTAATTAAATATTGTTTTCCATTTCCTCAAGCCCTTTTTGCTCTTTATCGTTCAATTAGGTATTTTATTATAGAAAATGACAATTGAAAGGTGTGCCTTTTTTACGAAATTGATTTCGTTTTCAGGAACCTTCATTAGTATCCAAAACGCTAAAATATAATATGATGATAATTACTGATGGATTTAAAAGATATCTTTCACTAAGGCATTCTCACTAAGGTCCTAGTTTAGGTAAACATCAAATCAAAAATTATTTCGCAAAATGAGTGAATTACGTTAGGTAAAGCTATGACGGCATACTTTAAGTTCAATTTATTCATTTTATTACATGTTACGATTTCTAAGAAGACAAAGCTGTTATTATCGAAATAATATACCTACTATAAATGTCAGTAATTATAATATTATTCTCATGAAACGCTTCATTCGCCCACCTATTAATACTGAGGATTAAGCTTTATTATAATATGTATATAGCTGTAGTTATATAATTATTAGTAATTACTATTGACAAGCAAATTCTACAGCTAAAATATAATTCCTTGAAAATACAATAATGTTTTGGATGCAGTAGCGAAGTAGTAGTAGCGAGCTTGCGCTTCGGCGGGGGCGGAATTTCACAGGTGTCGTTAAAAAAAAAAATCTTCAAAGTTTTTTTTTGGTGTTGTTCTCATATATCAATGTACAATATTCAAATTTGGAATTGCGTATCGCCTATCCCCTAATCCTCGGGTGCTAGTGACCTATACCACGCCACTGTTTAAATGGAAGCACATGTATGAGGAAAATATACGTACGATATTTGTCGAGAACGAATAATTAAGATCAATAAAACTATTTTCAGTTAAAGGTCGTACATAAAAATCAAATGGATAGATTTATAATATTATAATCTTTTCAATTCGCTTAAAAACAATGGAGTTTTTGTTTCGCATATAATAGTGATCTAACCTTCAAAGTTCCGAATCAATGACTCATGATACAATTATTATAATGATCAGGTGATATAGTTTTTGTGCTCTGTATTGTTTTGTAATTTGGACAATGGATTATCGAACGCTGACCAGTTTTTATTTTTCCTATTGGTAACATTGTATTTCGTGCGAGTTGAATAATTTTGATGGTGCTTATATTTTTTTAGAGATTTTTTTTATATAATGATGGTTAGTAAATCTGTATTGCTACGCAGCTCTTACTCGTCTTCTTGCTTACATATATATCTACTGTAATATATACGTTTATGATATAATATCTTGAAACTTTTAATGTACCTAAGAGTTAGTTTTCCTTTTAAAATAATTGGAATTCCATGTTTTAAAAAGAACATAAGAAAAGGAAAAACATAAGAAGGTCGACTATATTTTGTGTTTGGTTATGGTAACAGAAGTCTATAAAATCGCTAAATACTCTTTGCTATCGACTTCATTTACATAATTTATCAAAATTTCTAACTGTCAAATAACACCTAATTTTATTTACAAAAAAACCAACGAAATCTCCTTTACCTTGTAAAAGTCTATTTATATGTAAGTCAGGGCCATTAATAAAAATAAAGAGACTTTAGGTTAGGTATTTCCTTATACAAAACAAAAAGCACAACATACATACAAATAGGTAAATACATTACATTCTTACTCTAAGTACTTCTTAATATTAAATTGAGTATAAAAAAAAAATTAGTAAAATATATAGATATAAGGTGGTTAGTGTTAATAAGTATCTCTCTACTTTCCTGTTTGTCCTGGGCTGTTTCCATCCAAGCGTCCCTCGAATAATTTTTAATTCGTCTGCCCATCTCTCTATAAATCTACCTATATTGCCTTTCCCTGGAGGGCCGGACCAACTAGTTGTATATTGTTAATTCCCACTGTAAGACCCAATTCCCCTTAAACGTTTGATATTACCCCACAGCATATATACTCGTATTATGTTTTTAATACTTACGTACGTTCCCTTAAATTCTTATTTGTTAAAATAATAGTTTTTTTAAACATTTTTTTTATTTTTTCAGGTACATAGCAAGGGTCTAAAGTTCGGTATCTACGAAGATTATGGCAACTTCACTTGCGCTGGATATCCGGGTGTAGTCGGCCATCTTGCTGGAGGTAGTTTTTTTAACATAAATACTTATTAGAATATTCATCCTTTAACTTTTAACCTAAAAGGCTAATCACTTAATACTACAAATTATGAGCTGTATTAATAAAAAATGTACAGACCTAATATTAAAATTTACGCAAGTCTATTATAATGACATTACAAAATGTCAATCACCTATCATGAACCCAAGATTCACCTCATTCAATATGCGATTATAATGCAGTCTTACCTAGATGACTGAGATGCCGGTATTTTATAAAGACCTATGATATATGCCACCGAATAGATAAAGCCTTTTTACTTATTCTGTGATAGTATATGCAGTGTTATGTGGAACGCGTATGAATATAATATGTGAACTGAATATAATTAACACTAACTCATTTTAGTTTTTTTTCATCTTTTCACGTTGTGTATATCTATACTTATATAATAATATTATAAAGCTGAAGAGTTTGTTTGTTTAGACGCGCTAATCTTAGGAACCAGTTCGAATTGAAAAATATATCACGCTGCGACCAATAGGAGCGAAGCATCAGTGAAAAATGTTGCAAAAACCGGGGAAATTATCCATATAAAACTACTCGACCGATTTTTTTATCATGATCTAATACATTGCACCCGAGCGAAGCCGGGGCGGATTGCTAGTTATAAATAAAAAAACTTCTCCATGAAAAAAACATATACGTGATAATATTCTCGGTGATTGGTCAAATGCTGTCGGGGTTTAGCAATATCTTGTATACAAACATCCATTTTTAGAGCTCCGTACCAAAAATGGATCCCTTATAGGATCACTTGGATATCCGTCTGTCAAGACCCTTTTTCTCAGGAACGCGTGGAGATATCAAATTGAAACTAATATCAAATACTCAGTTCTGCAATCCCTTGCTTCTAAGTCGATGCAATCAAAAGATAAGGTCTAATGCTTTTATGCCGCATGTTTTGACACTCGCAAGGGATTCAAAACCTATAGGGTATTTCTCGTTGACCTAGAATCATGAAATTTGGCATGAAGCAATGTCATGTAGCACATGTAAAAGAAAAACTCCGAAAAATGTATTTTTTTTATTGCTAAATTTGTTTTTTTTAATGTATTGGGAATATCTTTACTTAACTAAAAGTTTGTACCGAACCCTCGGGCCTCGGTGCGAAAGTCAAATTCGTACATGGCCAGTTTTTTATTTATAGCAAGATATATTATAATATTTTTTATGACACATGCTAGTTTAAGGTCGGCCGAAAACAAGGTTTGAAGTTTGAAAAATGCGACTGTCTTGGTGTCCTTTGCCCAAGGTTGGTGGCAAACAGAGGTCTTTGGAAAGGTCGAGAGGTCCTTTGCCCAACAATGAGACTGTCTTGTTCACTTTTAGTGTGCGTGTGCTTATTATGACGTATCTGCTATTATTATTATAAATTATTACTAGCAACGCACCCCGGCTTCACACGGGTAATGTAGATGTACTATACACAAAAATAGCCTATGTTACTCGCTGATAATGTAGCTTTCTATTGGTGAAAGTTCTATTAAAATCGGTTTATTAGTTTTTGAGTTTATTCATAACATACAAAAATTCAAAACTACAAATATTTTCTCTTTATAATTTTATATTAGTATAGATTGTTTTAATTAAATTCCTACCCAGAGGTTTGCCTGATAGAGATCGCATTATGCAATAAGGCCGAACGGATGTTGTGCAAATATTTATTTTTTATTTCTATAAGCTAGTTTTAAACACTTTGTTTATATGCTTTCTTGTGCACTGAAGTGTAAAAAAGAATTTACCTATCTATAGCATATGAAAAATAAACAAAAAAATAACATAAGACCGTTTATCATGATAATGAATCGTGATGATTATTTGCTTCTTTTCATATGTTAGGAGTTTAAAAACGTCTTGCGCATTTGCATGCATCGCGAATGCATAAACAACATTCTTTAGTTTCTAAATCGCGTGACATAAATATATGCAATGGGTTGAATTAAATAACGTAACCGATACAGACATTTAAATGCATAGTATGTGGCTGAATACACAAACGCTATTAACACATGTAAAATAAAGATAGATAAATTATACAGTTATATTATCGTGTCTGTATTTCGCGGATGGAATTATTTAAAAGTGCCTTTTACTAAAGTATTAAAAACGAACTATAAAGTTGTGATTGTATAGTTTGTATCTATACTTTAACCTTTCTAGGGCTCTGTGTAATAAATAACGTTCATTTGTTAGTGCGTTAGTCGAAATAATAAATAATAAACGGAATAGACTTAAAATCTAAGCAAAAATATTGCGGTAGGACGACAAAGTCTATGTATAATTTTTTTGACGGGGTCGCTGGCGCGTTCGTTAGAACGCCTGCCGTGCGCATCGATGAGTCGTGGGATCGAATCTCAACGGAACGACATGTTTATAATTTTCTGTAAACATGTTTACCCCACGTCTGGTAACTCCGGGCATTGAACGGGTGGGAGGAATATTGAAATTCCGACCAGGTAACGAACCACAATAGATGGAAAAACCGTTTCGGTTTCAGTCTATGGATTTCCGAATGCTCGAAGTAAAAAGTAGGTCGACAGCGCATCATTGACTGATGTTCTGTGGCTGAGGTATCACCTACCATCAAGTGAACCTCATGCTCGTCTGTCGATATCTAACAAAAAAACCCCAGATAAAATTAGATAATAGGGCATTGGGTCTCTGCTCTATGTAATTAATTACAGGAGCACTCATTAAAAGTAGTTATATAAAGGTCGCGTGATCGAATAATTGGATGTTTCCTTTGTGCTTAGGTATATCGGTTCTGCTCATTAACCTTATCCATTAATGAACATGCGATTTCCTTGCTGCCTAAAACTGAATCAATTCGATATCTGAATATTAGGTAACGAACGACTATCGACAAAGTATTCGAATCGTCAAACTGTCAGTTAGTTGTATGAGAAATCATTTGAAATTTAATACAAATGACAGTTCGACGATACGAATACTTTTTCGATAGTTGTTCGTGTTCACCCCTCAATCGTGAAATAGTCCAAGTAAAACTTAATTCAGAGGAATTTGAATAAAATTTATTGACTTGACAATATATTTTTGTTCCTATATTTTGTAATTTATAATTTAGAATAATTGTAAATCTTAGTGCAGTGTTTTATTATTTACCTATGTACTCGTCAAACAAAACAATATTCGTATTTTTAGGTGGTTCGTTACCTGGTCAGAATTTCGATATTCCTGCCACTCTTTTAATGCCCAAAGTTACCTGACGTGGGGAAGACATGTTTACAAACAATTATAAACATATCGTCCCGGTGGGTTTGAACCCACGACCTATCGGAGCACACGGCAGGTGCTCTACCAAACGCGCCAATGAGCCCGTCAGCTAGTTTTGTCGGAATTCAAACAATATTTTTCGTAGTAGATCTGCAATAATGTTCTAAGTATTATGCAGATCGCATCGCTTGAATGCGCATTACCCGATAATTATCGATTCCTGAGTTACTTAATGCCTTGACACGATTCGCAATTGCATTGTACGGTGACTGGTCATGATATTATTACCAAATTGAAAGCAACGATATGTCGTATCAAATGCACGTGGATTCATTTACAAATCTACCTACTGGAGTTGTTAGTAAGCTGTATTTTAGCCGCCTATTGTCCTTTGTGCTAATTCTGTTGTGGACTAAATCACCTAATTTCCAACAATTAGGAGGTCGTGGGTTCGCTCCTCATCGATGACATGAAGTTTAAGTAAATAACATTTTGTATATTTTGTTATGTTAGATATCTACAGACGAGTATGATGTAGGTGATACCTCAGCCACAGAACATCTATAATATACCTATAAAGCTTATTGCAGCTTATCGATTCTGTATTTGTCTATCCTTAAACGTCAGTGTTTCCTACTTAACGACAGATTTCTAGAATATTAAGGTTCTTTTTTTTTGGTTTGGCTCGATTTCAGTGCAACGTTTCCAGTATAAGGCAGTAAGTAGTAAGCAGAAAATTACAGCAAGCATCAACTCCGTAGAAATAGATGGGGTTAGAGTAGAAAAATTTCAATTAAGACCGATGTCACATATCGCGCTAGTTATTAAGCACTCAAAACGTCGAGACACATAATACAATGAATAAATCGACATTTAATTCCGTAATAGTTATTTCATTTAAATGTGCGATACTCACGTTTATATTGAAATACAATATTAGCTCTAACAAAAACAATTTAAAATATTTGTTTTTATTTTAGATGCTGCAACATTCGCCGCGTGGGGAGTAGACTACGTGAAGCTAGACGGTTGTTATGCCTTGCCCGCCGATATGGACCACGGTTATCCGGATTTTGGGAGACAGTTGAACTTGACTGGAAGACAAATGGTATACTCCTGCAGTTGGCCTGTTTACCAGATATACGCGGGGCTACAGGTATGGACGAGTCATACATTTCGACACCAGCAATTAATACATTGGTAACTTGAAAAAGTAGAATTACGCCAAATGCAGTTTAAAGCAAAACTGTGCTATAGGTTAACTTATAATTTATATTCCTACTTATCACAATTTTTCTAGCGTAAAATATACTTTTTCAAGTTAGCGTAGTATTAGTTGGCAGCTGGTGTCGATTTGTTTTATGTTTGTTATTTAAGTCACCTACTAAAAAGAATATGAGCTGAGTTGACGTAATAAAGGTTCCTCAAACTTTGAAAGTAGAGCTTTCGAAGACTGTGGAAAGCAGTTTGATGTATTTTGTTTAAAAAGCGTCACTAGTATATTAAATAGGTCTTTGGAAATGTTTTAAATATAGTTCATGAAACTCACTTTGTTTTATGACAGCCAAACTTCTCATCGATCATCGAGCACTGTAATCTATGGAGGAACTTCGACGATATACAAGATTCGTGGGCCTCCGTCGAGTCTATCATAGACTATTACGGAAACCATCAGGATGTCATTGTGCCGAATGCGGGTCCCGGACATTGGAACGATCCAGACATGGTAAGGCTTTTGTTATAAACTCGTTTTATACTTCTTTGAATTTTGTGGAAAGAAACATAATTCCTCCTCATGTGCACAGAATTATAACTTTAATTGGATTTTCTGATTTAAATATCAATAAAATTTTATGCGCCACGGTTGTTATGAGAACTTCAACAACGCTACTGAACGCAGCATATTGTGTAGAAAATGCTGAATTGCTATGTACGTTCATTGTACCGTAGAGGTTCTGTACACGCCTTCTGATTTGAAAAACAATCCAATATATAATTATAAATTACCTATTAGCACAAATTTTTACAAGAATTGAAAGTCCAAAATAGTTCTACTAGGCAGATAAGGGTCTAGTTTGGATAATTTGGTAAAACCAAGTAAATTTCATGCTCCTTCATAAACATTAACAAATTAGAAACAAATAAGAACAGGAGAATATTTTTATAGCATACGAGCGACCTGCCCCGGCTTAGCGCGGATACAATGTAGATACTTATGTGGTGGCAGTAGGTATTAGGGCGAAATTTTGTGGGTATAGGTATTTTTGATGCCAAATAAAAAAAAATACAAAACCATAAATTCTGGATAGGTACATCCTAATCACCAAGTGGTATAAAATATATTTGACGACCTATTCTCATACCTACCAAATATATATTAAAAAAAAACATTAAAATCGGTTTTGTGATCCGACTGTGATACGAGATTTTTATATACATATATAGTCTATACTTTATTTCTTTATTTTGTTTCCAGTTGATCATAGGCAACTTCGGCCTATCGTACGAGCAGAGTAAGACCCAGTTCGCGATATGGGCGATTCTGGCAGCGCCATTGTTGATGAGTGTGGACCTCAGGACCATTCGGCCGGAATACAAGGCGATCCTGCAGAACAGGAAGATCATAGAAGTCGACCAAGACCCACTCGGGATTCAAGGAAGGCGGATATATAAGGTACGTTCCGTTTTCTGAACTAATTCATACTATACTAATCCACTGCTGGATGGATTGTTTGAAGGTCATCGTCATCTATTGTCGCCCTGTCGGCCCATATTGCTAGTAGTTATTGTATTAATACTACTAGTCAAATATAGGATAAACAGATGTTCAAGAAATTTATTAAAGCTGACTGAGTTCAAGATTATACTTTGTCAGCCCTTTTTTTATGTAAGATATCGACAGACGTGCATAAGGTTCACTTGATGGTGTCACCACTCCACAGAACATCAGTCAATGATGCGCTGTCGACCCAATTTTTACTTCGAGCATTCGGAAAACCATAGACTGAAACCGAAACGCGCAATATGCACTTCACGGCTTTTCCATCTATGAACGGTGGTTCGTTACCCGGTCGGAATTTAGATATTCCTCCCACCCGATCAATGCCCGATGTTACCAGACATGGGGAAAACATGCTTACAGAAGATTATAAGCATGTGCTCCCGGTGGGATTCGAACCCACGACCCATCGATGCGCACGGCAGGTGTTCTACCGAACGCGCCAACCCGTCTACGAGCCGATCTACTTTTTACTTCGAGCATGTGACCGACGCGCAAAGTAAACTTACGGTTTTTCCATCTATGAATGTTTAACCTCAGTACGAATACCATTTCAGCACCGAGGCATCGAGATCTGGTCGAGGCCGATAATACCGATCCAAGGGCAGTACTACTCGTACGCGGTGGCGTTCGTCAACCGGCGGACTGACGGGACGCCCTCGGACGTCGCGGTCACCTTGCGGGAGCTCGGCCTGAACAATCCTTCCGGATACAGAGTTGAGGTATTCTTTCAAATCTTTATGTTTTGGGCTAAAAGTCAAATGTTGAAAGAAAGTAAATTCTCGAATTTGCAAAACACTGAATTTGTACATAAAGTCGGACCAGGAAATGAAAACACAACCGTCTGAGGTGCCTTGTCGTGTTCGCGATATATTCACGCCTTGCGAACCCTTTGTCGCAGGACAAAAGAAAATGAGGCGCGAGCGCGACGCGAACATGCTAATCAGATCCACACTCATGGATCCCGGCTTCGCGAGAGGGGAGAGGCTTTTAAAGGCCTTGCCATTTTTAGAACGGTTTTTTTTATACAAAAGGAACAAACGGATAGGTGTCTCACGTGATGGTAAGTGATCACCACCGCCTGTAGACATCCGCAACACCAGATTGACGCAGGGCTTGTTGGTGCGTTCCCGACGTTTAAAAGTTACAATAATCATCAGGTAACCCGCGTGCCTGTTCGGTTCCTTGCACTGCACTGTAATAAAAACAATCATACAATTAAAACTAAAAAGTTGACAATAATAAACTGTTATTAACCCATTAGCTGCAATGGTCCCCATTTGGGACATTTTCAAAAATACATATCAATATTTTCAAGATAAAACATAATTTGAATATATTGTGTAGTTAATGGGTTGAAATGATACTTAGAATCCCGTTTTAATATTTTTAATCGATTAATTTTCAGGATTTGTATGAAGATGTCGACTATGGAGTTCTCTCACCACAAACTAAGATCAAAGTCAAAGTGAACCCCTCAGGTAGAAAGTTTCGCACTTATTTTGTATCCCCGGGCGCGGTATTTAAATGTATTTAATATTTATTTATTGGTACTGGTGGTTTAATTTAATAAGGAATTACGGAGCAATTTCTGAAGATTTCTAATGAAAGTGATTCTCTACTTATCAAATCTTTTCACTTATTGTTCACAATTTTAATATGGACTTTAGTAGATTTTAGGAGATTTTAATTATTTTGAGAAGAACATAACATTTACGCAATTTTAAACTTAAAAATTAATTTTCCCTCGTTTAATTTTTTGGAATATTGTTTTAAGTATTTTTGTTTTGAAATATATTTTATTTATCATATTATGTATATGAAAAAAGAAACATTTTGGTACAATAAACCCATATCAATATAAAAAAGGGTACTTGTGCCAAATTATGTTGCTACTGATTGATTGTCACATTCTGAGAAGTTCAATGGCAACTTTGGTGAGCTCGCATATATGAGTTTTTCGCAGAACGTTTGCTTTGGATTATGTGAATATGGGACTTTCGATATTTGATGCTTGATATGAACTAATACTTTATATGGACGCTGTTAAGCAATACAGTGTCAACCCACATGGTTGCCATTTTGAGAAAATTGAGTTTGAAGTTTTAATCAAGTTTCATAAAATTTCTTTTAAAAATAACTGAAATAATAGATTTTTTTGTAATTATTATTATTAGACTAAATATATGTCGGTTTTCTTGGTAGCAAGCAAAGTAATTGAATTTAATGCATTATTTTTAATATTTTAAACATTTTAGGTTTTCGTGCTCGCGAGTTTTTCCAATATTTTTGCTATTAAAACGATTACATTATACATATCTCTTTTGAAATATGTACAACAGCTCATAAAGAAGCGATTGGTATCAAAATTTACATTTTTGTAATTTTGTGGGTTGACACTGTATTGCTTAACAGCGTCCATATATAACTTTAACTATTTACTTATTATTCGATATTCATTGGCGCATTTCTACGCAGGTGTTGTAATTCTTCGAGCGGACGCGCAGCCATCGTTCGCGTACAACGCGATTCCGACGCGAACGCCGTACTCGCCACTCAACGACGTATTTAGACTAGCAAAAAAATAAACCCATCGAAAGAACAAAATATGTGATTTGCCATCAATAGACCGTTACACACTAGCGCCCTCTACAACTACAATATAGCGCCATCTATCGACAGAGAGCCGAGTGTTGAAATAAAAAAATACATAAAGAGCAAATGGGATATAAAAGCACCACAAATCGAAAGCAAATTTATATAACTAAAAAGCTCTCGAGGGATTTTTACACTGGTCTTCTCATCTACGCCGATGGAGCTCTTAGAACAAAAGATGGCAGAACAAGGACAGCTGTAAGAAGTCATCCATAAATTACGTCACACTAATTTTATGATTCATCCCCTCTGGTGTGTAGGTAGCCTAAATAAAGAGTAGGCAATATTTTTAAGTTTTTAGTTATACAGTTACGGTCTTATTCATAAATGTATAAGCTAATATGTTTTGTCTCGCTCTATCGAATCTAAAAAGACTACAGAACGAAAGAAACAAAACATACTTTAAATTTATCAAGCTTACTCATAAAATATATTTACCTTTTTGAATAAGACCGTTAATATTTCGTGTTTCAATACTTTAAGCATACGCGCAGTCTAGAGCCACTAGTGGCGACCACAGCATAGCCACTGGTGGCCGCCACAAGCTACGGGCGTAATATTTCATACATTTTAGGGCATCCGCAACACGGCGCTCGAGAGGCCGCCACCGAGCTTCTAGCCACCGGTGGCCGCCACAACGCGCGGGTGCGATATTTCATACATTTTATAGTGGCTGAAACACGGCCACCGGTGGCCGCGTCTAGAGGCCGCTTCTAGTGGCGGCCACCGGTGGCTCTAGTCTGCGCGTAGGCTAAATGTTTTCATGTGATGTCACGAAAATTAAGGCTTGTTCCACAATGTCACACTTTGATCCCCCCCCCCCCCCCTTACATGTGACGTAATTTATGGATGACCCCTAAGATGGACCTAAATACCCAGTAAAATATAACCTAAAAGCTATCTGTTGAAATCTGCAAGTACAATTTAGTAAAATCTCTAAAATAATCTTATATTTGTTTATTATTTTGTGTGATAAGTTTCTTGTGCGTGATAGATCTCAAACCTTTCTGTTGCTGATATATTTTTAAACTTATTTAAAATTAATCAATTAGTGATGTACCGGATATCCGTATTCATATCCGTATCCGCGGAAATCCGAGGAAGAAGAAAGATCCATATCGGTTATATTTAAATAAAATTCTATAGCATCATTTGTAGTTAGGAATGAAAAACTATTAAATTCCATACAGATTATTTATTTATATTTGGCACCTTATATTTCAAACTAAATATATAAATATATTCAAGGTCACAAACTTAATTTCCGTATTCGGCTCCGTATTCGCGGATATACATTTTTAATGATCCGGCACATCACTAGTCTCAATATAAATGAATCTTTAACTGAGAAAAATCGCTTTTTTTTAATAATTTAACATTTCTATCTGGTTTTGAACGAGTTGGTGTGATGTTACCAAGTGGGTCTAACAGCTTGCCTAGTTAAATTTAATTTATATTTGCTAATAGTGTGATCAATGGACATAATAATTTTAATGATGAGAATTGATATTGCCATTACGTTGTACTTAGAATTAAGGATGTACATTTTACTTGTCTTAAATTTAAGATTTTTAGAAAATAAAATAATTATTTTTCATTATTGACTTTTTTATTTGAAATATCCTTATACATACTTAAAAATTACGTGTACACGTTAATTAATATAATCACATGGCTTTGAGAACTCTCTTGTCACTTTTACATCGTCCTTTCTTTAAAGTTCTTACTTAAAGTTTCAAAAAAAATTTTTCAAATTACGTTTTATTTATATCATTTTCTAATTCTTTTTCTTCTGTAGCTTTTGCTTCATTTTCGTTATCTAATTTCGATGTATTATCAGGTATTATAAATATAAATTCCTTGCTATCTTGATCAGCCGCTGTTAACTCGTTTTGATGATTATCTATTGTCTTTTGTAATTCCATGGAATTATCTTGAGCCGATGCAACAGGATCTTCCTTATCTTTAATGTTATTGTCTATACGAGAGCAATTCTTTTCTATTTTACCGTTACAGTCCGGCTCTATACTGCTTTTTTTAATGTCACTATTTGGAGGAAGTACAATTGTGTATTTCTTTTGTGATCCCGCATATTTTAAATCTTTCGGCAAATTACTAAGATCTCCATTAGATTTATCCGTATATGAAGCAGGAACTATACTGGACTTCAAAATTCTGCCTTCAGAAATCTCCTTAATTGCATCGTTATCTTTTACTACAGTTTTATTATTGGTTGGACGGAAATTGATGCGTCTTCTTGTTGTTATAAACAAAGCTTCCTTTTTTTGATATGGTTTAATAGTTGAAGATCCAATAACGAATTGACGTTGTTTCATTATCGAACGCCGGGTTATGGGAATCGGCTGTTCTGTAGTTCGTGTCTCTATTGGGATGAATTTTCGCATCAGAGGCTTTTTTCCGACATAAGATTTATATAAGGATCGTAAAGGTTGTTGCGTCGGTTTCGGAGATACAACAATCTTTATAGTTTTCGGGAGCATTGGAATTCTTCTTACCTCGTTAGGTTTATCTGAACTATTGGTTTGATTTGAGTGTTGGTCATGTTCTTTTCTATGTACACCTTCGACTGCATATATGACAGTTAGTAAAGAAAAAATGAGCGTCTGAAAAATGAATAAATTTTGAATTAAGAATTTGTTAATACAAATAACTTAAAGAATCTATAAAATCCGTTGAATATGTATATCTGTACTTCTATATCTATAGATCTATATTAATTTTATAAAGAGGAAAAAAAAATATTTTTGAATTTTTGTAAATTATGAATAAACTCAAAAACTACTTGACTTTTTCGGATTTTAAAATTCTTTCATCAAGAGAAATCTATTGCAATAATTTTTTTGGGAAACTGCCCTCTTGCGAAGCCAGGGCGGATAGCTGGTATTTAATATTCCGTAAACAACTCACCAAATTTATCTTCATGTTTAACAAATACTATGTTAACTACAAGCTTCAAGCACTGAATGACAAAATATAAACAACCAAGGTCGCTTAAATACAGAACACCCCTCATTTACTAATTTCTAAGAATAAAAATTGTGGGTCCGTAAGCTTAGCAGTTATCGGAAAACGCTAAAGATAATACTATAATGACTAATTCCTAAATGATCGTTAAGTAGTTACCTGTTATGGTTATAAATACTTCTTTTGTATGAGTAATTAGGAAGGATTAACATTGTATAGAAAGCTGAAGAAATGTTAATGTAGCTATACATTTTTATCATTTGTCTTACGGAATTATGTTACGTTTTATCTAAGTAAAATATTATAACATGGTCAAAAATGTATGTATGTATTTTTATACCATTATTTATTTATTTGTGATATTACTAAGATTAAAGACTATTTAATTTATAGCCAATTATAAGGAATTCTTATAGTGGTCCGATAATACGTGACAAACTTTAAAGTTTATCAAATATTAAATTAAAAAAAAAAAATACTCTTATAAAGCTTCACAGCAATACCTTCCAAGTTACTATTTGATCTATAAAGCAATATTAAACAAAAATAAATTTAAATTAATATGTAAAGATATAGATATTATTATTTACCATCAACCATTTCGTAAATTCATAAAAATATTATTTATGTTTTTGTAAAGTTATGCAGGTACATAAAAACATTGTTTATGATACATAGTGCAAATTTTTCACATTTCGAGATTGACCGTGATTTTTATTTTTTTTGTATATACATTATACATATATACATCTACATTGCACCCATGCGAAGTCTGGACGGATCGTTAGTATTACATAAAATAATATTTTTTTTATTTTTTATATTAAACAACCTATGCCATCTCATGCTTCGCGAAACTCAACAACGAAAACTTCATTCAACATTCAAGCTTGCCTTTATATTTGCGTAACTGCAGCAGAGATCTTACCATCATCTCTTAAAACAATATTATCACAATAATCGTTGACGATAGAACTATACAAAATGTATGGCGCTGTCACAGTCTCTCGTAAAGTTAGATGGTAATAATACAGCTCTTAGAAATCGTGGTACAGCCTGAAAATTGGGTCAATACAATCTTGTTCACTCCAATATTACTAGAGCGTCTATGTTACTTGTTATTTATGTTATTTATATTTGCGTAACTGCAGCAGAGATCTTACCATCATCTCTTAAAACAATATTATCACAATAATCGTTGACGATAGAACTATACAAAATGTATGGCGCTGTCACAGTCTCTCGTAAAGTATGACAACTAATACTGCTCTTAGAAATCGTGGTACAGCCTGAAAATTGGGTCAATACAATCTTGTTCACTCCAATATTACTAGAGCGTCTATGTTACTTGTTATTTATGTTATTTATATTTGCGTAACTGCAGCAGAGATCTTACCATCATCTCTTAAAACAATATTATCACAATAATCTTTGACGATAGAACTATACAAAATGTATGGCGCTGTCACAGTCTCTCGTAAAGTTAGATGGTAATAATACAGCTCTTAGAAATCGTGGTACAGCCTGAAAATTGGGTCAATACAATCTTGTTCACTCCAATATTACTAGAGCGTCTATGTTACTTGTTATTTATGTTATTTATATTTGCGTAACTGCAGCAGAGATCTTACCATCATCTCTTAAAACAATATTATCACAATAATCGTTGACGATAGAACTATACAAAATGTATGGCGCTGTCACAGTCTCTCGTAAAGTTAGATGGTAATAATACAGCTCTTAGAAATCGTGGTACAGCCTGAAAATTGGGTCAATACAATCTTGTTCACTCCAATATTACTAGAGCGTCTATGTTACTTGTTATTTATGTTATTTATATTTGCGTAACTGCAGCAGAGATCTTACCATCATCTCTTAAAACAATATTATCACAATAATCGTTGACGATAGAACTATACAAAATGTATGGCGCTGTCACAGTCTCTCGTAAAGTATGACAACTAATACTGCTCTTAGAAATCGTGGTACAGCCTGAAAATTGGGTCAATACAATCTTGTTCACTCCAATATTACTAGAGCGTCTATGTTACATTATATATCTGTATCACTTTATCTGCATAAAAAATCAAACAAACTATGTTAACCTTAGATTATGTACCTGCATATGTGAACTCAATTAAATGATACGAGATTTGAATTGTATAAAATCAAAGAAAGAAAGAAAAAAAAATCATTTATTTCACAAATTCACTTAATAAAAATAAAAGAAAGTACAAAAATAACATATTTATATAATGATTATATTTAACATTATAGATAGTTCCTGTGCAGTGCCGGAAATGGGTCACCGACTCAGGACTATCTGTGACACAGCCGCGGCTATGTCACAGCACTGATGCAGCGCGCTCTACATAAAATAAATAAATAATAATTAGAATAAGTAAAGGAGGAAGGATTATAAATTGGCAAAAAATATTTATTTATAAAGATCTGAGTTTATATCGATCAGCAAGGTCGAAGTTGCTGTTACAATCAATATAAAGACGTAATTCAAGATTTTATTAAAACACTACACAATCTTTATCGGTTTAACTGAGAAGAATAAGTCACCGCTTGAAACTAGTTTCAGCAGTTCTGGGTGTGCATAACAATATTGCTCACACATTTGAACTGAAGGACAAGATGGATAAATAAGGGCTACTAGGATAGTCGATGACCAAACGAATCAACTACGGTGACCGAATAACATTGTGTTCGCAGATCAACTACTATCGTATTCGTATCGTCGAACTGTCATTTGTATGAAATTTCAAATAATTTCTCATACAACTGACAGATGGACGCTTCGAATACTTTTTCGATAGTCATTTGTGCCAGACTCTCAGTACTCTCTCGCTAGTCCGCCACTATAAAATCAGGCCCACCGGTGGATTATCGAAAACGGCGGATTATTATGTACAGGAACATGAAATTGAAGGAAACAACAAAAAAATCATATAGATGTTATGTATAAGTAAGTATAATATGTATATTCTGGTGAAAACAAGCCAAAATTACACATTACTTTAATTACTCAGGTTTTGAAAAATACTAATCTAATTTAGCTTGTTTTTACCGAACCAAAATTTGTTTAATAATGGCGGATTACAGGGAGTTTACAAATTAAATCGACTTCAAAAAATCGGCGGATTATAGTACATAGTTGTTTGATTTTCCAGCGGCGGACTAGCGAGATAGTACTGTTTATCCAATGGCTCTGTGACAAGATGTAGCGTCTCTATGTATTATTTACCACAATTATCTACCACGTGTTCAGAATAACTTAATTTCTTCAAACTCAAGATACAAGACATTTATGGGCAGCGATGATAACTTACCCTTGAATTTTTTTCTTTGATCTACATATTTACATTATATGGTTCTAAATAAATCTGTATATGTATATCAGTGCAGAGCAAGATTATATGTCTTTGTATGAAACTATGTTCTCATTTCAATTTCAATTCATAATTTTCAAAATGCACAAATTTTGAACTTGTAAAATGTAAAACTAAATATTTTTTTTACAGGCCAAACATTGAAATATTATACAGGCCAATTGATAAGCGAAACGCCTGCTAGTTGTAATATTAAAAAACTCGCTTGCGCGGCACTATATTGTTAATTCGTCGTATCTACTATATTAATTAATACCCTATTGATCAAAGGGCCTAGCACGAACATCTTGCGAAAATATATTCGTATCGTCGAGCTGTCATGATGAAATTCCAAATGATTTCTCATACAATTGACAGAATGACGATTCGAATACTTTTTCGCAAGTTGTTCTTGCTTGGCCCTCAGAACCACAGAACAGAAGAAGTAAGCTCAGAACGTAATCCCAGATACCTACTATAGACTACACTGTTTAGGTAAAACGATCTTTGCAAAAGGTGATAGTCTATATACGTATTTACCTACTTATTTTTTACTGAGCATGCAGTAAATAGCCGTCATTTTTGTATTTTTCATCGATCATCGAAATCAGGTGACGGGGAGAAAAGTTATCTTCATTTAAATAGCTTACCTCGGAATACGATCATCAAAATTTGTGGGCTTCTTCAAAAGTTTCTGTCTTTCATTTTACCTTCGTAATGAAAAGGTTAGAGAGAAGTCGCGCGTACTAGATAATAGCAGATAAATTATGAATACCTACTAATCAGACAGTTTCATATAATTTACTAATGTTTAGAATAAAAGGAATTGTTCATCAAAAATCTGTTAAAAAGGGTTACAATTGAACATAAAAAATATTACATTTGTTTGTATAATTTAATTTGATAAGTATTATAAAAATTCATTTTCAGTCATTTTCGTCTAATTTTTAGGTCTATCGAGAAAGAATTCGTTTATACAATAATAACATTTCTCGTTAATAATATTTTGAGGGGGTGTTACTTCGCTTTCTGGTTTAGAAGAGAAATTCTCAGTTGTTGATTTATTGTCAAGGCTTTGTGAAGATTTTTTAGATGGTACGATGTCGGCAAATTTGGTCAACTGATTTTCGGTTGTCACGTCGTTTGCTGATTTTGGTGAAGACTTATTTGCTGGAGTGTTATCTGATTTAATGGAATTTTGAGTTGTAGAGGCAATTTCAGTTGCTGTACCGTTGGTCGGTTTTGATGAGGCACCTTTGGTTGTAGGATTATTAGCGGGTTGTGGCGAGGCACTTTCCGTTGTAACTCCATTTGCCGTTGTAGGGATATCTGCCGGTTTTGATGAGGCACTTTTAGTTGAAGGATCATCAGCGGGTTTCGGTGAAGCAGTTTCGGTAGTAGCACTATTTTCCGGTTTTGATGAGGCGCTTTTGGTCTGAGGATTATCTACGGATTTTGGTGAGGCACTTTCAGTTGTTACACCACTACCCAATTTTGGCGAGTCATCTTTAGTTGAAGGATTATTTATGGGTTTTTGTGAGGCATTTTCAGTTGTAGCATCGCTCTTCGGTTTTGATGAGGCACTTTCAGTTGTAACACCATTAACCAATTTTGGCGAGTCACTTTTAGTTGAAGGATTATCTACGGGTTTTGGTGAGGCACTTTCAGTTGTAGCATCGCTTTTTGGTGTTGATGAGGCACTTTCGGTTGTAATACCATTAACATTTTTAGTTGAAGGATTATCTACGGGTTTTGGTGAGGTACTTTCAGTTGTAGCACCATTAACCGATTTTGGCGAGTCACTTTTAGTTGAAGGATTATCTACGGGTTTTGGAGAGGCACTTTCAGCTGTAGCATCGCTTTTCGGTTTTGATGAGGCACTTTCAGTTGTTACACCACTAGCCGATTTTGGCGAGTCACTTTTAGTTGAAGGATTATTTATGGGTTTTTGTGAGGCACTTTCGGTTGTACCTTGATTTTCCGGTTTCAATGTGGTGCTGGTGCTGTTAGTTTTATCATCGCTTTCCGGCTTTAGTGATGTATCTTGGGTTGTGGGATTATCTGTCGGTTTTGGTGAGGTACTTATCTCAGCTGTGGCACCTTTTGGAGACTTTGAAGAATCATCTTTGGTTGTGACATTATTTTCTGACTTTTGTGATGAATTTTCAGTTGTCGCTTGATTTGCATCCGTGTTAAGCTTATTGTTTTTATTCTTCATATAATTTAAAATGTCTTTGACTTCCTTGGCTATTGAAGAAGGATTTGATTTCAGTTCCTCGAGATTAATAGGTATAAGGATGACTTCATCTTTTTTGCTAATTTTAGATGACGATTCTGGATTTTTAGCTGTTTCAACTGAATTTTCAGTTGTTGATTTATCTTGTGTTGGTGTTGGTAAAGCTTTCACCGAACATATCATAGCAACGGCTATAACAAATGTAAAGATAATCTGAAATGATAAAATATGCAGTTATGTAATCAAATATATCAAATAAATTACCATCAATAACTAATTATCGAAATAATATTGTCTATAGTATGAATACTTACAACGTCAGTCCTCATTTTTGATTTTTTCAATAATGAAAAATGAATGACAGTGTAAGCTTATATATAACAATATATTGCTCATTAATAAATGATTTAATAATATCCCTAAAAATTAAACTAATTAATAATGTTCTAATATTTCAATATTCTCATTAGCATAATTAATGTTTCGTCATCAGTGTACTTATGTATTGCGTTTTGGTATTCTTTCTTGTTTACGTATTATATTAAAATGGTAAAATTATGTTTGTATGTATATAGGTACATACAAACACCTGCCTACTTTGTACCTACTAGGTAGGTACTTTATATTGACGCTACTGAATCAATTTAAAAAAAAAACATATGACTATGTTATTTGTTTCTGAATAATACTAAACATGTTAATGTGTATCGTATGTTTTTAGAAAGCTATCACAGTTTTTGTCCAGCAAAAAAATCAGCTTAGATAAGCATCATAATATAAAAAAAAATCGCAGCACTATAGGTATTTAGAAGTTCAAGACTAGAAGTCATTAATAGGAAGTTAGAAAAAGGAAAGACTACTACAAAAAGGTATGTGTGTACTTATGTACACGCGTTAGAAGTTATACTTCTTTGGCGTCTGAAGAAAAATTTTAAAAAACAAAACTGCAGTAAATATCGAAGCAAAATGTTAAAATCAATCAAATTCTATTCTGTAGCCAACTTCATCATGTCGTTTTTTTGGGACATCGTGCGCGCGCAGGTCATCTGTAGCCAACTTCATCATATTCTTCATGTATACTAATATTATAAAGAGGAAAGATTTGTTTGTTTGTTACTATTTAACTCAAAAACTATTTGACCGATTTTCACCAATAGAAGCTACATTATCTGCGAATATTGACTATTTTTTTGTAGCATCCCATTTGACGCACACTGCCACCAGGGGCTGGGTTTGACCCGAATACGAAGTTCGGCCGAAAATTCGGTAAAAATTCAAAATTTGGTTCTTTTCACAACGCTTTCTCGAGATAAAAGATAAGCTAGATATACGCTTTGTATCTAGGTAGGCTAAGGATATGGACAATTTCCCCTGATATTTTTTTAAGCGTGAATACTTATATATTCTGAGCGGCTTTTATCGGAGGCAAGAAATGAAAAACTTACCAGACTCCTGCCAGAAATCATCGGTGTTTTTGCTCCTGGTAAAAGTACGTACGTACTACTTAGTACTTTGTAGTTATTTAATTTATTCTCGTGTAATATATTTTTCATTGTAATTGTTAAATATTAAACATTTTATTAATTTCAAAAAAAAATTATATATATTTTATTTTGGCACTGGCAAAACGAATGATACTGTTTTTTGTTAAATTCAGTTAACCGTTTCATTAGTTTTCATTAATTACTGTTTAGAGAAAAATATTTTTACTGAAAATACTTAACGACCGAAATCGTAGATTTAATAACATGTTTTTGAATCTAAATTTTATGTATGTAACTAGGGTAAATAAATAAAACGTAAGTTTCTTTTATGTTTCTCCGAATTAAAAAAAAATACGACAGGATTAAATAAGTCACATAAATAAATTACAAAAAGTTCGTTATTTTCAATTTTTACTGTAGCAACGACCATCAGGTAACAACACATAAATGACTATAATTCTAAAATGTTTGATTTATGAATTTAGCGAAAAGGTAGAATATTACCATGTTCCGAATATTCGGTATTTGAACCGAACCGAATGTGAAACGAATTTCGGCCTTTTCTCGTACTTTCTCTTTACTTTGGTGCGATCATCAATGTATTATTTATAAATTATTTTAAAACATACTTTTACTTGTTTAATTTAATCTTATTTTAATTCTTGCCTAGTGATGTACATGAAAATAACAAATGTTTTAATCCAATAGATAAGGCCTTAAGGATGGCAAGGATAAAAGCTATTTTTTTATTAAATTGTATAGAAACGTAAGAACATTAAAATAAAATAAAAAAATAAACTGCTTCTTACATGCGCTCTGTTGTCTAAAAATGTTACTGAAAATGTATTTGGAACTTTGGAAACCCACAGGTAATATTAATTGTAGTTTTTTTCTCTAATAAATATATTTTCTTATCAGTTTACTTTCAGGATATGTAAAGAAAAAATCAAATCGTATAACCTCTTTTTGTCGTAATTCTGTGGCCTTATCATCCCGATATAAATACATTAATAATATTTAATACGGATGTTGGCTTAATTATACCTGAGATTCGCTAATTTAAAATTAATAACAAGACGTTATATACATATTTTTATATTGCCATAGTCGAGAAAATTACAGCAAGTACAAATAATTTATATAACGTAATTGTAGCAATTTTGTAAACTTCCAATTCAGACAACTTTCTTCTTTATGTTTGGTCGTGACTCGTGACCATGCGTGTTGTAAATAAAACCTTTAAAATATCGAAGACCTTAATAAAAGTATAATTTTTCAATATTGAACCTTAATTAAGATTAAGATAATTATTTTATATATCGACAGAACATGAGGTTCATTATTTTGATGGTAGGTAATAACCTCAGCCACAGAACATCAGTCAATGATGCGCTGTCGAACTATCTTTTTACTACGAGCGTTCGGTTCGACTGAAAACGAAAGGCCAGGCCAGGTCAAAAGTACTCGTAACCGACGAGTGTGTATAAAAGCATTGATGAAAGTAGAAGAAGCGAAAGTGGTATGTAAGGATCGGAGCATATGGAATTCCGTGATCTCTGCCTACCCCAATGGGAAAGAGGCGTGATGTATATGTATGTATGAAACAGAAACGCGCAATATGCACTTTACGGTTTATCCATCTATGAACGGTGGTTTGTTACGCGGTCGGAATATCAATAATCCTCCTACCCGTTTAATACCCGAAGTGACCAGAAGTGTGGAAGACATGGTTAGGGAAAATTATAAACATATCGTCCCGGTAGGATTCGAACCCACGACCCATCGTAGTGCACGGCAGGTGTTCTACTACGGGCTCCAACGAGCCCGTCAAAACTTCCTTTAACACCAATATGTCACTGTCACTGTCACATCGATGTGTGAGTCTCAAACTCGTCTGTAAAATCTGACATAATAAATCTCATTCAAAGCAATTGCAGTCCTTATTCTTAAACCTTTCCAAATGTCAGATAGGATCTACATATATAGTACCTCTCAATACTGCATAAGCTATATATGTATACTTATATAGTGACATTATATAGCCTTATGTGGATACTTAGACCTGAGAAGTAAGCTACTCCGTGTCTTTCAATAACTTTTGAGAGGTAGATTTTTGGTTATCGGGTCCTCGTAATAGATATATTATTGTGTTTGTACTGCATTATTGTGTAACAATAATTCATTCTCATTAATTTTGATAGAAAAGTAGATGAAATGTGGGAAAGTTATAAACAAATACCAAAGAACTTGATTAAACTATATTTTATTTCTGAATTAAGAAATACTAGTAAAATATTTACATCACATGGATCTTACAAAAGTGAACTTAAAACTAATACCTATTTATAATACATTGCTACTAATTTATTATATAAATTACTTAACACTTAATTTTAATACGACATATCCGGCGACTTTCTTCTATAAATGTCCTTTCATTCAACTACATAATATAATATCGTATAATGAATATATTATTTTATGCAATTCATATCTATGAAATACATAAATGTTTATGTGAACTTGATATCAATAAAAATAATCATTGAAAAATTTTAATCAAACAATAAAATTGAATCATATTAACATGATTAAGGCTTTAAGATAAAATATGCCTTTTAAATTTTCCTTCTAACGATTTTCTCATCTCTTCCTATCTTCTTTTTTCTTGAGTACGTATACAACATCAGAAATGTCATCATTTATAGAATTAATGTTCGTGTTATTATCAGATTGCTGTGGTGTTTTGTCTTCGTTCATAACATTTTCATTCGTTTTGTTTCCTGTCTGGCTTGGATAGATAGATTTCCAAAAATTTCTACTGTTAATAATATATCCAACATTTATATCGTCATCGTCATCATCGTCATTATGGTTATAATTATCACTATCAGGATCATTCAAAGTAGTTACTACTATCGGTTCAAATAAAATGCTTGGTTCAGAAGAGGAATTAGATGGAATCAAATCCTGGTTTTGTTTTTGATTTACATGCTCAGGTTTTGCGGTTTTCTCCGTTACATTTTCGTATGGGTTTCGTGAAGTGTTTTGAGTTTTCAAATTATCTTCTGGTTTTAGTGAGGAATTATAGATTTCCTCACTGTTTTCAGGTTTTAACGAATGATCTTCGGTTGATACACTATCTTCAGGTTTTGCAGAAGAATTCTTATGTAGATAATTTTTATAATCTTCGACTTCATTGTTCAAATTCTTTAAAATATTGTTCACGTCATCAGCTATCAAATCAGGGTTTGACTTAAGCTCAGCCATGTCTACAGGTATAAAGACAACCTCTCGAGACGAGCTTTCAGTGGTTACATTATCTTGCAGTTTTGGTGAATAACTTTCTGTTGTCATGTTATTTTCAAGTTTTGGTTCATTGTTTGTAGTTTTTACACCATTCGGAGAAGTTGTTATATCCTTTATACGTTTTGGTGAGACTGTTTCATCGGTCGTAATTACTTCAGTATTCAGTGAGGGAGGTTCAGTTGTCATATTGTCCCGATGTGGATGAAGTTTGTTCACGTAATTAATAATATCTCTCAGTTCATTGGCAATCACAGGATTTGATTGAAAATCGTCGAAATTAACGGGTATATACAAAGTCTCACCCGATGCATTTTCAGTCGTTAGTTTTTCTTCTAATTTTGGTGTGTGTGTCGTATCACTTTCAAGGTTTGATGAAAAACTTTCAGTGGTCACTTTGTTTGTAGTTATTTGTAAGGAACTTTGGGTAGTAACTTCGTTTTCAAGCTTTGTGGAGAAATTTTCAGAATTTACTTTGTTTTCGGGTTTTGGTGATGGACTCTTTGTAGTTACGTCATGGGCAGGCTTTGAAGAGATATTTTCTGTGGTCGGCTCGTCTACAAAGTGTAATGTAGTTCTTTCAGTTGTCACTCTGTTCACAGGTATTGATGAAAAACTTTTAGTAGTATCTTCAAATGCATGTTCTGAGGTAGAAATTTCACCACTTACATCGTTTTCTTTATTTGAGTGGTTTTTCATTTTATTTATAATATCTTCAACCTCATCAGTTACTACATTTGGATGTGATTTAAGTTCATCAACACTTACAGGTATAAAGACTACCTCAGGTAATAAGAATTCATTAGTTGTATTGTTTGCAGGTATTTGTGAGACATTTTCTGTAGTTACATCGTCTACAGGACTTTCCGTAATAACTTTGTTCGTTATTTTCGATGGTAAACTTTCAGTAGCAACTTCCTTTAAAGTTTTTGGCGGAAAATTTTCAGTTGTAACTTCGTTTGTAAGTCCTGGAGAGGAACTTTCAGATGTCGCATTGATTTGATGGGGGTGAAGCTTGTTAATTTTATTTAAAATATCTTTTACTTCATTGGCAACGTCATTTGGATGAGATTTAAATTCATTAATATTCACAGGTATAATGACAAGTTCAGGTGAACTTTTTTCAGTTGTCTCAATACCGTCAATTTTTGTTGTATAATATTCAGTTGTCCTATCGTTTGCAGATTTTTCAGCGATACTTGCTGTAGTTAAGTCGATTACAGGTTTTGATGAGGAGCTTTCCGTAGTAATTTCTTTTATTAGTTTCGGTGGTAAAACATCAGTAGGAACTTCCTTCAAAGATTTTGGTTGATAACTCTCAGTGGTAACTTCATTCGCAAGACTTGATGAGGAACTTTTAGTCGTTGTATTGTTTTGATGAAGGCGAAAATTGTTCATTTCATTTAATATATCTTTGACTTCATTGGCAACCTCATTTGGATGAAGCTCATTCATATTCACAGGTATAATGATAAGCTCAGGTAAAGCTTTTTCAGTTGTCACAATATCTTCAAGTTTTGTCGTATAATATTCAGTTGTTTTATCATTTGCAGACTTTTGTGAGATATTAATTTCTGTGGTTACGTTGTCCGCAGGTATCGATGAAGAACTTTCCGTTGTTTCTTCGTTTATTAATTTTCGTAATAAACTTTCAGTAGGAACTTTCTTTAAATGTTTTGGTGGATAACTTTCAGTAGTAACTTCGTTCATAAATACTGGTGAGGAACTTTCAGATGTGAAGTCGTTTCTACGATTTGATGAAGAATTTTCAGTCTTCTCACTATTTTCATATGGGGGAATCTTGTTAATTTTATTTAATATGTCATTAACTTCTTTTGCTACCTCGTTTGGATTTGTTTTAAATTCATTAATATTCACGGGAATAATTATAAGCTCAGGTGAAGACTTTTCAGTTGTCAAATTATCTCCAAGTTTTGTTGTATAATATTCAGTTATATTATCATTTGTAGATTTTTGTGAGATACTTTCTACAGTAACGTCTTCTGCAGGTTTCGATGATAAACTTTCAGTTGTCAAGTCTTTAATTAAATTTGGAGGCGTAGTAACTACTTCAGTTTTAGGGTTTGATATGGATTTTTCAGTCGACAATCCTTTTTTAACTTTTGATAAGTCATAGTTAGGTAAACGATATAAAATATCCCCAACATCGTCATTTGGATTTTGACTGTTATGATTTTTTGCAGATGGGAAGATGTCATCACGTGGCCTCAGAGTATTTTCCATGGGCAACACCTCATTTAAATCATTTTTTTCAAATCTTGAAGGTGTTTCTTCCGTTGTTGATTTTGTTGGGGGAGTTCCAGTTGACACTCTACTTGAAGGTTTTGTGGAGACACTTTCAGTTGTAACATCATCACCATTCTGCAGTGGGGAAGTTTCTATTACCATTACCTTGTTTTCATGTGGGTGTACCTTATCCATATAATTTACTATGTCTTTAACCTCTTCGGCTATTTCATTGGGTTTTGATTTGATGTTTATAGGAATAAGGATTACTTCAGTTGTGTTGTTATTTTTAGGTGACACATGAGGAAAATCCATATCCTCTAAGCTTGAAGTCTTCTCAGTTGTTGTGATGTTAAACGAATAGTGTAGTGGATTGCCTTTGTCTTCAACATTACGATTTTCATGTGTTTTATTTACTTTTAAAGGGTGATTTTTCCTTAAATTATTTTCCTTGATGATGCTGTGCGAAGGAGCAGGAGTAGATACGACAAACTTGATCTTTTTCATTAGCGATTGATAAGTTCTTGGTTGATCCTTGTTCAAAAATGGTTTAGATGTAGGCGCAAACTTCAACATTATAGGACGTTTCGCAATAAAATATTTATACGAATACGACGACGTTGTGCTGGAGATTGGATTTTCTGTAACCACGTATTTCTTGTTGTTTTTTGGAAATAGAGCCGTTTTTCGTGCTTCAACTGGTTTTTCTGTCGCATTCAACTTCTCTTGTTTTAAGTTTACAATGGGTTTGAACCGATGTGTTCGTGGTAATCCTTGCACAACGCATATTGTAAATGCTATTATAATCGTAATAAGAGCCTGAAAAGAAAATCACATTTAATTAATTACAAATATACAAATAATAAATCAACAATTTTATCACGTTTTATACTTACAATTTTTTGTTGCATTTTGTTTCTATAATATTATTTTATTGTTTGCATTTATTATACACAGACATATACTTAAAAGAAACGTTATAGTTTAAGGTTCAAATGTTGAGTGATAAATTTATGGAATGCTATGCTTAAATATAGTAAACCATTTGCTATTAATTAATGAACTCTAATATAAAAGCTAAGGTATTGATTGAGCCTATTGGTATTTATGTATCCTTAGTATTGTAATAACTTATAAAATGTATTATAGGTAGTATTATCATTAGTAAATTATACGCAACATAATTATACCATTAGTGTAATAATATCCTAATTATAGGGTAAAATATTTTTTTTATAAATTATGTTAAATCAAAAATTTCCAACCAATTTATTGCTTGGTATAAATGTATACTGATAGAAAATATAAAACAATATAAACAGATAGCAAAGTCAAATTAACTTATGGGTCAAATGTCCGAATAGCCACCAAACACAAAAGACCATGAACTTCATACAACATACTAAATATATCATATGAGCAAACCGCTAACTTCGAAATGCGGCAAATGGCGCACGGTATTTCGAAAATTGGGAATAGAGCAGCAAAATGTATACCCTTCAGCAGCATTATCAGGGTGCCATGACAACCAACCAAAACCACTGGTGTTTCGACAAATATCTTCACAAAAGAATAACTCTCTCGCTTCGGCAAAGGTATAATAGGGGTTATTAATACCAATGTATGCTATACCTCGTTGAGTTGCAGATTCATATACTACTTTGTAAAAGTATTGGGGTATACGAATAACGGGATTATTATTTTGATCTGTATACAAATGTAAATCAACTCTTCTACCGAGACCGTCAGCAAGCTGGCTTACCCCAAACGTGCCAGTGTAAATAATCGTATCGTAGCCGGCCGAATGAATATGATTCCTTAAGTCTACTTCCAGAGTATTCCAGTTGCCTCCATTGAAGCCAGTCCACTGTGGCGCACAGTTTACATAATGAAAAGTAGCGCGCTCAGTAAAAGCGAAGACAAAATCGGTTTTCGCAGCTAAATGACCTCTTGAAAGCATTTCATTCTTAGTAATATATCTTTCCACCAGTGGACCAACTAACTGAGAAACAGCAGCTTTTTGGCCTCTTGGAGAAAAAAGTGATTCAACGGGAATATTCCTGTAGTTATTATTGTCTTTGAAGAAAGGACGATCAACACGTGTTTGATATAAAGCATTGTAGGGTTTCTGCGTGTATTTTGAATAAACTGCATTGAAATTCACGTCATCGAAACAGGATTCGTAGACAGGATAGAATTGTTCTTGAATTGTGTATCCAACTTCTATAATAGGGAGTCCTTCAAAACAGGTCCGATTAGTGCGTCTACTGTGATGGTTAGGAGGATAAGAGCATCTAAAATCTGTAAATCTCGCTGGAGAATTCAACCACGCTTCGTTTATAAAATTGTCTCCGGCTTCGCAAAAAATAGAGGCTGTCTCAAGCTGTTCTTTTATATTTGGATGGTAAATAGAACCTGATCCTTCACAGCTCAATGTTAGAGAATCACCGGAAGCTAAAATAATGTTACCATTGTTATCATTGGGCTCCAGAATCCTCCCATTTCGTAAAATTACAGGAAGAGGTTCACTGAAGTGTATTCTAGTATTGAGTGTACATCTTTGACCATTTTGAATATTTAAAGCACATAAAATGAGCAAGTAGATTCTGTGAAACATTTAAGATTTAGAAGCTTATTTTACTTAAAATTTTGTACATAGTTTGTAATGGTTTGTTTTTGTATTTTTATTTAACGTATGACATAAACGACATTTGAGTTTTTTTTTTATATTCGACCCGTTTTTAAACTTTAAATAAAGCAAAGGTATTTCGCAGTAATTAAACACCGTGTGGAGTGTGATCACGTCGGCACGGTGAAATATCACGTCGGCACGGTGAAATATCACGTCGGGGTCACCAATTATGGAAGTTAGTGCATTACTAATTATTAACTTCCATTTTAATATGATATATAAATGAAACTATTGTATAACTTGATCAAGTTTAATGCTTTCTCTCGTAATAACAATTGCTATATTTTTCAAGTCATGTTCGTTGTCAATTCTTAATCGTCTGATCAACGACTTAACCAAAGAGGTTGATACTGGCGAAGTATTTATTCGCCACAACCGTATATACATAATATATATATCTACATTTTTCTTGAAATATTATTTAGGCACATGAGTTAATAGAGAAAATTCATCACTTTGGATACAATTTCATAAGTATTCTCAGTTCAATACCAAAAGGCTTTTTAAAAACTCACTAAAATATATTTTATTTACTTTCTAAAACTAATACGTCTATAATTTAATAAATGTGTACCTAACTGTACAGCTACGTTTATAGTGCGTAAATTTTTATATTGACTATCTTTCTATATTTATGTCCGTTCCGCCTCTGTGACGTAGACTTTACTAGATGAGATTTGAATACCACTAACACTAAAAATTAAAAGAAAAATCACGGCATAGAAGAATGAGGAACTACTTACATGTAAAGTAAAATAATCAGAAAAATACGAAGAAAATTAAGGAACAAGGAAATTCATTTTTATTGTTTATTTCAAAAAATATTGGTAGATAGATGAAATGTCACCGTCGACATTTAATAGGATGAATTCAATATCCGCATTCGGTTTTTTTTATGAATATCATATTTAATATCTACGAATAACTCTTGTAAAATCGTTACCTTTTGACATATTTAGAAAAACTACGTCACAATTATACAAGTAAAGTTTGAAGTATTAAGGTTTGGAGTGTAAGTTTTTAATAATAACACAGGATTAGGTCTTTATGTTGTAGAAAAATAAAAAAGATTGAAATACTCATATACCCACAAACAGAAGTACCTGTTCTGTGCACATACCTAATAACAATTTAATTTAACTCATTTGTGTGAATTATTAAGTATATATGGACGTTGTTAAGCAATACAGAGTCAACCCACAAAATGACAAAAATGTAAATTTTGATACCAATCGCTTCCTTATAATGTGGAGTACATATTTCAAGAGTTATATATCATTTAAATCGTTTTAATAGAAAAAATATTGAAACAACTAGTGGGCACGAAAACCTAACATGTTAAGAATATTTAACAATAATGCACTAAATTCTATTACTTTGATACCAATAAAAACTATTTACATTAAAGTGTTATAATAATAATTACAAAAAAAAACTATTATTTTTGTTATTTTGAAAAAGAAATTAATTAAAACCTAATTAAAACATCAAACTCTATTTTCTCAAAATGGCAACCATGTGGCGTCCATAAATATTATCATGTGTTTTTGCGTCTCATTTCTTTCATAAAGGGATCGATGTTACACATAGACAGTGGTGGTCAAATAACATATCTAACTAATAAACCGTACTGTCAAGTGTCAACAGTGACGAATGAAGATTGACCTCAATGATAAGCCAATAGAAAGGGATAAATTATTGTGTTATCGCATGGATGCCAACAATGATATATTTCTATGAATGTTATAACTCTATAAATTATAGAACGGATTCATAGGCGTGGTGTATAGCTATATACATTATACACCTACCCTGCATATTGATGGGTCGCAGGTTCGACTCCCGCCGAGTGTAACAATTTTATAATTTTCTGTAACAAAACTGGCCAAATTCGAGTCGGACTCGAGCACTGAGGGTTCCGTACAAACTTTTAGTAAATCTTATAAGGGTATTGTTTTTGGTACGGAGTACGGAACCCAAAAAACATCAACGTCTGGTTACTTTGGGTATTAAATGTTGGGGAAAAATATTGAAATTCCGTCTGGATAACGAACCACCAAGTCCAAATTGCGCATTTCGGTCTCAGTCTATAGTAGGTCCATTGATTGATGTCCTGTTGCTGATAATTCTACGATAGAATACATTTGTCGATATCTTACATTAAAGAAATGATGAAATCATTCTCCAGACGTGATATTGTTGATATAATATTTGCGATTGAGAAATTTCTTTTATCATTTCATCGTGCGATCGTGATTATATCGATATTTTTTATCTGTTAAACACTAAACTGTAACTTCTTATAAACTACAAATAAATTAAGATTTAACTATTAAAAAATATCACAAAAATTAGCACTTTTTAGATTTTTTTTTTATTTAATTTACACAGGTTAGTTAGAAACAAATTAATAAAATAAGGGAAAGTACTACTATTATTACGGAAGAGTGAGATAGTTATTACGTGAGTTCAGTCGGTATTGAAATTAAGTGAAATTAAGATGATGATTTATTGAGAAAGGTCAAAAATGCTGTTTTTAATTCAGTGTATCTCATCGTACAAAATTTTAAGAACCAAAAACAATATGATATTTTAAAGTCTTTTTTGCATATAGTGATGGAACTCAAAACATAATTAAACATTGCGAAAAAAAATCTTCAAACACACCTCTAAATTCTGTTTTATAGCAGTTTATCTCTTCATTAGGAATTTGTGTTGTAATTAAAAATATTCCATTAAATTTCAAAAGCCAAACTGCGTTCAATGATGTTTCTTGTTAAATAGTTAATATTTAATTTTATATAAATTTATTATTTTTAATTTTACGACATACGTCTGAGATGCGCGGGCGCATTCATAGCGGTAGCCCATTTGATCAAGGTCAACAGTATTATACTGCGCCTTAAGTTACTTATACAATACAGAAAATTTAAAAAAACACCTCACGTAATTTATGGACGCCTCCTAACACAATGAAACATAAAGGAAAACATATATCAAAAAAATAGTGCAACAAAATTTCAAGCCACAGTCAATTCAGATTGCAAATTTGATCCTGTAAGTGTCTACATATGGAAGGAATATCGAAATTCCGACACGGTTTTTCCACGAGTTCAACCACCGTTGATAGATGGAAAAACCGTGAAGTGTTTAGGTATCAGTAAACAGTTTTCCTAAGGCTCGAAGTAAGAAGTAGTAATATAATAGCCTATGAGGTGTCATCTATATCTATATCTTTGACGGGCTCGTTGGCGCGTTCGGTAGAACACCTGCCGTGCGCATCGATGGGTCGTGGGTTCGAATCCCACCGGGACAACATATTTATAATTTTCTGTAAGCATGTTTTTCCCCACGTCTGGTAACTTCGAGCATTGATCGGGTGGGAGGAACATCTAAATTCCGACCGGGTAACGTACCACCGATGAATCATAGATGGAAAAACCGTGAAGTGCATATTGCGCGTTTCGGCTTCAGTCTATGGATTACCGAATGCTCGAAGTAAAATTAGGTCGACATCGCATCAATGACTGATGTTCTATGGCTGAGGTACCACCTACCATCAAGTGAACCTCATGCTCGTCTGTCGCTATCTAACATAAAAAATAAAATAAAAAAATCTACCTTCAAGTACCACCGTCTGTTGCTATCTATATACTAATATTAATAAGAGGAAAGATTTGATTGTTTGTTACGATTTAACTAAAAAACTACTGAGCCGATTTTAAAAATGATATCACCAATAGGAAGCTACATTATCAGCGAGTAACATAATATGCTATTATTTGTTATATGGTTTTTTGGGTATAGCATCTACATCTTCAGTCTGACATAAAAAAAGTTCTTGTCTTCAATTTTTTATTCGACAAATCAAATTTTAAAAGAATGATTTTTTTATTTACTGTGTATTTAAAACGCCTTTTTATTATTAATTAATCCTGACGTTTCAAATTTTATAAGCGTGATGGTAATAAAAAAAAACCATTATTATTATGAGTTTAATAAGTATTTACAATGTATGAAGTATGAGTCGCGTGTTATATTCCGGGTGTGATGTAATTGTATATAAAAACACGTAAGTATGATATCGACAGACGATCTTGTGGCTCAATTAGTACACAGGAGACATCAATCATTGATGTGCTTTCGACCTATCAACGCATCACGGTAGTCCGTCAAAATGAAACATAAAAAATACAATATACATGTATGATATTATATTATAATCTTACATGGGCGTAGCTACTACCGTATCAGCCGTAGCAAATATACCGGGCCCCTAGCTACAGGGGCCCCGAACCAGTGTAAGCAAACGTGTATCTTCCATTAGGGCATCGCCGCAGTCAGGAAGCCCCTAACAAATTTTGATACAGTGCCCATCAAGGGTAAGCTACACCTCTGTAATCAAATGTAATGTTATTTAACAAAATATACAAATTAAAATCAAAATCGAACGAGTACCTTATTTGAAATTTAGAACACAAAAAATATCGAAATGGCAACACTATTACCCTCAAGTATATTACTTATTTCTCCGGAATAATTTAGATTGAACTTTGTCGGTGAACTTTACATATTATCATACAAAGAATATTAAGGACAGATATAAGTGTTTACTTGTGTTTGCGGAAACATTGTTATATTAGCTCTTTTCATTATGAAATAAATGACTACATACTACTTATTATTTTTCGATATTTCAGTAATGTAACTGTCTCGATATTTTTTTGTGATATTGAAATTTTTTAACATAAAAATCAAGAAAACATCGTATTCATTTGTTTTATTAATTATGTAGGTATATAATACTTGCCTACTGGTAGCAAGTTACATATATTGTATGTGTCGATTTTTATGGTAATCGGTCAAATAGTGTCTTCATACATACCTACAAACTTGTGTTTTTATATACAGATATGGTCCAATGTCTCATCCAAATTTTTAAAAGGGAACATTGGCCTACGTTTGAAATAATGTCAAAATTCAAAAGATACACTATAAAAGAAACTTGGAATATGAGTGTTTTTATAAAATTTCCATAAGGTCATCGACCTTTAAATGCGTCTCTTGCACCTCAATATAAAATAATTTAATTAACTAAATAATAATAATAACTTCGGCCAGAAACGTAATTTGTATAGGATCGAGTGTTTAAGGACTTTTGCTCGGATTAACGCTTTTGTGTAGGAAATAGGAATGTATTCTCAGAATTGAAATAATACATTGGTCAGACGAGATGAAACTCCAAGAATAGTTTTTACATATTTTTCAATACTGACATACGCTTTAGCTGAGATTAATCTCGCACGAGGCACGAGTCATTTCCAATCGAGTCGTGAGTAACGGAGGACATTTTACATGTGAACTATTCGATGATTTTACGCGTGGTTATTTTGTGATAAAGTGTTTAGTTCTATAAAACAATGCAACGTAAAATGGTAAGGCAATATTTATTAATAAGGAGAAACCATAAACGTAATTACTTACGTTTAAGATTTTTAATTTATTTATTAACTTTAGTCAGAAATTTCAAATTATTAAATTATTATCATGAATGGTAATTAGTAATAAATGGTAAAATTCTAGTTTTCTTGGAAGTTAGACATTGTTTCCGTATTTTGTGTTCGGGTCATTAAGCTATAACTTTCCTACTGTCATTTTGTAACATGGTATTGAAACTAAACATAATATTTCTAAAGATGTTGTATTGTTTCAATGTATATTAAAAAAGCCTATCCGAAATTAATTGATGTAATCAATGAAACTATTAAAAAGGGGATACGGATGCAGACACATTTCTATTTCTGTTTCAATCATTTTTCTTTACTCTTCTGTGCCCTGTTCGACCGACACAATTTTATTATTTTGTCTTGTTTCGCCGGAATTTGAACCCGCGACCTCCGCTGCTAAACGCATCGCGTTTACCATTGAACATAAAACTTTAATACTTTTAAGTTTTTTGCGTCTGTTTACAATTTAAAAAAAAAATTAATTAGGTGATAAACCGATAGACAATCATTATTACTTACTTAAATTAAAACAATTCATATTAGCTAGATATATGTATCTTAAAAAACTATGATTTATTTAATTTTAAACGTCATAGCGTTTTTATGAGGTAATTTTCGAAACAGCTACAGCACAATTCGCTCATTGATTGCAAAATGGCCACAAGCCAGGAATCTTACTTTTTACAGGAGAGCCAAAACACAATTTTGAAAAAAATAGTATGTTTTCTTAATAAATATTATGATGATCATACATCATTGCTTCGTATTTTTAATTGTATTTTTGTTATATCTTTTAAAATGCTGTGATAGTATTGATCTGAAGTTGCCGCGTAAGTTAGCCCAATGCAAAAAAAGGCGGTTGATCAGTTTGGCATCAAAATGACTGATGTCTTCAGCAAAACGTAAAATATTGTAGCTTTATAAACCCCAATTTTGCAATAAAATGATTTTGGTTTAGCTTTCAATAAGTGACTTGTCTTCTACTTATTTTCTTCCAAATTAAGACAAATCTTGTATCCCCATACAATATATTGTTCATGTTTTTGCTGACTGAAACCACAAACCTAAACATTATCTGTGTATATACTTTAGCTTTTGTTAATTTTCTCAAAAAGATCCGCATCAATTTCGATAAAATTTACCTCTGAAATATGACCTACCAAAACAAAAACGAAATGAATCTATGGTCCGTATTTGAGCTCGTATTCAAGACGCAACATATTCTTGATAACTGTAAAATATAGAGAAAAAATGTTTCGACAAGTATTAAAACTAGATTCAAACTTGCCTAAACAGTTACATATGACAGAAGAATAATTATTTAATATCGGTCAGAGGTGCTAAATGTATTCGATAGTACAGATGTTGGGACAAAGTGTCTTTGTATATAAATCTCGTGTTTGACAATATATTTCATTCAATTTCATATACATAAATCTGACTACCAAACATCAAAAGTTTTTAATTTAGATATACTATGAGCTATCATTAGATATTTAATTATAATTGAGAAATTAACCTTCTCATAATTAGTATAATAGTAAATGTTAAAGTCAGATTCAAACTGTGTAGTTTGTACACATCTACGTAATTAATATATGTCCATTAATACGAAAAATTGACAAGAAACGCGAAATCGACACTATTATAATTAAGTGTAAAGTACAGTAAACTGAAATAGTGTTTAATCTTTATTATTATAACTTTAGATGGCTTCAGTCTTCTTCTTCTTAGCCCATTTTTTATTTGGGATCGACGCAGTATGTTCTCTTTTTCCATTATTTACTGAAAAGTCATACTCTACTAGTAACTAATAGCTAATCTTATTGATACTTATTTATGAACCATTATTTAAATATAAAGTTATTGATTTTAATTAATGACAATTACAGCTCAATTATAAATCAGCTATACCATAATAACACTATATTTAGGATAATATGCGTGTATGTATGTATGAATATAATTCAGGTTTTCTTATTAGTATTACTTTTTTTTTTGCACTACCCATTTCTTCTCTTTTGTGTCACTTGTACCATATGGTTGCCTGGAAGAAATCACTACTTAGCGATAAGGCCGCCAGTTGTACTTTTCCTGTGTGTTTCTATGTTTGTATATCTCTGTATTTCTAGTGCAATAAAGCTTTAAATAAATAAATAAACACTTTACTTATTTTATATGACTTATTTTTTTTTACCAAGGCTGATAATAAATTACCCGCTTGTGTTTATGACCGTACATTTCGCAGTGTCGTTTTCGATATCATATTTTTTATAATGCAATAATTGTTTCCTTTGCAGATAATACTGATGTTTTGTCTCCTGTTGCTGGCAGACAGCGTCCTCACATACGTATTACCAAGCAGTGTATCAAACAATACACAGAATAATCATTCTGAGGACTACAAAAAGTATAGCTATATCATAACAACGTATTTATAGTGTTAATTACTATGTAAATATTCAGTGTTAAATATATCGTCAGTTATGCGATTTACGTATATTTTATAGGTAACGGCCAGTATTTATTTTTACTATTAGTGATAAAATAGAATTATTTTGTACATTCTGGGTTTTATTTTATTTGATAAAATTTAATGTGCATTATTTAGCTACACTGCCCGATCGGATGGTTACCGCTTAGTACGAAATGAACGTTATGTTCGTAAATAAATAGGAAAATTACTAAAATCTACAATCTTCAATTTTAGTAATTTTCCTATTTAATTACGATTATACTAACGATCTGCCCCGGCTTCGCACGGGTGCAATGAATGTAAATGTACCATACACAAAATGCCTATGTTACTCGCTGAAAATGTAGCTTTCTATTAGTGAAAGAATTTTTACAATCGGTCCAGTAGTTATTGAGTTAAATCGTAATAAATAAACAAACCTTTCCTCTTTATAATATTAAGTATATATATAAATATATAATAAAGCATAAATACGAGCACATATGGTTGCGTCGGATTAACTTCATATTTTGATTTGGGAAGGACACCATGGGATCTACGCATTACCCGAACAGATATTTTGCGATACCGTGGGCAAACCCCTGTTTGTCAAGTGTTGATGGAACCCTTTTTTTACCAGGGTTAGCCCGCAGCTTTCCTAGGATGTTATGACAGTTATAAATAAATTAACTGTAATAAGCTTCTTAACAATGATAAACAAATATAATGCAAACATACGCCTCGAACATCACATGATTTTTGTAATTATGTATAATCTAATTTAGGTCTCAAAAACATGTTTCATGATTAATCTTACCTTAAACACTGAGAAAGGGCTATTCATGCCCATTATATAGAACTTTTAGGTATGGCAGAAGAAACATGAAAGCAGAATAAATGCTGTGGAAATGAGAGCTTTGAGAATTAGGTATGTGTGGTGTGACTCTGAATGATAGAATAAGAAATAGCGAAATTGTTGAAAAGTTGTGGAGTAAAAGACGACGACTACATCGAAGAAATTAGAAAGGAATGTTGAGTTAGTTTGGGCACGTAGAAAGGTTGGATGGAAGAAGGAAATAAAAAAATATTTATGAAGCTGGTGTGAGTGGTAGAGTCGGGACTGGTCGACATACCTCGATCAGATCGGAGATGTTCTTCAAAAGAGCCAGGTCAAAAGTATTCGAAACCGACGAGCGTGTATAAAAGCATTGATGAAAGTGGAAGAAGCGAAAGTGGTATTCAAGGATAGCATATGGAATTCCGTGATCCTACCCCAATGCGAAAGAGGCGTGATATATTATATGTATGTATGTATATTGTATAAAGATCTATACTACGACCAATACCCTCGAAAGGAACAAGTACATATTGTAACATACAAGGTCAGGAGTCAGGACCTTGTCGTCGTACAACCGCTTATTATAACTAAATGAAGCAATAAAAGAAACTACGACGTAATAGGAATCTCGGAAGTAAGATGACTAGCTAACAATATACACGAGACGCAGTAAAGAGCACGAAAACATCATATTATGAACAACGTTGGAGAAGGCCTTTATCCAAACAAGAACAATATTAAGTGTCTAAGTGAAAAGAAAATAAAATATACTCAGGGACGGATTTAGGGGAGGGAATCTGGGGCTACTACCCCGGGACCTCCACAATAGAGATTTCGGAAAAAATATTTCAAATTTAGAGTAAACACTAATAAACAACTTTTGCTTTGATATTTTTTTAGCTGTTTTACCTTTACCTACTGTACTTAATACAAACATGATTATTTTATTTTTAATTTTTCTTTAAATCCGGCCCTGTATATACTAATTAAGAAATATTTAGAAATAAATTTTTATTTGTAAAAATGCAGGAAATACAAGGCTTTTTATTTATTTTAATTTTATATACGAGTAGCCGGCCTAGCATGACCGCCACGAGATATCTCGCGGACGAGAGAAGACAAACTAAGATGTAAGATATCTCAATATATATTATATCTAGACATCGACAATTTTGATAGAAAAGATATCTCGATCGACTAATATATCTATTTTTGATATTAAAAGTCGAGTTTTAAGTGTAATTGTCATGTTAGACCCGGAAGAAATAAAGAGATAATCGATTAAAACACGAGAAAACGGTCGACAAAATTTTGTCGCGGTTGTCATGCTAGGCCGGTAGAACTATTGTATATGATGATGCTATTAATATACGAATTACGGTTAAATGTGATGCCAACTTATTATAGAACCGTTAACTGATAAGCATTGTATACGGCACGGTCGAAGCGGTCCATTCATTACGTTTCCGGTGTCAACCAGCGTGACCCCAACAGACTTTTAAAACCAATTTAAATTAAAATAAATGAGCTGGAGGCTAATTTTAAATGATTCCGACGCCATTAGATGTCTAATCGCGTTGGCAACACCAGGTTTTCTGCTTTTTCGCTCTTGAGTTCTAAGTCGTAACAGTTCATAAGTACCGCTGATGACAGCTGATACCTACCACAGAGCGGTTTCGCGAGGAAGTAACTCGAAGATAAAATAAGTTGTTTTAATTTATTTATCATACAAGTAGCTTCACAATTAACAGTACGCGATATGAAATTACGATTAAAATTATTATATAAATACTCCTAAAGAGTGAGTGAGAGAGAAACATATTTACACAATAGTTCATCTTCTTTACTATATAAAAATAAGTCGGGTTTTCCTTCCTGACGCTATAAGTCCAGAACGCACGAACCGATTTCCACGGTTTTGCATTCGTTGGAAAGGTCTCGGGCTCCGTGAGGTTTATAGCAAATTCAGGAAAAATTTCAACAGAATAGCGGGAAAATCTTTTTTCTTTTAGAATAATTATATAATTCCGAAGCCAAAATTGTGGCAGAACAACGTCTGCGGGGTCCACTAGTAAGATATAAATAAAACAAAGTCGTGTTAGTTACTCAGGAACGGCTGCACCGATTTTAAAATTTAATGATATCTTATTTTCTGGATTCGTCTATGTCTCGAATACCAGAATAACTATAGTAATACTAAAATATCGGAAAAATTCAGGAAGGAAATATATGCAGAAATTTAATTTTAAAATAAATTAGGTTCGGAACTCCGCCATTTTCCGCAATTGACAGCTCACGTCACGCACGCTTATAGCTTTTTTTGTTATAATTGATGTCCAAGCATTATAATAGAATAGAATTGAGCAAATAACATATTCAAATCTATAAAAAATAAATAATCTTGGTATCTATTAAGTAGTCATCTATTTATCAATATTTTTACGTTCGTTATATATAAAAGAAAGTTGTGTTAGTTACACCGTTTATAACTCAAGAACGGCTGTACCGATTTTAACGATATCTTATTTGTTGGATTCCTCTATGTCCGGAATAAGATACAAGCTAAAATATTGGAAAAAATCAGGAAAAAAATATATGCATAAAATTAATTATAATATAATTGGGAACACCGCCATCTTAACAGATCACGTCATGCATTCTTAGCTTTTTTGGAATAACAAATGTCCACTGCAAATCAGTGACATATTAGACAATTATAGTGGGTAAATGGGCATATTCAAATTTAAGAATAATTATATAATTTCGAAGCCAAAGTTGTGGGAGAACAACGTCTGCGGGGTCCACTAGTTTTGGATAAAAACAATCTTTGCGTAGAAGAATGCATGGCATTAGAACATTCCTTCCGATGAACAATCGTTTATTAAAGACCTAATGGCAAACACATTGCGCACACATAGTATGATTTCTGCTGGCAGTCATGAAACTCAACCCTATAAAAAGTCATTATTAGTAATATTTACACTCTTGCCATCTTTCACAGCTGTATTTCTTGTCAAATTTAAAGCTATATTGATACCAAAGACCAGTTCATCAATAAAACTTTAAATGACAGAAACGTGTTGCTTTTGTTTAAAAATAAAAAAGATTTTAGTGGCGGCAAATTTGGGGACCAATTTTATTTTATATTTATGATATCATTCAACCAAATATCAAAATTGTATACCTATCGTCTACCAGTGGTCGGCAAAATGCGGCTTCAGAGCCGCATGTGGCTCTTTGGCTCCTTAAGTGCGGCTCTGGCACAAATATCCACGGAAGCTGAAGGCGCAAAAATATTTTCATTTAAAAAAAACTTATTTAGTTTAATTTAGTGTACTACTTATTTAATGTAATAAAAGTTTACTAAACAAGCAGATTTGGCTTAATTTCTTTTTAAATTTGTTGTAATGTTAATATTTAGCTATTTGGCTAATAAGTTTGCCGACCACTGACCTATCCTATAGCAAAACACCCAGTTCGCCGCCCGGAACCAGTAATCGGACTCTATTATATATATTATATTAATTTAAGATTAGTACCTATGTATGTATATAGCATTTTGTTTTTAAAAATCACGTGAAGGTCAAACAAGGTTAAGTATTAAAATAACCAAAAATGGACTTGCATATTTAAGGTGAGAAATTTATTAAGAACATGTTTTTTTTTAAATATTTGAACATAAAAATTACTGCTTTTTAAACTTTTACGTATTTTAGTTTCGAGGATATCACTCGAAAATGAATAAGCACCGATTTTCAGGGATTATTTTCACCTCATAAATATTATTGTATAATTCTATGTCCTTTTTAAGATATGATCTACAAAACATATATTTTTAACTCAGGTGAGCTTCAGTAAGATAAGCTTCCTTGTCAGTAATTAATAGGTCGACATCGCATCTTTGACTGATGTTCTGAGGGGTGAGCACGAACAACTATCGAAAGAGTATTCGTATCGTCGAACTGTCATTTGTAAGAAATTTCAATTGATTTCTCATACAACTGACAGTTCGACGATTCGAATACTTTGTCGATAGTCATTCGTGCTAGGCCCTCTGTGGCTGTCCTCATGCACGACGGTCGATACCTAATAAAAAAGCTGTCAAACATTACCTCTATAAATTATATGTCCTGTGGAATGTTAACAAAACACTATTGATAATAATGATTTTGTAGAAGTATGTCATACGAGATGATGGAGTGTAATTTTTTTACTACCAATTGTCTGCAGCCAACAGACATTCCTTTCAATTAAGCTCTTGGAAATTGAACGAATTAGGCTTAATGACTCCTACATTAACTTAGGAGCTTAATTATAATGGTAAATATGAGTCATATGTCTTTTCAGAACAGTTTAAAACTGTATAAATATAATATTATGTTACTGTATACGTAATGTTTTTACCAACAATGGTGAATGAAAGGACTTTGTAAATAAGAGATGATTTTTCGGATATCAAATAGAATTTAGTACGTGAGATAAAGGCAATATGCCTTTGTCTTTTAATTTAGTTTTAGTACGACGGGCTCGTTGGCGCGTTCGGTAGAACACCTGCCCATCGCATCGATGGGTCGTGGGTTCTAATCCCACCGGGACGACATGCTAATAATTTTCTATAAGCATGTTTTCCCCACGTTTGGTATCTTCGGGCATTGATCGGGTGGAATATCGAAATTCCGACCGGGTAACGAACCACCGTTCATAGATGAAAAATCGTGAAGTGCATATTGCACGTTTCGGTTTCAATCTATAGATTTCTGGATGGTCGAAGTAAAAAGTTGGTTGACAGCGCATCATTGACTGGTGTTCTATGGTACCCTACCATCATGCTCGTTTGTGGACATCTAACATAGAAACTTTTGTTCAATTCTATAAGCCTTTAAAAAATCTTAATTTATACAAGCCCGCTATATTATTGCGGCGAGTTAGCCTCAGCGAATAGTGATTAAGAACGTTAGATTACGTCTAGTAATTCAAGTAATCTAACTAGTTACATCAGCTTTATGTTGTAATTTCCTGTTGAAGCACATTAGACATCAGAGGTGAGTTTGCCGCTTGAACATAATTTATTACTTTCATAAGGAAACATGAGAACTAGGGGCGTGATACTGCCTTATCATAGCCTATAGATACGTGACCCCTAGCTACAGGGGCCTCGAACTCGTGTAAACGAAAATTTACCCTTCATTAGGGCTTCGCCGCAGTAAGGACCAAGTTTTGCTACAGGGCCCATCAAGGGTAAGTTACGCCCCTGGTAAGAACTTTCCAACCAAAGATATGTTGCTTGTTCCTTGTATTATATACTAATTATTTTGTAGGTATCTATGATGTTTTCCCACAGACTAATTAGATACTTATTCAATTGTCAGTTTGCAATTGAAAACCTAATTACATAGGGCCATTGTTCAGTTGTCAAAAAGTGTTAATAAATAAAATGTTTTGACTGATAACAAAATCACTATGATTATTTTACTATATTATATCTAAGAATATGGATTAGATGAATACTGAGTATACCGGGTATAATTACACAGACCCAAAAATAAAACAACCCCTTTATCTTCCCTTATTATTTTGCTTGCACGAGACAGAAAATTACAAAACCGAAAAATTCAAACACAAGTATCATCCGCTCTTCGTCTAGTCGACGGTAGCGGTTCTTTAAACCTCTGCATCGACCTCCAGCAGGCTTTGGCAGAGGCACTGTATGTGTCCATATACTCTGTCCTTCCGGGGAAGTCTGTGAACCAGGTTTGTATGGATTTGGGGGCGACACCCGTGTGTACCACCCCTGGGGGGTTGATCGTTGGTCGCACTGTCGGCGGGTTATCGGTGAAGTGTGTGGGGTCCTTGTAACATCTCAGGACTCCGAGGCGATTGCTTTCCATCGGTATAGGTGCGCTGGACTGTGACGCGGCTATGATTTTACGATAGTCTGACACTGGAAATGCTGTGAATAAATTGAAATTTATACGCTGTGAAGTACTTTAATTCTATATATAAGCTTCAGAGCTTAGCACGAACAACTTGCGAAAAAGTATTCGTATCGTCGAGTTGTCATTTCTAGGTTTCAAATCATTTCTCAAACAACTGACAGATGAACGATTCGAATACTTTCGCGATAGTCGTTTGTGCTAGGCCCCCAGTTTGAATGTATTTTATTATTGATTAAAGCCTACGCTTTTGTGACAATATTTAGTAGAAAAAAACCCTTTTGTGCGGGTATAAGTCTCTGTAAAAAACATAAAAAAACACAAGTACTTAAATATAAAAAAAAACATTTCATAGCGAAATGCTATATTTACTGTATACAAAGTAAGGCAGAGAAACTAATAGAAATGACCATAGCACAATTTAAAAGGGCACTAACATCTTTTCCGAAATGTAGCTTGATACATGGTAGTCATCTTAGTGTCGAGATCATCACACGGATGGTCCAAAATGTCGTTCGTCACGTCTACCATCTGAAATTGTAATACCTCATTTTATATTTATTAATAAATAAAAGAAGCTCTCGTTACTCTTAAAAAGCGCATTATAATTATTTATATCAAAGTACTGAGGACTCCTATCTGAGTAAACAAGGTTTTAATCATTATAGCCCGTATTTCAAGATATTACTCAAGTCAAAATCTGATCTTTAAACGGCTAAAACATCCAGTATCTATAGAGAAAATGATTTGAAGTCTCAAAACTAAATTCATAACTGAGTCACATTTAAAAATACAAGTCGTCAAATTTCATATAAGGAGAACTTTTACCCTGCAACGTATAATACTCAACGTCCGTAATTTTATATGTCTCCTTGCATATAAAGTTACAGACGAGGTCCGTAATTAAATTAAAACTCTAATCCTCGCCTGCTTTCTTAATTGTTCATAGTCTTGGCATAGCTTTTGTTCCTTTTCAAGCAGTTGTTTATATTGTTCGACGCGAGGAGAGTACGAATGTGCATCGCAGTGGCAGTATGGCGCTACTGCCGGTGGTCTTATTGTCGGCGCCGCATCAGGTGTTGGAGGCTCGCATGGTCTATAAGAGAGTTCCTTTAGTAAAGCATAGACAAACATTTCTAAGATTGTTTCATCAATCATATTTTCTTGACTTTTGTTGCCAACGAGATTTTAAAGAACCTAAATCTAATTTTTCAAAATTATAATAATCATTACCAAGCAATAAACAATCAATTCAATTATATTCTAAATTAAGCAACAAGTCATGGCCACAGCTGTTGCAGGACCATACATAACTATTGTAATGCACTTTTTCCCAGCCCACTAAATACCTTCTTTCAAAACTCTAAATGAAAACGCCTTTTAGTAATATATTGGCAAAAATGCTGACTGTCGAATTATCAGCAAGAAATTTACTCTAAATCAAAACGCCTTTTAGAAATATATTGGCAAAATACTGACTCTTGAATATTATCAACAAGAACTTTAAATTAAAATGTATAGCATACTTTCCAACAATAGGCTTCGGAAACGGCCATTGATAATCAGCATTCACTGTTGTGTTGAAATCCATTATTGCAGTCCTAAAACATTCAGAGTCGATAACTATATAGTAACCTAGTAATTATTGTCACAGTATTATTATGAAAATCCATGTGTGTAGGTACGTAGTATGTAGACTTTTTTAAAAAAAAGTTACCTTAGTTAATCACGTTAATATTTTTTAAATTTATTATAACTACTCTCGCTAACTGACACCCTACATAATTTAGCACAGCTTTTGAAGCCAAAAACTTGATCTGTAAAAGGATTTCTTCAATGAGGGAAGATAAAAACATTTTGATATTTTGCTATTTTTTTTCTGAATGAATTTTGTGAACAGCCAGCTTAAAGCGTATTACATAGACAGATTATACACACTTTTACGATGGTTTAATAATTGATTATATTAAGGGTTAAATAAGAAGATTTCTGAAACAAATATTCAGAAATATTTTGGTGTATTCGTTAAATATGTACATTTATCTAATTATTTTATAAACGACTGTACTCTCCAAATGCCAAGCATCTGGAATTTGCAATTTAAAAAAATATACCAATAAGTCAAAAGAACAAGGCAAATGGCAACACCGTGTGTTTTGATGTCATTAATGTCAGTCACGTCATATATCAAATCAGCTGTGTATCGCACACAAGCAATATGTAATTAAACATTGTGCGTATTTAAAATTTCGATGTGAAAATGTCCACTAAGATAATTGACAAAAAATCGACTCAATGTTTATGATAAATTTATTGTGGAGTGAACATGGCGCGCCGGAGAAGCAGCGGTATCACGAGCCTGGGATTTAACCAGAATCAAGGTGTGTTGACTTCCTAGTTAGTCACCCTAAGTTCTTTGTTCTTCAGTGTAAAGCGTGATTTTATATATGATGTGGATGACCCGCGTGTAAATCGCTAGGGCGATAGTGACGGAGATATCGTAAGGCGTTTGCAATTAAAGTTTATTTAGAAAGCTAGCCAATGTCGCACTGTTTGAGATCCACGTGTTGTTTATATTTATAGTTTGCGCGCCTACGTAGCTTAACACGTTTTGCGTACCACTGCGTAGCCTTTGTTTTGATCTTTAAATGTGAAATAATCACTTCCTACATTCTTTTGAATTCAAGATATACATATTCTTCTTTACCTTATATTTATGGACAGATTAAAATATATTTTATACAAAAGCTTTATATACAATAAAATCATAATATCTTAATGTTATTATAACTTATTAAGACTATTGAATGTAAGCTAAACTTATTCTATTTATGTGTTCCATCTTAAAAAAAATTAGGAAGAGATAGAACTAAGTAAATTTCTTTTTGTATGAAAATTAAAGTTTATTTGCAGGCTGCTTCACTTGTTGCCTTACATCAGGGCTGCGTGTTTACAATGTGGATCCACTTGTGGAGAAGGCTCACTACAGTATGTATAATAGTGAGGTTTTGTAAAAATTAACTAACATGTAGAAAAAGTAAACCTCTAGAATTATTAGCATTTCCTATCTGCATATTTGATACAGACCAGACTGATAATTTTTATTTCTCTGTGAATCAAACCATAGCACAGTACGCAATCTAAATACCTCTGAACTAAAGAAGTTTAACCTTCTTATAATAGTATATTGATGGCTAACAGCCAAAAGAGGACAACTTAACAGGAGAGAATTTAAAGTTTGTAATCTAAAAATGAATTGACGTTTGTTAGTCTCACAAAAACTCGAGAACGGCTGAACCAATTTGGCTAATTTTGGTTATGAAATATTTGAAAAAGTCTAAGTATAATAAATAATAAAAATGACTGATACAAAGTTTGCCAGGTCAGCTAGTTAATTATAAAAATAGTATCAATCTATGAGTGAAAAAAGTTTGTTGTCGATTCATGAATCTTAGACCAACTGACTTTAATAAATAATAATACATATATGTAGTTATATTATGCCAAAAATGTTGCTTATGTGTTTGGCTGTTAACTATTGATATACTTGCACACTATTTCAAAAATATCAGTGAAGCACAGGATTTATTCCATAAACAAATATTGATGTACTTCAGTCTTTTACACCAATCCGGTAATAATTTTTCATGTTCAGGCAAAGAAGAGCTGGGGGAAGTATCACTATGTGAAATGGTATTTCGTAGCAATTGGTTGCTGGTGGTGCGAGCTCGGAGACCTTGTAGCCTCATGCTTCTTGATGACCAACAACGTGCTTTCAAAGCTGAAGTGCTCTTCAAATCGCCTATACGAGCCTTGCGAGCCCGGAAAGATAAGTGAGTGAACATTTATGATGAAATCTTCTATATAATATACTAGCGATCCGCCCGGCTTCGCACGGGTGCAATGTTGATGTACTAAAAAAATCCCATGTTACTCGCTTCATTATGTAGCTTTCTATTGGTGTAAGAATCAAGTAGTTTTTGAGTTTATTTGTTACATACAAAAAAACACAAATCTTTTCTCTTTATAGTTTAGGTAGTGTAGATCAAAATCTTGTCACGGTGTAAGAGGTCGTTTTCCTCCGAAACGGCTCGACCGATTTTTATGAAGAAAAAGATATGTATGTATATTTGATATGATTAAAATCGGTTCAGTAGTTCTTGAGTTTAATCAAAACAAACCTTTCCTCTTAATAATATTAGTAAAGATAACTAGTTATATGAAAAGACGAAAGTTTTATTGCAATCAGTATCTAAATAAATTATTATCACCACAATAAATAATTTATTATTTCCCACAGTTTTTAAGTAATTTTTATCTTGAAAGTAATCCTTTCTTATGGCATAATAAAATGACGAGAAATATAGTCTCAAATGTTTCACCAGACTTAATGCATATTTGATAAGATGACAGGCAACCTTCACCAACTAACCCAAAAATAGTATCTATAATTTTTTTATGATATGATAAATTATCGATACACAGGACACTTATCCACAGACATTATCTACTATATAAAAATAAGTCGGGTTTTCCTTCCTGACGCTATAACTCCAGAACGCACGAACCGATTTCCACGGTTTTGCATTCGTTGGAAATGTCTCGGGCTCCGTGAGGTTTATAGCAAAGAAAATTCAGGAAAAATTTCAACAGAAAAGCGGGAAAAACTTTTTTCTTTAAGAATAATTATATAATTTCGAAGCCAAAATTGTGGCAGAACAACGTCTGCGGGGTCCACTAGTACCCTATATATAACATATATAGGGTGATAACAGTTAAATGATTTAAAAAATCAGAGACCACTCAGTTCATGGTACACCACGATAGAGCAGTGCAGTGTCGATTGTCTATTGATCCCTGGCATTTGACATTTCAAGTAACAGCATTGGTTCAAAAAACATTAATATCATAAAGTAAACATAAGCTCGCAACAGGAGAAAGAACTTCCTATGATGAACTAGTTAAAATACAGTGAATATGTACATATTATATAATAGCAACTCGCCCCGGCTTCACACGGATGCAATATAGATATACTATACACAATAAAGCCTATGTTACTCGCTGATAATGTAGCTTTATATTGGTGAAAGAATTTTTAAAATCGGTCCAGTTGTTTTTGAGTCAAATTCAAATTCAAAAATCATTTATTCATTTAGGTAACACACTGTATACTTGTGAACTGTGTGAACTGAACGTCAATAAAAAATACATAATATTAAATGCTTCTAATGTTACATTTACTGCCAGTTCTCAAATCAAGGGCGTAGAGCGGACGAGAAGAACTGGCAAGAAACTCGCCGCCACTCTTTTTAATCGCCAAGTTTTTGTTTTACAAATGTTTTGTAAGGAGCTGCAACCATTACACCATGTTCCACATGACATCTTTAAGTAATTAACTATAATAATCGAAAAATATTTATATAAACGAAAAAATAAAAATAAATAAAAACAAAGATTTGTCCTCTATCAGCAGAATATATGGTGAAATAGGAGCACTCACTTACATTGTCGTGGGAACAACACGCAAATACATAGACGAAATAACTAATATCACCGCATACACGAATTCAAGTTCGACCTGTCACCACAAGCAGCACCCGTTCACATCAGTTTATGCATAATATACAAAAAATACAAATTTTTCCTCTTTATAATATTAGTATAGTGTATAGATTGTAGATTGTTTCGACTTGAGGTGTTAAAGTAAAGTGAACCCCTTTGTTGTCTCGTAAACCCCTTGCCCTATTTTTACGTATGTGTAATAGTGGGAGTTAACAGGATTATCTACAGATTTTATTCAAAGTCATCACACCGAAAGTATTTTGAGACCTTGCTGTCAAAATTAAAATTTTGTGACTAAATATTAATAGTAATTTTCCCCGTTTTTGCAACATTTTTCACTGATGCTTCGCTCCTATTGGTCGCAGCGTGATATGTGTTTTCTGTAGCTCGATAATTGGACTGTCCAACACAAAAAAAAAAAATCAAACCAGTAGTTCCTGAGATTTGCGCGTTCAAACAAACAATCTCTTCAGCTTTGTAATATATACTGATATAACTATCAATTTACTACAAATCTTTGTACAAAGTATCATTGCCAAAGACAAGTAGGTAATTAATATGCCGTCCAAGTATTTTGTGCAAAGTTGAAGCTAAACCAAGGAACTTCCTTAACTATTAATTTAAATAGTTTGTTTGCTAATTCGTATAGACGCTCACGTCATGTTATCGTGTTTCATAAATAATTTATAGTCATTTAAATACTTCAATAGAATTAACAGCTTAATATAGTTTTTTATTATTAACATCGAGATTTTTTTAAAGCGATGCTTTATAATTACCTTGTATTGAAGTTATTCTAGTTGTACTATCATAGAAGTGTTTCTTATCTCAACTATTACTGTCAAGTGGTCAACATTAATAATTCGTCACGATTAAATTTTATAACATTACGATTGATTCGCGTTAGATTTATAAAACAACATCTCAGTATAAACAGGCAATCGATAATCATATTTAAAATAGTGATTAACTGGCGGCTAGAATTCTTAATTATTGATTTATACTTATAATAAGAAAGAAATAGAAGACGGATTTGTTTATCGTTATTAAAATACTAGTAACACGCCCCGGCTTCGGGTGTAATGTAGATGTACTATACACAAAAAACTGTTATGCCTATGTTACTCGCTGATAATGTAGCCATCTATTGGTGAATTTTAAAAATCGGTCCAGTAGTTTTTGAGTTAAATCGTAAAAATCTTTCCTCTTTATAATAAACTTCTTCTAATATATAAAATTCTCGTGTCACGGGGTTCGAACTTGAACTCCTCCGAAACGGCTCGACCGATTCTCATGAAATTTTGTGTGCATATTGGGTAGGTATGAGAATCGGACAACATCTATTTTTCATCCCCCTAAATGTTAAGGGTAATCCACCCCTAATTTTTTTTTTAAATTTTTGGACGAAATTTTTTGTTTTTATCTTTTTATAATGTGGCATTAAAAAATACATACAACCCTAAATTTTTACTTTTCTATCACCAACCCCTGCTTTTTAGAAATTATTTACATGGCAAAACAACGATTGCCGGGTCAGCTAGTATTAGTATAGATATTACGCTCTGCTGGGAAAATTTATCGTATGCCAGGTTTGTGTGATTGAAATGGAACATTGGCTCTACCCATTGCTAAATAATTACTCTCACCATCTTATCATACATTATTCAAGTCCTCCAAAAAAGATCGGCTCAGTTGTCTTATATAGTTGTTCTTAGTTATGTGCCTATCCAATGTGTATTCCGACACCGAAATTAGATCGACGCCCCATAACACTTTTATAGGCAAGCGTGATATACCACCTTAGTTTGCATTAATACTTCAGGTGTGATGCTTGCTGCAAACTAACGCTTTCCTATTTTTTCAACAATAAAAAAAACCTCTCAACTAATCGCTGAGGCAAACACGAATTATATAATATTTAAATTGGATCAACATGAAATCGAATTATACGACAAAAATCAATAGAATTCCCCGAATATGTCATCTCCCAAACGTATCTATTCATAATGTGATAACAGCGAAAATTTAAAATGTACCTAAAATTGTCTTAGTTATACAAATGTATTCCAGAGTGGCGGTAGTTTTAACATCCTCCATCCAAGTTCTATCACTGCCATCGTTACAGCGTGTCGCATTGCTCCGTACGCCGGCGTCGGCTAGACCCCTGTGTGCGCTCGCGACTGATCCTAACGCGATACAACTCCTGGCTGCGCCGGCGCATCGAAAGGGTTCGTTGCAGTTATTGGTGAGTTGCCGTATATAGGACATTAGTTGTCAATTAAAATATAAATCCCGGACATCAATCCACTATTAATGAAATATTGATCTAATTGAACGAACAGGGGAATCCTTATAGTGTTTTTTAAGGGAAATCCTTCAATAGGTAAAATAGGCATATATGGCAAAAAATCCAAATTTAACCTTTTTTAATGTTTTTCTATTAAAACTTGGCATTGTGCAACATATTTTTACGTTTTTCACTGTCTGTTACTGGAGCTCGGATCACGTAAATTACATATTTGGTATATTGTGTCGAAATATATAAAGAAAGAGAGCTACCCGCTTGCATATGAATAATGTACTCGTATATTTGATTGCATTGTTTTTTTCCCAGAAATATTGATTGTTGAGCTATTCGGTCTTTTGTTGAGTTATAATTAATATACAATGCCAATTGTTATCTGAATAATATCTATAAATAGTTGACTACCTCCGTGGCTCAGTGGTAATCGCGATGCGTTTAGTACCGGAGGTCCCTGGTTCGAATCCCAGGGAAACAAGATTTAAAAAAAAGATTGTTTCGGTCAGGCAGGGCACAGTAGGCTGATCACCTACTTGCCTGTAAAGAAAAAGGATCAGTGAAACAGACACAGAAATGGGTCTGCCCCATGCCCCACTAGGGGACTCGGGATTTCACTACACAAATCCATGAAATGACATAACTAAATTGATTATTGACCTGTTTGCCTAAACAACGGTAGAATCCAAGTGAAATCCGATGCTATGGAGTTGTCCTTTTGTAGGACGTATCGCGAGCTGTAAAGGGCGCTCAATCAAGCTCACCAGCAGTAGTGGGCTGCCACCAGACGGACCTAGTCTGCCTCAGTCTGTCCGCGAACGGCGCTAAACTGGCGACCGCCTCAGAGCGAGGCACCATCATCAGATTGTGGGATACTAGTACGAAGCAAATGATCCACGAGTTGAGGCGAGGGTCGGACTATGCTGATGTCTATTGGTACGATTCTATAATTTTTTGTATATTTTTATTACTATTTATACTTGGTGTGGTCACAATTGAAACCAATGAGCTCTACTATTAGGTATTAACTGATATACCTGTTTCACTTCACCTGTTGAGCATAGTATATTTGCTTTCTAAGGATTTGCCTCCTATTCTATAAGAAAAGACTGACTTGCCGTAATATAAACCACAATTTTTTTGAATGACTATTTGCAAACACTACAATCCAATATAGTCCTTATTTTATCGTAGATAAAACTCACATGCATATTGGCATAACATACATAGTGGCATAAAAAATGTAATTATTGCATAGGTAGATTTTTGACGCTATTTTTGTTAAATAGCCACAAAAATTATTTATATGTGAATAATATCTTGATATGCTACTTTGTTATTCAATCTTTTTTATATTGTTTATTGTACGGTTTTGCTGATGTATTAATTATATTGTCTTTTATTTAAATGATGTATTAATTTTCATTATATTTAATTATTAGACGTCGTACCGGACCTAATTCCAATCTCATCTGACCTCATTGGTTTAGTTCATTTAGTATTCATATTACCCCTTTTATAATAATTAACCCCTTTATATCTTTATAATTTGTCCCAACCCCGAACATTTCGTCATAATCGTAGAACAACGACGGTTCTGATTTTTTACGATTTTAGTTTTATTGTATAAAAATATTTAAATATATGTCAATTCTCAACAGAACAAACAAAATATTGGAGTTTGATAAAAACGATCAATTTACTACCTTGAATAACAGCGGTTCTGCTTTTTCAACGCAGTACAAAAACGTGTATTATACCTTCATTGTACTTCGTCGTCCCCTCGGCCTCCCCTCACGGTAATGAGTATAAAGTTAATATTAAAAAGACACCCAACATAATATTGCCGAGTTTGAACCCGAATAGATTAGACCAGTTAAATATTCACGATCATTCGAAATCATTCCGACCGGAAAGCTACGCTCTCCCACTGAAGTGTTTCGTATCCTATTGGATATGAAAATGGTATTCTCAATTTCTATAGGATTGAGCATCGGCATTCTTCGGGAGTTTCCGATTAAAATCTTCGGAATCTTGTAATATCGGTACGGAAAGTTTTCGAATGATCGTGAATAACCCTACAGGACTCGGAACCGGTTAATTTTTATTTTCCAAAATACGTGTCTGAATGAGATACCATGATAATAGTTTTAAAGAGTAACCACACACTAAACTAACCAAACTATTTTTTTCAGTAAATAAGAATATTAACAAAAACCTTTATTATTTTGGTTAAGCTCCCATAGTAAATTAACCGGTTTCCGAGCCTTGGAATAGACGCTCTCCTGTAAAGTAGCCGTTTTGCAGATCCGCCGTTGTTCTACGATTATGACGACAAAAAACAGATGGGACAACAAATATTTTGTTTAATTTTCAAACGGCTCCTATTTTCCTGTTTTGGATTATGTGATTATTCATGCTAAGCAGCGGTGTATAACAACGGCCTGAACGGTTTCCAGTATAAACTTTAACTGGTCGGGGTCGCTGGTGTGCTGCGTGTCGGACAAGGGCACGCTGCACGTGTGGGCGGCGCGCGGCAGCTACGCGCGCGTGTGCGCCGCGCCCGCCGCGCCGCCCACGCGCGCGCTCTGCTCCTTCGCGGACGACACCAGCGCTGTCGGTCAGTAGCGAGTATTCATAGAATGACCCCACAAATATATCTGCTAAGGCTTCCATCAGTTATGCCAACTCCTACAAAATGTTCCCCCTAGAATTTCAATTACCCCTAAATATCGATTAAAAACCTCTAGTCTAAAGAATCAAATAAGATTCATTCAAGTAATATATAAAATAGCTGTTCTATTTATATGGGCGAATTATACATATTTACATACATTAATTAAATTCGAGGTTCGAGGCTAAATATATTGTATAGAATCGTAGGTTTTTTCTAAAAAAATATTGAATGATTGAATGTAACTCAAAAACCCCATGGACATCTTGATTCCCCCTAAATTTGGGTTAAAACCCCAAGTTGGCATCACTGGCTTGCAACATTCAATAAACTATTAGAATATTCCAAATATTTAACCATCGATTTAGATATCGAATCGGGATGCATGGGTTTGACCTAACAAGGAAGGTTACTTGGGTCAAAAAATACGTCTTGTAGCTCACATAAAAAAATGATTATTATTTAAGGAGTCAAATTAATCCCTGGTTTTCTGAGTTATTTGCTAATAAATTTAACAACAGTTATGCTTTTAAATAAAATTTTGATTATTTGAATCATTATTTTTTGAATTTAAATTTTGAATATTTTCCAATCTCAGGAACTATCTATTTCCTTCTATATGGGGAAACCATAAAACAGTCTTAGTTAATAACATTTTACAGGTTTACATTTTGAATTTCATATTTTCCATTTCAGTTATATGCGAAGACGGTACTTTCCACAAATTTACGTTTTCTGCAGAGGGAAATTGTCATCGTAGCGATTTTGAATATTTCCTGCAGGTGAAGTGTTACAATATTTGATTAGCACAAAAGCATTTTGGGTTCTACACATATTATTTATTGCCAGTATTTTGTTTCATACAAAAAGCTAAGTGTAATGTTCCTCTAGATAGAAGAGGAAGGTAGTTCGGTAGAACACCTGCTATGCGCACCGATGGGTCGTGGGTTCAAATCCCACCGGGACGACATGTTTATAATTATCTGTAAGCATGTTCCTCACGTCTGGTATCTTCGGGCATTGAACGGGTGAGAGGAATATCGAAAATCCGAACGAACTAACGTTCAGAGATGGAAAAATCGTGAAGTGCATATTGCGCTTTTCGGTTTCAGTCTATGGATTGTCGAATGCTCGAAGTAAAAAGTAGGTCGACAGCGTATCATTGACTGATGATCTGTGGCTGAGGTATCACCTACCATCAAGTGAACCCCATGCTCGTCTGTCGATATCTAATAAAAAACGATTCTCTTAACTAAAATATAATAATAAATGTGTATTTAAAAAGACAAGAATTTAAACCACTAATAGTAAAATATAAAGTCATCTATTTGCTTATTTAAAATTAATATTTCTTATTCATAGCTGATTGACTGTTTGATTTGATTGATATGATCACAAATGGTTAAGTAATCGACATACAGAACCCCAGCCACCGCGGCGCTGCTAGTATCCGTGTGAACGCACTCTGACGCTGGAGTCATAGCGCGAACTCTCTCGCACCCAGCCGCTTTTGCGTGCTTGGGGTAATGGTGCGTTCTCGCTCGCTCTCACACGTTTGGCAATGCGTTCGGGGTACTTCAGGTCCGATGCCTAACACTAAGAGACCGTAATTGCTATTCGCTCGTAAGAACAAGCGAGACAACGCGAGGGGAGGAGTCAGCGCGCTGCTCAGATGTGTGTGTCACACCGATACATTGCCGCGCGCTCTACAGTCCAAAAGCAGAACTACTTTTCTGTGCCAAAAGGCTCTATGCTTCAATGTATATCTATCTTTTTTGACTATATACAATTGCTTTTATTCTTGCAGGTGGGCGACGACGACGAATTTCTTCACTGATATATATTTTATTTTGCATTCGACGGACCTAAATTAGTTTTACTTATAGCAGTGTACAAATCGGTGAAATGTGCTAAAATAATTTTATAATATGCATAATTTTTGTTAAAAGTGATACAAGTTCAAGTATTCTCAGTACAAAATTATAGTGATCACACAATATTTAATTATAATGTTTTATTGATAATAAACAATACAAAGATAATAAATACATTAGAATTTTCTAGGAATTACCAATAATGGAGGAAGATGTGATTAATTGGACACCTTATATTTATTAAGATATCAAATAAATAGTACACAATAAAAAACTATTGAAAAGATGTAGGATTGATTTGAATCGGATTTACTATTCAGATTCAGTTTTACTATTGTTCATCCAAAAAATTAACTAACACAAATTAACAAAGATAATTAAAAAAATATTATCTTAACGGAATTACAATAGATGAATATAAAGAACTGAGTGAACCCAATTTTTGTTCTTATTCATTTTTTTGCATTACATTTATTTAATGCTTTTGTTATATTATCTACTTTGGTCCATTTTCTCAAATGATTATGATATTATAAAACAGATACCTAATGGATGAGATATTTTGTGACTTAGTAAGTAATGGATTTTTTTACTACTTACTTTTAGACTGAAGCTAAATTGTAGGTCCTAATATTTTAAATTACTCATTATTAAAAAAAATACGGACCTCAGTATTAAAGTGCGACAGATCTAAACTTACTGATTTTTATCTAACCTAAATCCAAATATCATCCAAAACTCAAATAAGTAATCTCAAACCTTATTTGCCACAGTTATCTATCATTGCTTATTTATTTTTTTCAAGTCTACCTTTTATCCCTATTAAACATTCCAATTGATAATGTGAGAGAAACGGCATCTAAGTTCAATATTAAATTTCTACCAAAAAATAAATCGTTAAATTATTAATTCAACAATGCGGACTGAATCATAGTCATAGTATTTAAAAAATATATTGATTAATTCTATTCAAATAGATTTTATTGTCTTTGATTAACGCGAGTATTCAAATAACAATGTTGTTTGAAAAGCTAAATAATAAATTGCCTTTAATCTGGTAAAAGTTACTTTATTCAAATAGATTTGTTACATATTCTTGCTGTGGAATTGTAAATTTTTACACGATGGATATGAAAGTATATTCATCTCTTTGGTATAACAATAGCGCTTATATTATCCAGAATCTAATGAAAATAATATTTATTTCTGGTCATAGACATCCATATATGATAATTGCCTTGTCATTCATTGTTGACTACACATTATTTGCATTTTTTATCTGTTAATGTATCTAATGTAATCTTTGATCATTACTTAATATAAAATTTTCACATCTGTTCAAGATTATATCATATTAACACTGCTTATGCTTAAGCTATTTGTATGAGGGTTTATATTTTACATGAATTTATAAAATTTACATTCATGTATTGCGCAATGTACATAATAATAATTTGAAATATCATCATAAGCATCGTAATATTATTAGTCATATCTGTTTTTCTTTCTTAAATGATATAACTTTAGTACTTTAATATCAACTTTATTCACTTAATTTTACAATACTGAATCCTTATTATAGAAACACTTTATTAATGTAACAAGCAAAGGTGAAAGAAATATATTATCGCTCAATGCTAAACTTTGCTTGGCTTAGTTGTTATTAAAATCTCATAAGAGTAAGAAAAGCAACGAATATAACTGGGCGTGGTTTTGGGCAAATTGTGATGTCATATAGCAATTGATAAGTTAATTTTAAGTTATAATTACTGTTTATGTTAAATTAATAGTCAAATTGAACTGAGAAATAGATATTCATAATTTTAAATCATACAACCCCCAATTTAAGTTGTATGTGTGTGTAAATATTCAAGTGCATGTTAGAGCTTTATATAATTTAGAATAGAAGATATGAATAATAATATATTATAATGGCTTGTTAAAGTTATGTATTTTAAGAAATAATGTACACTAGGTCACTGATAGATTTCTGACATGTAGTTTTATATGTCTGAATATCATTTTAAGGGTTAAAATTTTTGGCTACAAAGAGCAAACTTATGTAAATATATTTAGGTTTATTTTTTTATATAAAAATTGTGACAATGATGAACTCCATTGTTTTATAGAAATGCTAGGGTGTTGAGGAGTGTTCTCAATAGGGTACTTGCAATTTTCACAATAAATATTTCTTTTATAAACTGTTTATTTCATTTCCTTAATCATTGTAAGATTTTCTTGTTCATCTCATTGAAAAAAAATATGGGTAATAAAATATAGAGCTATTTTGATTTTCTATATTTCCTAAATAAATTACAAATATTTACAATACTAAATACATAAGTATCACTCATTTTGTGGTTTCTTCCGATCAAATGGATCTGACCATACCTTCATATCTGTAAAGTTATGAAAATATTAATTAAATGGTTAATGTAATTTAAGACTTAAGCTTCCTAGTATTAAAATGATGAATGCATATCATGTTTAACTAAATATTCAATAACTTACTGCCTGGCTGTATATCTTCTTGTTTAATATTTTTGCGGGTTTCCTTTTGAATTTCCTCTACAAATCGAAATGTCATAGTTTTATATTTAATTTATGCAGCAAATGATGTAAGTTAATTGGGATAAATTATGTTATCTTCTACTACTTGATAATAATCTAAAACTGACTGAATTGACTGACAGACGATTGATATTTTTTCAACCTATACGAAAAAATACTTAAGTGAATTTACATATTATAATAGTTTTAGAAGCTTGAATGTTATTTTTTAATGCAATTCCTGTCGATATCGACATAATAAATGTATATTAAAAGTAAATGTTTATGTATATCTTACTATATTTCGAGGAGTCCATCATAGGACTTACAGCAATAGGGTATAAAGTCAATCCAATGAAACCGACAAAGCCACCAATTAATGTCGCATAACGCCAGCCTTTAAAAAACGCCATTACATATTTTTTAAATTAACTAGCTTTTTATTCATTCAATCTCTGCTTTGTTCTTTCTTAGGTTATATTTTATAATATCATAACAAATGACAGCTGTTATTGACAGAATAATAACGTCAATAACTGTCAGTGTACTAAAAAGTTACAACTCCTATTTGATGGAACTTTTCTCTTATATAGTCTGTGCGAATTCGCACCATGCCGGGAAAAAACGTAATTTGTTTCAATTTCAAGATTAAGGAGAATAAGGAGATTCCGATTTATTATGTTCTAAAAAATTTTCAAAAGAAAATTCGAATATATTATAAAACCGAATTATCGTAAAATATAGAAACAGAAATAATTATTTTTATCCTCTTTAAAATCAAGTTAGCTTTGTTACACTTCGACACTTTCATAAACTTTCCTATGAAAATAAACATAATAATAATATTATTATTTACGTTATTATCAGTTTGATACCGAAGCCCTACTTAAGGTACTACATAACCTTCTCAAGTAATTATTTATTTATTATTTTGATTATAATCAAATATGTAATTTACATACAGGGTTGTTTTTCAAATTAGTTTTTTTCTTAAATATAGACATTGGACATATTTTTTAAGTATTATAGAGTATAATGAAATAGTATTGTATTATTTATGTTTGTCTTATATTATCTCATAACGATAAATAGTATTTATATATTTTTATTACTTATATATTAGAATTGGCATACAAACTTAGTTAACTTCTTTTAATTTATAAATTAATAATTTATTTGTTAAAAAACTAATGCCAAGGACTAGCGGATATTCAGGCAGGTTATAGCTCGGCCTAGCATAGGGGTCACTGAATCCACTTTATTGTGTACTTTGTAAAAAAATAATATTATTATAAATAAATTAATTATTTTTTCATGTACCGTAACTTACATTTCACGATATAAATTTTGGCATAAAGTGCACAAGTCTAGTTATAGATTTCTTTTATGTTGCTTCTAAGGTATTTTTTATGCAAGCTTTCAACACAGTGATTCGCGATCAAAAAACTAAACTGTGGATAACATAAATGGCATCAAAAACATAAATTGTAAAAAAAGCCAAGTCTTGCAACTCAGTTCTTCTACCGTAAAAAGTTGTGAGATCCATATAATACCAAGTCGGTCAATTTATTCAGTCTCTACTGAAGGATCCTTCTGTCTTAAGTTATTACGTAATTAGCTAACCTAACAACATCTTATAGTGATCATATCAATATCAATATTAAAAATCTTTGATGTTTAAAATAAATAGATTGACTCGGCTATCGCATGAAAACACAATGTATTTTTTTGATTTTATTAAAATCACAATGTGTATCACAATTCACAACTAACACATATTTAGTGTAGTAATCAGACTGATTTTGATCGGCATTTTTATAAACTTTTTAATAGTTACGATTTTTTTTTGTAGATTTTGATATTATGTTCTATAATATTGTGGAACTTTTTTTGTTCTATCATCAATACTTTCCGCAGCACATGCGATGAAAGACATTTGGCTAATTTTTTTACACCTTTGGTTGTTTTTAGTAGGGATTTCTAAGGATCTCTATTTTTTTCTAGAAATAAATACCGTAACACGTCAGCAACTTACATTATTCTTAAAAGTCATAGAACAATTTCTGAGGATCATAATGTCATGGATAGAATTCGGTAATCAATAAGGTACAGATTTAGTTAATTATATTGTTTATTAGGTAATCAATACTACCTAAGTCAGTAGAAATGAGTTTTTTTTAAAAATAAATCTTTAAAATAAAGAAGATGCAAAATACGATGGTGCCGTTGTAAAATAAGGCACAAGTTTTTAAAAAATATTTTATTCTATATCTATAAAACTTGTACATTTTGATATATTATTAAAAATACATAAAATTAAATCTTAAAATGTAACTACTCCCTTCGTATTCTCATTAACGATAATAGGTGACTATCCATTGATGAGCGACCAAACAAAATTACCATTAACTTTGGTAGATAGCGGATGCCATAAATAACCTATACTAGGAAACAATGTTTTCGAACTGACACGTCATACAGTGAAAAAACAATTAACTTTGGAATTTTCACATCGTATATGACATTTTTACAAAATATGCTCTAGATAAAAAAATAGCGCATCATTGATAACATTCCTCACACTATTAAGAGAGAGAGAAGACCGTGGTATTTTAGTTGATAGGTTTGCGATATTTTGCGCTTTCAGTTACGGGTCTGACACACCTCAGCGCACCTAGGGGGTGGTTTACCCCATGGTAAAACAGGAAGGCTTAAAATATATTAAAGAATAAATTAAATAAATTCCACACGAAACCCTTTTCACGTCACGTTCACGTTTGACGATTCGAACCCTACTATATATAAGTGAAGTTCCGAGTCCCCTAGTGGAGCATAGGGCAGATACATTTCTGTATATATTTCACTGATCATTTTTCTTAACAGGAAAGTACGTGATCAGCCTTCTACGCCCGGCCCGACCGAAACAATTTTACCTGGGATTCCAATCCGGGAGCTCCAGTGCTAAACGCATTGCGCCTTTTTGCAGGCAGGCTTTAAATTTTCTTTTTAATATTGTTTTCTTGGGATTCAAACCCGGGACCTCCCGTGCTAAATGCACTCGCTGACGACTCTCAAATGGAGAAGGAATTAGAGCATTATCAGTCAGAGCTAATATGCTGGCCCATAAATTCTCACGCTGCACAATTTAAAACAACATTGTTAAGCATACGCCCAGACATTTTATACGTGCACCCTTTGGATCAAATACACATCGAAGTCTTAAGGTGCTAGGTGAGTAATATAAATAATGGGTTAAGGCTGCCCCGCTTCTGCAGCGCATCAAAGATGTTCGCGGAAGCTCGATTCGGTACCTTCAACTTTTTGCATGTTAATTGCAATGCTCCCTCTATATGTAATGGACAAAACTGAATTCCTTGGTGCAATCTTGATATCCGGTTTTGTTATTTTAATTTTATTCTTTATTTTAATAGTTTAAACTGTATAATTTTTATTTATTTTATAAGTTTTCACCTTCTCGACACAAATGTAGATTTTAATAAATACCCCGTCTTGTTATAGCCCACAGGATATAAAGTTATTTATGACATTTATTGAAAAAATAGTTTTATGTTAATATATAATATATACAATATACAATTATATTGTAACAATATATGTAGCTAGTATTAATGTCAAAAAGTTCATGTATTCTCTATACATGAACTTTTTCTCTGTCGCCTACAACTCTTCTGATCATTTGATTGGTATAATTAATATTATATGTTCAATTATTATAATTATTCTCTTTGTTTTGTAATTGTATTTTTAATGTAATTTTGGCTTATATTTATGGGCGTTTTGCTTAAAATAATGGATATTAATATATTTTATCACTGACAATGAATCACGTTGTTTACTTAAATAACAATGTTACATTTAGTATAATGATACACAATGTAAAATTATTGTGGTTGCTGCTTTGAGTCAGCTATATAATTTTGCAAATATTACAAAATTATCTGTATCACAAACTTTAATATATAACAATTTTATCTATTTCAGGAGTAAAGTTCATCCGTTCAACCGTCAATATGAGTCAGTGTTATCCATTAGTTGTATCAATAATAAATGATTCACATAGATTGTAACTGTTAGCATATTTATTGTTTTCAATTGCTTGGCTATTTGAAGAATAGCATTTGTTTGATGCCTATAGATTGTTTACGTACAGTTCATTATTATTTAAAAACGCTGATTTATTTTTGTATGAATAAAAGCGAAAAAATGTACCGATCGCGATGTAACAAATAACAATAATATTACCTTTTTCTTTCAAAATATGTTTAAAAAAGTTACCTTGCATTTAGATAATCTTTTAGCCGTTATTTTTTCCTGCTAATCCAATAACTGTTGCAACACATACGGCGCCGTATTACTCACACCTTCCTCGAGTAATTCTAAAAGCTTATTGTACACAAGTTTCCGAGCATCAATGGCCCAAAGAAAATCAACATGATTGAATTCTTTCAACGGAACTATGTAGTGCTCTATTGGGTTAACGAGTTGTACATATAAATTAGTAACATCGACGTCACTGGAGAGCCAATCGTTTTGTGAACTGATTAAAGCAATGGGTAGTGTAATTTTGTGAATCGGATACTCTGGGGGAGATAAAGTACCATACTCCTTGAAGTTTCCCTCGGGACCGTAGTCGAATTGCTGAAATCTCCCAGCGGTACGAATTTCTTGAGCGTAGTGGACCAAGGTTTTAGTTGAGGCGCCAGCAGGTTCGTGGCTTAAGATTAGAGGCAAGAGACTCGTATTAAACTGCTTTTCATCGTGCCCACAGAGGACAAACATAGAATTTTCACATATCGCTTCTTCCAATTTATTAATTTCACATGCGTGCTTTGACAGCCATCGGAGTACCGCGTTTGGAGGTAGAAACTCATTAGCACCGAGTAGTTTGAAGAGGTACTCCAAATTGTAGCTATATTTAGCTAGAAGACGTATCGGGCTTTTAATATCCGTCATATAAGCGACCGGGGCTAACGCAAAACCCGCTCTCAAAACTTTATTATAATGCGTTTTAGTTGATAGCATTGCGAACAACACAGTAGTTCCCATGGAATGTCCTATATAATTAATTTTAGTGTCCCCTCCTTTAACGTCCATAATATAATCAATGACTGCAGGTAAATCGTACTGACTGACTTCGTGGAATGTAAAATTCCAGAATTGAAAAGTATCTGTGTTTAATCTCACGTGAGCTTTAGAGTAAGTGTTACCTCTGACATTTGCTAGCCACACGTCGTAGCCGGCTTCAGACAGAATATAAGGCAGAGCTTTATCGGGTCCAGGAATAATCCAATCGGCTGAACTCCCGAGCAAACCATGATGTAGTAACGCTGTTTTACGAGGGCTAATCTTAGTCGAGTTTTTTGAATAAGGTATTCGATGTATGGTTAATATGTAGCCATCGGCGGTGACAACAGTATGTGATTCAGAAGGATATCCATGCTGTGCGATCAATTGAGGCGTGGTCATACGAATGCCGGGGTCGTTATCATCGCAGCCATATTCCATTCTCTCGGGAGCGATAACGTCGAATACCTTTTTATCATTCACCCTAGCGTCTTCCAAGTAATCGTGGAACTTTCTTTTCATCCGTGTTGGCTTATCAACTGAGTTGTCTTCCGTTTGATTATTGCCGAGATAAGATGTTATTCTGTTTCGAACATTTTTCACATAAAACTGTTTTAAACTGCGCCCCTTTTCCCTAACGTAATTAGTGATTTGAGAGGTTTTATTTGTGAATTTGTCGACTAAGTTTTGTGGAAACCAGTCGGTATAGCGGCTGTCACTGTATTGTATTAGAATGAACAACGTAAATAATAACACGTGCAATTTCATGTTGCGGAGATGCGTACGCGCATACGGCAATATACGGACTGAACTCTAAAGTAGTTTAATGAAGCATAATGTGACAAGGGAGGTCAAGGGAAATGAGTAATGTTATTGTGGTCAAATGTAGGGATACGTTTTAATATTTATAATATACTAGCGACTCGCCCCAGCTCAGCACGGGTAGTAGAGCATATTATACCTTGGTACATATTTTTTTTTGCCGTAGGGTCGCAATCACGCACGGTAGAAAATTTGCGATAACTCCTAAGATATTCATTTAATTCATATGGTTAAAAATATTATAATAATGTACGTGAAATGCTTAAGGTAGCTTACGTATTTAAACTGATTAGAATTAATACTGTATTCGTCTAAATAGCATTCCAATTACCTTATACGTGACCATTTTTAAAAAAGATAGAATGGGTATAGTAAGCTATCTATGCCATCGCGGTCTTTTTTGTAGGTCTATAAAAGTGGAATATCCCACCATGCACTGTTTTGATATATCTCAAAGAGATTAGGCAGCGTTTTCGATGAAAGCGCCCGAGTTTTTTCGACACATCCAACAATTATCGTTATATTTCGGCCAATTTATACAAAACCTTGACAAATTATACACGTAAACCTCGTGAATTACTCTATTTAATAATGAAAACCCCATGAAAATCCGTTCAGTCGTTTTTGAGTTTATCGCGAACGGACAGACAGACGCGGCGGAGGGCTCATAATATTATTATGAAACAAAGTTTTGCTATCACTAAATATTATGTAGTGATAGCAAAATTATTTATGTAAACAATGATTTTGCTGTCCTATGACCAGCTGACTAATGGCTATTTAGTATTTACTACTGTTTTTTTATGACTATTTTAATTATGTAAGAAGATAGGTTTCCTATAATTACATGGTTATTATTGTGGTTAGGTAAAGGTAAGGTTAGGTAAAATAATACATATTTTTTTTAATAATAGTAACGCTTGAAATCATATAATCAACTATAAAATATAGCTTATTAATATATTTACATAAAAATTTTTAAAATAATACCTCAATTTCATTACATAACTGATCAAAATTATCCAACTTCCATTTTATGAGTTCTCTCTCTAAATCTTTAATTTCGAGATTTTCATAATCTTCAGTAGCTGAAAGTAAAACAAGCTATAGTATTTAAATTCGGAGCCTGGGGAAAATTTGATATTAGGGTTATAAATTTATAATCATTATTACAAAAATATTTCAGAAAAGCTGGCACTTTAACAAGTAATGTTGAAAATAGAATCGAAAGATACACTTTATACTCATCAGTTTTTATTAAAAATACTAAAGGAGTGCAAAAAAATTTCATGCGCGTCTAAAGGTAGCCAAAAATTGCAATATTTATTTCCAATATTATTTTCTTGATTATGAATTATATAGGCGGCGGTAGTCGCTTACCATCACGTGAGCCGCCTGAACGTTTGAATCCTCTAATATAAAAAAATGAGCGTGCTTTAGACCACACAACTGAAGTATATCGACAGACGAGCATGAGGTTCACTTGATGGTAGGTGATACCTCAACCACAGAACATCAGTCAATGATGCGCTGTCGACCTACTTTTACTTCGAGCATTCGGAAATCCATAGACTGAAACCGAAACACGCAATGTGCACTTCACTGATTTTCCACCTATAAACGGTACGGAACGTTACCCGGTCGGAATTTCGATGTTCCTCCCACCCGATCAATGCCCGAAGTTATCAGATGTGAGGAAAACACGCTTACAGAATATTATAAATTTATAAACATGTGGTCCCGGTGGGATTCTAACCCACCACCCGATCGATGCGTACGGCAGGTGTTCTAAAGAACGAACCCGTCGCTTTTCGTAACGCTCCTGTCACACTTTCACCAGTTTACTCCCCAAGCCCAGTGTGCGTACAGAAGTGAATTCCCGAGTCCCCTAGTGGGGCATGGGGCAGACCCATTTATGTGTCTGTTTCACTGATCATTTTTCTTTACAGGCAAGTAGGTGATCAGCCTTCTGTGCCCTGCCCGACCGAAACAATTTTTTTTTTTAATCTTGTTTCCCGGGGATTCGAACCCAGGACCTCCGGCGCTAAACGCATGGCACTTACCACTGAGCCACGGAGGCGGTCACGGGTGCGTACAGAAGTGTAACTTCAAAACTTCTTAAATACTTACAATATACAGCAAAAAATCCACTAAATTCTAGAGCAGCCACATTGAAAGCCGATAATTGCTTTGCGCCGGCCGTACTTTTCCTTGGCCATATTAACACCCTTGTTATTTCACCACTACTGCCGTTTAGAGAACATCCTCTGGTTATAAATATATTATGTGCTATAGATTTATTTAGAAGATAACTGACAAGTTTATAAATGTTCTCAGCAGCGTTGTTAGAGGATGCATCGAAGCAAAATGCTGGTGCTGGATAATTTTCTGTCATCCAAATAGGTCCTTTAATATGTTTGCACTCCTAAAATTTTAATACGATAATTTTAAAATATGATAACCACTGTAAAAAATTGCTGAGAACACCGGCCTCTTAAAGAAAATTATCGGTGAAACAGACACAGAATGTATTGTTCTAGTTTATGTTTAGGCTTCAGAAATTAACGGCCTTATTCATAAACGTATTATAAGCTTGATATAGTTAAAATATGATTTGTTTCTTTCCTTCTGTAGTCTTTCTATATTCGATAGAGCGAGACAAAACATATTTTAACTACATCAAGCGTATATGTTTATGAATAAGGCCGTAAATGTATAGGTTAAGTTATTAATTATTGGAAGATGGCGAATAAACAGCTATCATCAAATAAATAATATAATTTTTCTAAATGTTAATAGTGGATGGTAGGGCCAATTTAATATTATTCAATACAAAGTTGATAACACATTGACCAACGATATTTTAAATGAGTTGGTCTCTTATGTTTTCGGTTTTCTACAATATTCAGTTAAATTGATATAAATAACTCAGGTATTTTTAAAATTATTTGTCAAAAATAAATTGGCAAAAAGTGTTTGCCATCTAAATATCTAAACCTATTCTATTAGTTTAATATAGGATCCAAATGAACAATAACCCTGTAACGATTTTGATATTTGATGAAAGTTGTAATTAAATTAATATATTTACCACAGTTTCCACAGGCAAGGTGTTTCTTTCAATCATTAAATGGTAATGCAAGTGGTTCACGGAGGCCAATGCACATAAGCTGTTGAAGGCAATCCGTAGATCACTGCAACAAAATATATAATCTTTATCTACACTAATATAATAAAGAGGAAAGATTTGTTTGTTTGTAATGATTTAACTCGAAAACTACTGGTCCGATTTAAAAAATTCTTTCACCAGAAGAAACTTACATTATCAGCGAGTAACATAGGGTTTTTTTTATAGTTCATCTACATTGCACACGCCGGAAGCCGGGGCGTGTTACTAGTATTATTTATAAAATTCTTTTTTTAACCAATTTTAAGTGTGGTGGAATTTTCTTGTATATAAATTGACTGCAAAAACCTTAAATGTTATTTTTTTTTCTATGTTTAGGGTATATATTATATTTCACTAGTGTATTATTAGTAGTAGGATTACATTTCAATATTTTGTTTTTTGTGCAATAAAGAAAGCTTTATAAAAAAAATATAAATCAGAGTAGTAGTATGCCCATGCTATGCATTCACTAAAACATGATTAGTAAGAATATTAAACCGATAGTATCTGCATTTTTATTCTATTACTACACACATGTACTTTATATCTAAGATCGAAGAATCGAATTCTTCACGAATATATTAAGATGAACGATATTGATTCAGAGCTTGATATATTCGGTAGCGGGCTGGTCAAATTTAAAGAAAGTGTTGTTAAGCACTTAGCAGGTACTCTATCTGCATTAGTCAAATAAGTTCCTTTTATTTTCTTATTATCAAGTTTAATTTATAATTTGTACTAACATTTTTATTTCTTCTTTTTTTGTGTAGCTTAAGTAGATATATTTTTTTTTAATGTTTCTTTTTCAAAAGCAATTAGGGAGTATTTTTTGTAATTCTTATGTTCACCATAATTGTCTTATATTTTAGAACAACAAATTGTAAATTAAATTGTATTATATGAGTCGTTTAGAATCAAAGGCGGCTATCTGACTTATGGCTGATTGTTAGCAATTTAAAAAAAATCAAACCAAATATATAAAAAATCATAACAGTCTAAACGACAAGAACTTATTTTTTTTTGTAGATTGCCTTTGATTCTATGCGACTCATATATGATGTGGTGTACTTTAATAAATAAATAAGATGACTGAAAACTAATACAAATTGCACTAGTACTTGCCTACACTCACCGATCCCCAGCCATTGTGTACATATCAAGAACCAACTGAAGACTCTCTAAAGTGACCACTTGTGGTAACATGTCATACATCGATGGACATAATAGAGAATGGTATTGGTTAATAGGGCTCACGTTTACTAGCACTGTATGCTCATCAGACACTAAAATAAATAAATGCATTTAGTCAGAAATATGCATACATCAAAATTGAAATGAAATGATTTTTTTTATTTCAACATCCACAAAAAAAAATCTACGTATTAGTACCTAATACAAATGATAAAATATTATGAATAAAATTATTAAGAGATGATGAAGCAGTAGTATCTTGAAACAGGAGTCAGCTCAGTTTTTGTTCTGCTATCTATCTATAACACAATTCTGGTTTTCAGTGACACCATAGATCAATGATGGTAGATTATTCAACATACCCATGAGTTATAACTTTTCATGTTAGATATCAAAAGTCGAGCATTCGGAAATTCATATACTGAAAAGGAAACGCGCAAAGTGCACTTCACTGGTTTCCCAACTATGAATGGTGGTTTGTTACAGTGGATTTTTAAAATGTTGTCCCAGTGGGATTCAAACCCAGGAGCGCACGGTAGGTGTTCTACCTACGTGTCAACAAGCCCATCATAACTTTTTTAAAAGATTTTAGTATAAAAGCAACATTGAGACCATTACCTTTATTTTTCTCCCAAAATTTAAACAACATTTCTTCATCAGATATTTTAGTAAAATTAAATTTGTTTTTATCAAATGGTTGACGAACATCTCTCATTTCTTCAGGCTGCCTTCTTTTAATACTCCTGTCATGGTTTAACTGTAAAGTATAATAACCTAAATATTAAGTTTAATTCCTATGTCACTACATAAAGGAATTTTATTTTATTTAACATACATTTCTTTACAAAAATGTTAAGTATAAAGAATAATCGGTATTTAAATCTATGTAGCTGTATAGTTATCATATATTTATGTTGTGGCTATCTGTTTACAATATTATATATTACAAAGTAATGTTTATTCACCTGGAGTATATAGAGGTTTCCGACAACCTTTTCCTTCAATTTCCCTAACCTGTACCTAAAAACATTGGATTTTGTGTGCAATTCATCCCAACTTTCTTTAAGATGTTGAACGAGTTTAAAATTGTTACCACAGTATACTTCTTCTTTGTATAGAAATTGAAACATTTCTACATTCAAAGACATTTCTTCTTACGAATATAACTTTTGTAAAATAGTCTGGTACATCTACTTATAACTAAACAGAAAACTTTTAACTCAGTGCAAGTAAATATGAAATTTTGTATTGACATGTGAAAACAGCTGTTTTTAATGTTAAAGAATTTATGGAAATTGGAAAACAGCTGATTGCTGAAACATCCATCAAATAAACAAAAACAATAGAGTACAGACTAAAGAGTATAGTAAATAGTAATGTACTTCTATTCGATTCAAATAAGAATAGGAACGTCAATGACCTCTACCTGTCAACAAATGTCACTTTAAAAGTACAGTTTGCAAGACTTAATCTGAGTTTGCAAGAATAGGATCGACTTAGCGCCATATTTTGACGATGTCAATTCAAACCAAATAGGTAGGGTGAGCAAAAAAAGATGTTTTAAAAATTAAAATTTATTTACGAAGTTTGAGCAAAAATAATTAATTCTGTTTGTTACAAGTGCACTTGTAACAAACAGAATTAATAAAAGAAACAGTATCAATCCACAAGCACAAACACTCAGCCGCACGCAAAGAGTAAAGTATATATAGGGAAGTCGCATGACAAAGTACACCAACAACGAAAATTGGCAATTAGCCGACTAGCATCCTATTTTTTAAATAGCCTTGGCATGGCTTCTGGGCTTTTGCGCCATGGGTCCTCTTCATTTTCAGGCGAATTCTGGCCAACAATGAAAATATCAAAGGAAAAAGTATGGTTTTGAAAAAAACTTATTATGACTTTAATAATTAAATATTATATTTAGCTAATTTATGTAAAGCATTAACGTTATTTTTTAAATTTGATTTAAGTAAGACTCAATGAAGCAAAGTAAAATAAACCTTTATTGATTTGCAAAAAAGTTTTTTATGCAAACTGTACTTTTAAAGTGACATTTGACAGATAGAGGTCATTGGCGTTCCTATTCTTATTTGAATCGCATAGTACTTAAGTTTTCGTGTAGTAGGTAATCTAGGTAGGTACCTACTTTCCAATTTCTATTAATTTTCTATAAACTAATTAAAACAAAACATGGACGGGCTCGTTGGCGCATTCGGTAGAACATCTGCCGTCCGCATCGATGGGTCGTGGGTTCGAATCCCACCGGGACAACATGTTTATAGTTTTCTGTAAGCATGTTTTTCCTACGTCTGGTAATTTCCGGCATTGATCGGGTGGGAGGAATATCGAAATTCCGACCGGGTAACCACCGTTCATAGATGGAAAATCTCTGCATATTGCGCGTTTCGGTTTCAGTCTATGGATTTCCGAATGCTCGAAGTAAAAAGTAGGTTTACAGCGCATCATTGACTGATGTTCTGTGGCTGAGGTATCACCTCTGTCTGTCGATATCTATCATAGAAAAAAAATTACGTCAGCTGCCAAAAATTGCCCACAATGAGGTGTAAAACACAGTTCTTTTATTTTTGTAGGCTTGTTTTCAACCGTTTAAAACGATTTATTGGAGGTTTAAAACCGCAACATTTGGTTTAAAACGTTTTAAATTGGTTGTTTTACATCTATAGATGAGTCCCAGTAAAACACTTTTGTGTCATATATAACATTACACTGTAAAAAGAAAACCTTGTCAACTAAAATACTTATATTATTTAATATACAATTATAAACTTGTATATTACCAATAAAAATCAGACTTCAAAAATCATTTTCTTATAAATTATACAAAATAATAAGTTTTTGCTCCATAATTGTTAAGCCAATTATTGTCAGAGCATTACTACTATCTTTTAAAATAGCCTTAAGCTTTATTATTCACACCAAATAGAAATATCAATACAACTCTGGTTTCAAATTATTAGGATTGAATGGGTTATTTTGGTCATAGAGCCAAAGTATATCTATAATTTTCATTGAAAGTTTAGTGGCTTCCAAGGAATCTAACTGACTTAATCTTTCAGTAACAGCTTTCCCAATTCTGCTGTTTTGTGTATTATTTAATCCAAAAGCATCATTTTGCAATCCTTTGAATATTGTTAGGAGATTTTCGGCAATGCCTTTGCAAGATAATCTTGAATCATCAATACTGTGGTCAGTAATGTAATTTACACTTTTAGTGTCTTGTATTTCTTCTGAATCAGACATATTCTGTAAAACAAAATAGGATAGAAATATTTAGAAGTTCCATTAAAGCTTTTGTTAGTTTTTTTATCTATACTATCTATGCTAATGTTATAAAGAGGAAAGATTTGTATTTAAGAATTTTTTGTATTTTTGTATGTTATGAATAAACTCAAAAACTACTGGACCAATTTTAAAAATTATTTCACCAATAGAAAGCTACATTATCAGCAAGTAACATAGGCTATGTTTTGTGCATAGTACATCTACATTGCCCCGAGTGAAGCTGGGTGCGTTGCTAGTAGTGTAATAAATATATATACGGACCATGATTAACAAAATATAATATAATTGTGACATATGGAAAAATATTAAAAGAATAATCTTTCATTGAATTGATATTTGCTTTAATTTTCTATTTTATGGCAATATTGACTAACAGTGTCCTCTTGTTTAACTTGGGGTTTTAGCCTACCTACCATTTGTAAACGGTGTTACAAGCAGACAGTTCTTCTTGTGAAAATTTACAAGGTGTAACATACCTTTATTGATATTTCCTCACTCTCAAGAGACTCATAACGCTTTGCCCTCCTGTTAACTTTTAGAAGAAATTGGCATGGTTCCCATAAATGCCAATTTACTTTATAACCCTGTGAATGTTATAATAATTAACATTTTTTGATCAGCTCTAAATGAGTTTATTTGTGCCTAAATTCAATTTAGGAGTTTTCAATGATACCTTCATTATCATGACTTTATTTGGTTAATGGTAGTATCAGGACCAATAATAATTCCATTAATGTAATTATGTAACATAACAATTGAAACATGAAAATATTTTAATTAATAATTTCATGTTGTAATACCGTAATAAAATAAAAAAGACAAATACATGGCATCAATACATAGTTATTTAATATATTTGCCATTATTATCTACAACTAACTGCCATTTGTTTGGTAATGCATATTATACGCTCTGCTTGTAAATTGCGAATTTGGCTTTTGTTGCACCATCTGCTACTGAATTGAGAAAAAAAACATCTAAATGAAAAAACTTACTTCATTCTGTGATCCTGAACTAGCCTTCACTTTTCTTAAATAATTAGCAAATGTTGATCTTATATTTGTCCACCTTTCCTTAACTGCTTGCCCAGAAAATTCATTTCCATACTTGGCTGCAAATTCTGCGTAAGTACGATCTTTAGCCTCGGTAGAAGTATACTTAGGATGCTTTGGGTGCCAAATATTAGGTTTGTTTTGAATAAATTTCACTAAATTCAAGTTCATTTTTCGAGTCCAAAATACTTTTTCTTTTTCAAAATCTGATAACATTATTTTTCGTGTATTATTTTTCAGTCAATATAAGGGCTAAGACCCACAGATGCCTTGGATTAATTAAAGATACTCTTATATTTATAATATGAGACAACAGGGTGATGTTGATTTTTGTTTTGGTAAGTAAACAAAACAATTATTTTATCAAATAATCAAAACAACGAATTTCTACAAAAGAGTACCTATGTAAAGTCAAATGGCAAAATATGTCAAGTGTCAATCAAACTTGTCTAAATGACGTTAATTTTTTTTTAAACTTATTGTTAGGCACGAATAGAGAGAGAGAACTTAGCACTTTATAATAAATCTAAAATAACGAAGCTAAGTAGTATTATTCATTAATGGCATTATTAAATATATTAAAAATTGTACCAAAATCAACTGGCAATTAGTCTTAAGACTAAAATTAAATAGTAGACATTGAAACTTGACAGTAGCACTACCATAGCTAAGCTATATAATAATATAAGTATCGTTGGCGGGAAACAAAAAATGATCCAGCATCAACATTATATTCAGATTTCAGTTTTTATTATAAAAATTACGTTGGAAGATTTGTAGTACCTAGTTGGTTGGTAGTAGGTACATAATAATATATTATAATATAGCAAATTAAGTTTGATAAGCATAGAATTTAGAAAGGTTTGTATGAATATCGTAATGTATTAATATAATTAACCAGTGTAAAGTAACTGAAAAAATAAAGTATATCACTGCCGCGGCGATAGGCGTACGATTAATTGATGTCTTGGACCTTCAGTATAATTCTCATGCTCCTCTCTTTAATTATTGACATATAAATAATCTAAGGCTCCTTTCATCTTTTTTTATCTGATTGAAAAAAACATTTTTATTTTTTATTTAAGTTGTATTTTTTTAAATAATTCATACATCATATTATATTGTACCAAAGGAACTCTGTACAAGCAGTTTATTTTCTTTCATTTAAGTTTTGAACATAGAATAGGTTTTTCATGTCTCTACAGTAGATATTTTCCTTTTAGATAGGAAACAAAATATTTTTACTAATTTAAATTACCCCCGTATTAGTTAATTAGTAAGTATACGAGTAATATAAATGAAACACTCATTAACTCATTATTTGGGCCATTGCTCATCAAATAATATTAAGTTTTCATAAAATTAATTCTGTATAAATCCTGAATAGTATGATCTATACATATAATAAAAGAGTAGGATCGAAATTACGCTTCACTAAATATTTTTACCAGAAATTAAGAGGGGTGATAAAAGAAGGGTAGCAGAATGCATAAATGCAATTTTTAAGATTCTTGTCTGTCTGTCTGTCTGTCTGTCTGTCTGTCTGTCTGTCTGTTTGTTCACGCTAATCTCCGAAGATACTGAACCAATTTTCACGTAATTTATACAAATATATTAAGCAAAGTTCAGGGCAACATATAGGCTTTGTTTCATCGAAATCGGTTGTCGGAAAAAAAAGTTATCATCATTTAAATATTATTTTAAAGGCACGATTTCAACAAATTGCAATGAAAACTGACTCGCATTGAATTTTTTCGAATTGTCAGATGTCAATCACAGTTTGATATGTAAATGAAATAGATTGATAATTTCACCGTTTTCGATATGTGTTCGTGGCATAGTGGATATACGGTCGTACTACGTAATTTCAGATGCGAGTTCGAATCATCACTAAGGGAAATATTTTTTTGTATTTATTTTTTTATATTTTTAAAAGAACTAATATTGAAAATAGAGAATGTATTATTGAACTATTCAATTATATAAAAATGTATTTCTTATGAGATCGTTTATTTCGCAATTTCATCAATCCTTTCCTTTCCAAGGGAATTAAACAAAAATATATGAAATTAAAAGTGATCAATTAAATGAAATAAATATAGAGGTGGATATAGTATCTTCCATACTAATTAAATTTATAAAAAAATAAGTATTTGGCCAACATAGCCATAGTATTTTTTTCATTCATTTTACGTTGCATTTCTCCATACCTTCATTTTATTCGTATTTAGACATTTTCTTGGCGTTTTTTCCATATGTCGCAAGTATTTTCAAACCCCGTACAATTTTCGTGCATATATTTAAGACGGAAAATGCATTGAATCCAATCTTCGACTGAACTCTGATTAGTGGAAAAAAGACACATTTCTGCATTTTGGTGACGTAAAATTTGATTGATATGCATCTCCCTAAAGTTTCTTTAAATTCAGGTTCATTTTTTTCAATTACTATGGTATTTCTTTTGAATTTCAAATCATCATTTGAACCCCAACCTCAACCACCATTAAAAATGTCGATAATATGATGCAAAAGCAACCGTCAATGACTACTCTGATAGCTCTTTCAGAAAAGAAATCACCAAGTACAGAGGATGGAGGATATATAATATGAAGAAAGCTTGCTCAAAAGTTCAGCATAAAGTGATCCCCACGCGAACGAAGTCGCGGGCATCAGCTAGTATAAAATAAAAGGGTGTTTGTTGGTTCGTCTAAGGACCCAAAAATGGTGTAACGAATTAAGTCGTTTTTTTAAAGGTACATATGTATTGTATTAATAGTTTTGGTGAATGGTCTATTATTTATCCCAAGAAGGTATTCTATTTACCCTCGTGAGCAAATCCTTGTTGATAAAAATACAATAAAACTGATGTTTTAATTATATTATTGCAAAATTTAATACATAATTAATTTTATACTAAAATTTATAAAAAAGTAAGAATTTTCATCTCAATTACAGAAAAAAATGCTAAATTATCAATAAAATAAATTATGTTTATATGTAAAATACTTTCCACGTTCCACAAAACACGGCTACATGGCTATAGAAAGTTTAATAAAAAAAGAGAACGCTTCGCGTCCGTGACTGCAATGCCAGCCGCCACCCAACGGTAAAACTGCCGCTGTCTTTAATCTCGCGCCACCAGTCATCCGCAGACCGCCGACACTGGCGGCCTTAACCGTCATGGGCCGTTCGCTACAATCATTTACCGGTTACGTGCGCCCCTTTACCGTGATAGGGGCTCGCCACGCCACCACTGGATGCCCTTTCTCCAAACGTCAACGCTCCCAAATAGCCCCCACAGCCGCTCTCACCGATGAGATATTCGCAAACGCCAAGCCCTATTCTGAAGTACCCGGTCCAAAACCCATTCCCCTTCTCGGGAACACATGGCGAATGGTACCCGTGATAGGCCAGTTCGATATATCCGAATTCGCGAAAGTGACTCAGCAATTTCTTAAAACTTACGGGAGAATTGTGCGTCTCGGTGGTTTAATTGGGAGGCCGGATTTGCTGTTCGTATATGATGCTGATGAAATTGAGAGGTTGTATAGGCGTGAAGGTCCGACCCCATTTAGACCAGCTATGCCGTGCCTTGTTAAATACAAGTCAGAAGTACGGAAGGATTTCTTTGGCGATCTCCCTGGAGTTGTTGGAGTGTAAGTAATGAGATACTTTAATAATACACTTAAATTAAGGTTGTCATCGTAAAGAGGTTCGCTCTTCAGTATACAATGGCACATAGGTAGACAGATAGAGAACTATCCAGATTTGCTATTTATTTTTTTTGAAAAAAGTTTAGATAATTTACTCGTTTTATTGTTAGTGGAAATTGAAGTGAAAAAAACATCTAAAATATTTCTCATTCACCACAATTCATAGTAAATACTTTCGCGGCAACTTTCACTCAATCAAATACGTTAAACAAGTTAAAATGTTAATTGCGATAACTACCTGTGCTCTTTCTTTTTCACACGAATCAGAATAATAAAATTATAGGTGCACGCACATCAATGTTTCTATTTCTATCGATGTGTGCGTCTCTTAGTATACTATATAATAATACGTAAATTGTACCTTACTAGCGACCCGCCCCGGCTTCGCACCGGTGCAATGCTGATACTAAATACACTACAGAAAAACTGTTATTATTATACATATAAACCTTCTTCTTCAATCACTCTATCTATTTAAAAAAACCGCATCAAAATCCGTTGCGTAGTTTCAAAGATTTAAGCATACAAAAGGACAGAGAAAGCGACTTTGTTTTATACTATGTAGTGATTATTTATCCCGACGTTTCGAGTTCTTTTCAGCAAACGTGGTCACGGTCAGTTAGCCGGTATGTAAATATAAATAACTAGCAACGCGCCCCGGCTTCACACGGGTGCAATGTAGATGTACTATTTAGAAGCCTATGTTACTCGCTGATAATGTAGCTTTCTATTGGAAAGAATTTTTAAATTCGGTCCAGTAGTTTTTGAGTTTATTCGTAAGATACAAAAATACAAATCTTTCCTCTTTATAATATTAGTATAGATATATAGCGTTTTAATCCGGTATAAACATTGACATAGTATTTTATCTAAATCTTTCACAAAGGCAATAGGAGGGTCAAAAGTAATTCCATACTATCATATATAACGAACAAGGCTTTACTTTTTGGTCAGAGGTCAATTTTGGTTATTAAAGCTTTATGTTATTTTAAATACAGGCCTTGACCTGCGAATAATTTTAAACACGCAATTCAGTTATGTCTTAAAATGAACATGTTTATTTCACAATTAGTTGTCCCGCGCCATGACACTCGCACCTAAATTAAAAGCCTTAAGATGTTTTTCAAGATATGTATAGTACTCGAAAATACTAAAAAAAACTCGAAAAAGTAAAGTGAATTCTCGAGTCCCCTAGTGGGGCATGGGGTAGACCCATTTCTGTGTCTGTTTCACTGATCATTTTTCTTTACAGGCAAGTGATCAGCCTTCTGTGCTCTGCCCGACCGAAACAATTTTTTGTTTTTTTTATTTTGTTTCCCCGGGATTCGAACCCAAGACCTCCAGTGCTAAACGCATCGCGCTTACCGCTGAGCCACGGAGGCGGTCAAAAATACTATAAATTGGTTGGTTATATGGTTGAGTTTACACACCTATAAACCTATTCAAAATTATAATGCGTTTTCTTCTAATCAGATAATATTGAAGAAGGAGAAAAAAAGTTTATCTATATTCTATACTATTATTATAAAGAAGAAATATTAGTTTGTTTGTTACGATTTAACTCAAAAACTACTCGACCGATTTTAAATTTATTTTTAAGTATAGTACATACATCTACATTGCACCCGAAGCCGGGGCGTGTTGGTGTTTTTGAATTAAATCTTAACAAATAAACAAATCTTTCCTCTTTGTAATATTAATACTATAATATTTAAAAAAACAGGACAGGAAGAAGAAAACATACAATAATATTATACCATTAATAAATAAGTGAAAACCAGCCGGCCTAGCATGACCGCCACGAGATATCACGCGGACGAGAGAAGACAAACTAAAATGTAAGATATCTCGACATCGACAATTTTGATAGAAAAGATATCTCGATCGACAAATATATCTATTTTTGATATTAAAAGTCGATTTTTTAGTGTAATTGTCATGTTAGACCTGAAAGAAATAAAGCGATAATCGATTAAAACACGAGAAAACGGTCGAAAATGTCATGCTAGGCCGGCAGTACACAATAGTACCTACTTGAAGTACCTACGTTAATGAAAAGCAAGTTTTTAAATCTTTACGAGTAGATCACTGGAAAATCCGATTACAACTTATCAGTAAATATTGTTATAACTTAAGAGTTCAGATATAAATAGAACTTTGCAACTGAATACATAACACTCATTTATGTTTTGTCACGATCTGTTTGTTTCATAGGTCATAACTTAAACCTAGACAGTGAGGCATTCATTCAATCAGTTTCGTAAGACACCTAGGTTATGTATATAATATTACGACCTAGATCTTATGTACATTAATTTGAGATTCTGTAATAGAATAGCTAAAACTTAGGTATAGAAGTTTGGCTCCCGACTTTAATTTCAATATCATATACTCATTTGTAAATGAAGTTTAATTACTTTTATTTAAATTTATATTATATACTAGCGACCCGCCCCGGCTTCGCACAGGTCTAGATTTTTAGGTTGGTAATAGAAGAGTGAAAATATAGAGTTGTATGTAGTTTTTAGTGTCACATTATAAAAAAATAAAAAAATTCTTACAAAAATTAAAATAAAAAAATTTAAGGGTGAACAATCCTTATCACTTAGGGGAATGAAAAATAGATGGTAGCCGATTCTCAGACCTACTGAATACGCATATAAAATTAGGTAAAAATCGGTAAAGCCGTTTCGGAGAATTACGGCAACTAACATTGTGACATGGAAATTTTATAATATACTATAAGATGACGACGTTTCGGATGCTTTTCAGTCTGCCGTGACCACAGGTTGTAGAGGGTAATCTCTGGATCTACTATTTTAAAAAATCTTTCACCAATAGAAAGCTACATTATCAGCTAGTATAATAGGCTTTTTGGGTATAGTACATCCACATTGCACCCGTGAAATCCGAGGGGGTTGCTAGTCTTTTATAACTAGCTATCTCTTACTTGCCATATAAGCGCTAGCGCATAAATCTAATAGGATTACTATTTTACCTCTTTTAATTAAGTAATACATCCTCCCGATTCATGCTTCCTTAGTGGATTTTGCATACAGATTGCTCCAGTTTTTTAAAAATTAAATAAAAACGTAATATCCTGAGTGTTTTCATGTCTAATGAATGACGTCAAAATACACTATAGTGATCCAGAGTTTTACGTCCTTGATAATGTCAATAATAGTACAATGTCACTGACGGATTCCATATTCCGCTAATAGTGCTAAAGTAGTTGACAATGTCAACCATGAACAAGGTATTGAATGTATGTTTAGCACTCTACATTAGCACTTCGTGGTTGAGTTAGCATTAGTGACATAATTTATGAATGACGATGACTTGTTACAGTATTCATTGTTTTTTGTTATGCGTGTTTATAAAAAAAAGTCGTGAAGGACATAATATATCGTCGCGGTCGGTTTAAAATCTCACTTTTTTTCATTTTGAAAAAAAAAAAGTATTTTGATGTTATTACTCTGGTTCATAACAAAACTATGAATCGCAATACACAATTAGTAATTTGTTCTTATCGTAGATGTAGTAGCAAAAAATATTTTTATTCATAATAACACTGAGTTTTACCTTTTAACCGACATATACATTATATAACAGTGGCGAAGAGAAGGACAATTTTCAGAACATTTCTTTCAGTTATACTTTGTAGTAAATATATATTTGTAGTATATATGAGTCGTATAGAATCAAAGGTGGCTATCTGACTTATGGCTGATTGTTAGCAATTTAAAAAAGAAAACGTTTTTCTCCTTTATTTTTGTATTAGGTATCATTCATTGCATGTTTAACGTATCTTTTAATATTAACAATTAAAGATAAAACCAAATATATAAAAAGCATAACAGTCTAAACGACAAGAACTTATTTTTCTTTTCGGACCAAAAATGTCAGATAGCCGCCTTTGATTCTATACGACTCATATATTCTCAATAGTAAATGTGTGATATTTTGGGACAGTAGCCACTAATTGTATGAGTGATGTTTGTTGATCTTACTCACAGAACAGGTGTGTTCTGTGATCTTACTTGTGATTATTTCTGTCGTTAAATTATTTAAAAGCCTTTTAGGTTCCACCAATTTATTTAGTTATTTCGATCATTGGATACAACAACGTGTGATTTCCAAAATCCAGTTTAACAAAGACTAAAACGACTTGAGAATTTGATATTATCTCCAGATATTATATCTGGAGATTATTTATCTGGGAATTATAAAAGTTAATATTTCTTAAAAGTTTTATGAAAATCGCTCATTTATACTACGATTATTCTCTGTATTATATCAGTAATTATCTCTATTCTCTATATAATATCAGATTACACTGGTCTACAAATTTTAACTTTAAAAAAGTATTCTTTATGAAAAGTAGTTTTTTTTATTTATTTGTACGTACTGAATACAAAAATATTAAATATACATTAAAATTAGTTTTCCTTTTTTAGAAAAAATAAATAAATGATTTTTGCAATAATTAACAGAAATCATACAGTTTTTTCTTCATTAGTCGAATAACGATATAGTTAATTCGCTACCCTCTTGTATTCTGCTTCTATAACATCTCGACAAACAGTCCAGCAATAATCTGCCAACATTGACATGTTCCAATGGCCTTGATACCGGTTTTCCATGCTTGCGATGTCCTGGTAGACGCGCTCCCGTTGTTCATCGCTAAAAGCCCCACAATTATCCGGAAATAAGTTCAAATGAAAACATAGAAAGTGCATTTTCAAGGACATGTTACATTTTAAGATATATAATAAAAGTCACACTACTTTCAAGGTTCCATTGTTGCAGTCTCGAGCCTAGTAGTTCTGTTTTGTTCTTGGACAATTCTAAGTCCCGTACAAGATTATTTAATTCACTTTGTGTTATCCTGTATGGCTATCATGATTTACTAGATATTTAATATTCTGACATTGAAGAAATTGATGATGAAGTAATTGTAATTTCATCTTCGTTAATCTTAGGATGTTTCGGAATCGGGTGAAGTTTGCTGTGCGGCAGAGGATTAGTAACCAACAGTAAATTTGACGATATTCTTCTTTTTTTTAGAAACACCCTTGCCTTTTCCAAATACACGATTTGTCAGGCAGAAATAATAATCAGTTTTTTTCAATTCACGCCACTGCAATATGAAATAGCTTTTTTTCCACACGGCCAATCTTTTAAACCTGTAGCACGTGGATTGCAGCAGAAATGTGGAACCATACTATTATCCTGGTATTTTATGTTTTCGTTAATATATTAAGAATAGGCATTTTTAATATAGGTGATATAGAACACCCTTTGTTTAGTAAATATCACCTCACCACCAATGTAAAAAAATGTAGAGTTTATTCACACATTTTCGAAACATTTTGCTTTAAAATATAATTATTTCTTCACGTTTAACACTTTTATCACTAAGTAATACACAACAGAGCACTAAAACCCAATATTTTAAACAGCCGATACCTATAAACTAAGTAAATATGAACATTATCAAGTTCAATCAGGGTAGAATAATTAAATTTAGAAAATGTCAAGTATCGCAAAAATTCAAACTAATAAATGAATTTTACTTATCAACTTATATTCAGCATGGGTAGACAAACAAAAATTAGTTTAAATTATTTCGAATACTTTTTTACTGTAGACCAGTGTTATTATTAAGATTAATAAGAAATAATATAGAATTAATGATACAATATAAAAAATTATATCAAATTCTGTGGGATGTAACTTGCTAAGCACTCTACCAAACGGTTTTTAAATTATCTTTAAGATAAATTATATCTTAACAGCATGGAACAACTCGGATATGTTGTCCTAGTTGGCAAGTGGGGCAAAGCGAAAGCGAGGTCTCTTGTAAATACCATTAAGATGAAACATATAGTAACTAGTAACTACATAGTTTTTCTCTTATTTATTTCGAGTATTTTTCAAAATCTAAAGCTTAATTTTTGTCGGTTTTGAAAAAATTACATGGATGTAATTTTTGCCCCCTATTCTATAAAAATAGAGGGAAATTGGAAACCATGGCTGAAAAAAGCAGTAGGTACTGTAAAAAATATAACCTATGCTTATCAAACATGATGCTATATCACATTTAGGTCGCCATTTTTCTTTGTTCAAAAATTTAAAATAACGTTGTAATTAAAAATAATATTGTATTTTAATGTGTAATATCACTTCTGTATGTTGTTTTTTTTCTATAGCTAAACGGTTATAATGTCATCTTTGTTTCTGATATCAGAACTGTAAAATCTTAAGAGATAGTAGGCGTACCTACTATCATAAGATATAGTATATGTAGGTACTAGCAAATATGGCTATTATACGAAACCGGTAGAGGTGTGCTGATATTTGCATTCCGGTTTGGAAACTCATCGAGCTTCAATATTTAGACGGGGAAAACATGCATATGTAATTCAATTCAGGGTTAAAATTCAGCAGTATATCTTTTTATAGTCAAGGTTTATATCATAGTGAATTCCCCAAGTCTTCCAGTGTCTTCATGGGGCCCATTTCTGTGTCTGTTAATTATTTACAGGCAAGTAGGAGATCAGCCTTCTGTGCCCTGCCCGACAGAAACATTTTTTTAAATCTTGTTTTCCCGGAATTCGAATCCAGATTTTCCAGTGATAAACACACACACACACACAGGCCTATATATCATAAATTAATTAATTAAAGAATCTATAATGCATATTATATTCTACATCAGCCTTATTAATATTTTATTTTTAACTAGCAACACGCTCCGGCTTCGCACAGATGCAACGTGGTACTACTATACACAAAAAGATTTATAGACATTTTAAAAACGGAAAATAAGCAAGTACATATAGAGAGCTAACTACATTTTTAGATCTTATGTTCGTAATAATAATAAAACGTCCCTCTATCTATAATAATATAATGAGGAAAGATTTATATTTTTGTACCTCAAAAACTACTAGACCGATTTTAAAAATTCTTTCATCAATAGAAAGCCACATTATCAGCGAGTAACATAGGCTATTTTTGTGTATAATAGGTACAATGTACATCTACATTACACCCGTGCGAAGTTGGGGCATGTTGGAAGTACCAAATAAGTAAAGAGGAATCTACTTATTATCAAGAATCGATCACAAAATCGAAAATCCCTGCAATCCCATGGCATGGCAAATCTAAGGCAATTCCGCGACAAGGGTTGCTACCGACGATTTAAAAAGTTAAAGAAATCCTTTTTATCTATAACACGGTTGTTGAGGTTGAATCTTCCTATATACCGCATAGTTTCACGATCACAAGTCACGACAGCAGCCAATCGAAGCATTCTCTAGACACTTTTCATTCAACTAGCGTTTTCTTCGTCATAACTGCGCTCAACATGTAAATAAGATGAGCATAAAAAGCTAGTAAGTGATGTGAAATGACTATAAATTATTTTAAGCATGGCAGAATCATTGTGACTAGTAGATAAGTGGTTTTTATTGACATATTTTAATATGTATAATTATATTTACACACAAGCGCTTATTACCTTTATCTTATTATCTTATTTATTTAGACATCTTATCTTGGAAACTGTCCAATTTTGTATAGAGAAAAAATTTGACTATTATTATTAGAACTGGATTTAAACCTGAGTCACGTCTTAATAAAAAGGGTTATAGGTATATTTGGATTATTCTACAATACGCATGGAAATGTTAGTTTTAAATAACTAATTATTATTATTGTTTACATGAGAAATAGATGTATAATGCTACTGCAATCATACTTTCATATTATCTTAGTGGTGAATTTACACATTCCCAAGGTCTTAACTCTTTTGCCTTTCAAAAATAAAATGAAAGGAAATGTCTTCGGCAAGTTGTCTTGAAAACTCTGTAAGATACCAGAAAATCGTTTTACATAAAACCTTTTTGATTTTTATAAGACAACAATAATAATAAAGGTTAAAAATCGGTCCCCAAATTTGCCGCCCCTAAAATCTGCCGCCCTAGGCTCAAGTCTACTCAGGCTGCTGTTAAATCCGAGTAGTTTTTTACAAGATTGTTCAACTTTATATAGTTTAGTGACCTCTTTGTTTCGTATGATCATTCAAACTGCACATTTTAATTGTTATTCAAAGTGAATCTTTGGTTTGGATTAATGGAAGCCATTATGAATTATTCATGTATCAGTTATGAAAGCGATAAATTATATTAATAGACTTGATATTTAGTTCCGTTTCATTAGAAGTGTAAATGTAATTGGACGCTGTTAAGCAATACAGTGTCAACCCACACCGTTGCCATTTTAAGAAAATTGAGTTTGAAGTTTTAAAAAATAACAGAAATGATATATTTTTTTGTAATTATTATTATTAAATTAAACGTATATCGTTTTCTTGGTAGCAATCAAAGTAATTGAATTTAGTGCATTAGTGTTGAATATTTTAAACAATTTAGGTTTTCGTGCCTGTTAGTTTTTGCAATATTTTTGCTATTAAAACGATTTAAATGATATGTATCTCTTTTGAAATATGCAGTCCAGCTCATATGGAAGCGATTGGTCTCAAAAATTAAATTTTTGTCATTTTGTGGGTTGACACTGTGTTGCTTAACAGCGTCCAATTAGTGTCCTACTATTTATTATTTGGTTTTTTTTGTCAAAATAGGAACAAACAATTTTTCAATATATAATAGAATTGTTTTTATAAGTTATATTTTATACAATAAATTAGCAAAATTAACGCCAATTCTCCACATAGAGTATTCGGAAATTCATTGCCGAAACGCGTTTTTTTTAATCTATGAGCGGTGATTGGAATTACGATATTCTCAATTGAACAACAGAAAATTATAAGCCAGTTGGATTTACATCCTTGACCCGCAGTATGTACCCGCTAAAAGAGTAAAGACCCGTTCCATAAACTATTATTAATCAGTTTATGATCTGCTTCAGTGGCGTAGCTATCATAGGACAAAGTGGTGCATCAGGGCCCCGAAGCTGGGAGCCCTGGGCTTTGAAAACAGATGAAACATGATTTGAAAAACAGATGCTCCAAGCTTCGTTGAATAGTAGTAATTTGCAATTAAATAATCTTATGCGTCTGCTGAAGATATTTACTGATATGCAATTTTTTATCTATGCACCGGGGCCCTTGTCTACCTAGCTACGCCACTGATCTGCTTTTAAAATTGTTCATGGATATTGATTCATAACTGGCATACATTTGATTGATAGTTATGAAAACTACGCAAAAATATATTTACTACGTGTATAACTTTTAACATCATGACTATCGTGTTGTGATGTTGAGATTAGAATTATAATTATAAGTTTTGAAATATAAAATTGATGTCAGGGAAACATTACAAAATAGTCGTCAGAGTTTCTATGCGAAACATTGTGGACAAGTTTTTTTTTATTTCACATATTTTCAGACGGGCGAAGGCTTTTTGTTTTGTTTAATTACAGAATAAAGTTTTGTGTATTGTTTATGATATGCTTTACGGATTTTTATGTGTCGTGGCTGTCCACGTGCACCTGTGTGCAGCGTTTCATTTCACGGACGGAATTTCAATATTTTTGCCTCTTTATTTGGTTTTTCATTAATTGGTCGAAGTGGTCAGACATGTATGAAAACGTCTACTGGGGCCTTTGGCACCTCTTAGAAAGGAAACGAGAGAAATATTAAAGTAACAAAGGTAATATGTTCTACTGTCGTGAACAGGTGCAGCAGCGTTTCATTTCACGGACGGAATTTCAATATTTTTGCCTCTTTATTTGGTTTTTCATTAATTAGTCGAGTGGGTCAGACATGAATGAAAACATCTACTTGGGCCTTTGGCACCTCTTAGAAAGGAAACGAGAGAAATACTAATGTAAGATAGGTAATAATATGTTCTGACGCCCAAGCACAAACAACTGGTGATAATGTGTTAATATTATCATGTATATACAATTTGAAATTATTTTTCATACAACTGATACATGACGATAGAAATACAATAAAAACATAATAATTCAGTAGTTTAATCGTGAATTTAAAATATTTGTAGATCCCTTTATTATATCCCGTATTGAATTTTTAGGTATGTACATATACTTATATTTAAAATAAGTCACACCCAATGATAGCGACCATCAGATGCAATTTTGGAATATTTTAATTAATATAGTTCCATACACTTTTCCGGACCTACTACTATCTACCTTAGACCTAATTCTATAAAAATGCAATATATTCCATTTATAAAAAAGGCTTTATTTTGTTACAGACACGGCGAAAAATGGCGCAAATTCCGGTCTAAAGTTCAACGCCCTATCTTACAACCGCAAACTGTGAAGAAATACGTGACCCCCATCGAACTGGTGACTGAAGACTTTATCAAATATATGGAAAACGCCAGAGATGAGGCTGGCGACCTGCCGAAAGACTTTGACAATGATATACACAAGTGGTCTCTTGAATGTGAGTTTTTTATTTAATTAGAATATTAGACATTTTTTGTGTTATATATATCGACAGATGAGCGTGAGGTTAACTTGTCGTTAGAGAATGATACGCAGTCGAAGTATTTTTTACTTTGAGCTTTCGGTTTTTTTATAATCTCATTAATCCGGCACTTCAATAGACCGACACGTCCATTAATCCGGCACCCGGCACACGACATTTTATTTATTATGTATTATATATACAATTCAGTAATCCAAATATTCCAATAATCCGGCACCCTCTTTTAATAGTACCGGATTAGTGAGAGTCTTCTGTAATCACCACCGGCCATCCGTCACTCATACGTCTTATGCGTCGTCGGCCTTTAAAAAAATTATAGGCACGTTTCTTACGAACTAGGTCGTAGTCAGATGGAAACACTGAAGGCGGTAATTAATTCCACAGTTATATCAGAAGTAACTTTTTTCTACGGATAAGTTAATTCTACTATACCAATCCATATTCAATAAAATCATTTTTTGCACATATAAATACTATAAGAAACTTATGATATGAGAATTTTTGACGGGCTCGTTGGCGCGTTCGGTAGAATACCTGCCGTCCGCACTGCGCATCGATGGGCCGGGCATTGAAAGGGTGGGAGGAATATAGTAATTCCGACCGGGTAACGAACCACCATTCTTAGATGGAAAAACCGTGACCGTTTCGATTTCAGTCTACGGATTTCCGAATGCTCAAAGTAGAAAGTATGTCGACAGCGCACATTAACTGATGATCTGTGGCTGAGGTATCCACCTACCATTAAGTGAACCTCATTTGTATCATATCAAAATTATTAAAAAAAAATTAGAAAAAGAAATCCCAATGATTTTTTAGGTATCGGTCGCGTAGCCCTTGACGTACGGCTAGGTTGCCTCTCAAGCGATCTAACCGACAACTCGGAACCTCAGAGGATCATCGATGCCGCCAAGTTCGCTCTTCGTAACGTCGCAGTGTTGGAACTGAAGGCGCCATATTGGAGATACATCCCCACTCCGCTTTGGACGAAATACGTTAACAATATGAATTTCTTTGTCGAGTAAGTGATTTCATCTTATTTTTATATTCAATAAATTATACAAAGACGAGTTAGTTACATCATTTATAACTCAAGAATGGGTGCATCGATTTTCATGATGTGTGAAATAGCAGAAAGCTAATAAAATATTATCGGAAAACAATTTAAAAAAAATATATTCTTGGAACTATTTTACGCAATTGATAGCTTAGCTTATCTATCTATGTATATAAAACAAAGTCGTGTTAGTTATACCATTTATAACTCAAGAACGGCTACACCTATTTTAATGGTCTCTTATTTGTTTGATTCGTTAATCTCCCGAATAACAGAATAACTATTAAAATATCGGAAAAAATCCATAAAAAATAAAACGTGCAGAAATACACCGTCATCTCCCACAATTGACAGCACAGGTCACGCACGCTTATAGCTTTTTTGTAATAATTGATGTCCACTGCAAATCAGTGACATAGTATAGAATAGAAAGAGATTCATCATTAACTAAATGATTTAAATTTTCCAGGCTGTGTTCACGATACATCAACGAAGCCCTAGAACGTTTGAAGAGTAAGAAGGTGACGTCAGAGAACGATTTGTCCCTTCTGGAGAGAGTGCTGAAGAGTGAAGGAGACCCCAAGATAGCTACCATCATGGCTTTAGACCTTATACTCGTTGGCATTGATACGGTAGGTATCATTTGTATACAGCTTACAGGCATGATATTCGATATTTTTTTATATTAGATATCGACAGACGAGCATGAGGTTCACTTGACGGTAGGTGAAACCTCAGCCACAGAACATCAGTCAATGATGCGCTGTCGACCTACTTTTAGCTTCGAGCATACGGAAATCCATAGACCGAGACGCGCATTTCACGATTTTTATTTCTATGAACGCTGGTTCATACCCGGTCTGTATTTCGATATTCCTCCCACCCATTCAATGCCCTAAGTTACCAAACGTGGAAAAGACATGCTTACAGTTTTTTTTGTTGTTTTAATTTAATGGTTAATCATTAAAATGTATCTCTACAGATATCAATGGCCGTGTGTTCGATCCTCTACCAAGCGGCCACCAGGGTGCCGCAGCAGGAGAAGATGGCGGAAGAGATACGAAGAGTGCTGCCCGACCCCAGCAAACCGCTCACTTACGCGGACTTGGACAAACTGCACTACACTAAGGCTTTTGTTAGAGAAGTGTTCAGGTGAGTTTCCTTTAGTTTTATATTAGGTACTTACGTATGAAATTGGCAGTGGCGTAGTTAGATGGATAAGGGCCCCGGTGCAGAGAAAAAATCGCAATACCCCATCCGGCAATTTTTTTTTTTTTTTTTTTTTTTTATGTCAGATATCGACAGACGAGCATGAGGTTCACTTGATGGTAGGTGATACCTCAGCCACAGAACATCAGTCAATGATGCGCTATCGACCTAATTTTTACTTCGAGCATTCGGAAATCCATAGACTGAAACCGAAACGCGCAATATGCACTTCACGGTTTTTCCATCTATGAACGGTGGTTCGTTACCCGGTCGGAATTTAGATATTCCTCCCACCCGATCAATGCCCGAAGTTACCAGACGTGGGGAAAACATGCTTACAGAAAATTATAAGCATGTGCTCCCGGTGGGATTCGAACCCACGACCCATCGATGCGCACGGCAGGTGTTCTACCGAACGCGCCAACGAGCCCGTCATAATTTCAAAATTTCAGCAACTGCACAAAATTAATTATTTGCAAATTATTACTTATCAAGGGCGCTCGGCGCGTCCATTATCGGCGTTATAAAGCTCATTTCTTTCTTCTTCATTCTTTCATTCTGGAAAAAATAAAATTCCTGCAAGAATTTTTCTAGCTTCAAGAGTTGCTCCCCACTCTTTCCAAACCCCAGGGGGCCCTCTCAGCTTCAGGGCCCTGGTGCACTGCACCTCTTTGCCCTATGATAGCTACGCCACTGGAAATTGGTGTTTTATATGAAAAAAAAAAGCAAAACTATTTTTATTATAACATTTTTTTTATTTAATCAATCAAAGTATGTACCGTTGTTATCTATACACGTTTGCCATTTTATAAGGAGTTTTTTGATTCATTTGCTGTAAAAATTGCGGGAGCGAGAATCAATAAGTCTTTGAAGGCGTTTTGGACTCATCTGTATTGAATTTTATTCCAATTAAAAAAATATACAAATTCCGAAAAAAGTGTTAGTCGGTTGGTGCAAGTTCTGGGGAGTATGGTGGGTGACGGAGACATTTCAATCCCAGCTCTTCTAGATTTTCCACATCAGATCATCAGTCAATGATGCGCTATTGAACTATTTTTCACTTGGAGAATTCGTAGATCCGTAGACTGAAACCGAAACGCGCTATTTTTTCTCTTTTACTTCTCGGTTTTTTCCGTCTATGAAAGATTTTTCATCTGTTTAATGTTCAAAGAAATCACGTAGAGAAAAATAAAATGTGTCATACCTACTAGCAGGATTCGAATCCGCGGCTTATAGGAACGCAAGGCACTATCCAACCCGTCAAAATTGATTATATTGATATGGTAGCCCCAAACTTAGAATTAAAAAAAAATAATAACATAATTATTGTTGCTGTTGTTAGCTGACTACGAGTATTTCGCGTCATATCGCCTTCCAACGAGGGCGCTGATACATGACGACATGTAAATTGTTATTAGTCGCATCAAGTGATTTATTTTCTCTTTAAATATTTTGTTTTCGTATTATATATTACACAACGTGTAAAGCACAGTACAGCCGGCCTAGCATGACCGCCACGAGATATCTCGCGGACGAGAGAAGACAAACTAAGATGTAAGATATCTTGATATATTTATCTCGACATCGGCAATTTTGATAGAATAGGTATCTCGATCGACAAATATATCTATTTTTGATATTAAAAGTCGAGTTTTAAGTTTAATTGTCATATTGGACCCGGTAGAAATAAAGAGATAATCGATTAAAACCCGAGAAAACGATCGACAAAATTTTATCGCGATTGTGATGCTAGGCCGGCTGAAGTACTGTTATAAGTACCTCTAAGAATAATTGAATACTTTATTTTAAATAAATATTTCTATATTTAAAGTATTACGTAATATTGCAGCCTCATCTTCGTTAGCGAGATTCTAAAGTTTGTTTAAAATGACTGCCAAAATAATAAAAACATACCTAATTACATAATATATATTTGCTCGAATCAAAGTCGTAAACTCGATATATTATTTTTAATATGTTTAATGTTCATACAGAATGTATTCAACGGTGATTGGCAACGGAAGGACACTACAAGAAGATGACGTCATCTGTGGCTATCATATACCTAAAGGCGTAAGTAAATGCTCTTATGATTCAATATGTAGATTCATAGATGGAAAAACCGTGAAGTGAATATTGCGCGTTTCGGTTTCAGTTTATGGATTTCCGAATGCTCGAAGTAAAAATTAGGTCGACAGCGCATCATTGACTGATGTTCTGTGGCTGAGGTATCACCAGCAAGTGAACCTCATGCTCGTCTGTCGATATCTGACATAAAAAATATATGTCTGATGTCAACTGTCAAATGACATTCCTTTACTATTAATTGAAAGTTAAGTTGTATTTTAACGAGAGTAGCACACATTTAAAGGTTTTCCGGATTAAAATGCGATTATGTTATTAATCTCGACGTTTCGAGCATGCTCAGTAATCATATAATTGTTGTAAATTGAATTTTTATTAAGGAAATAAAAACGCTTTATTTTTTGAAGTTATACTTCTTTTGGCGCGTTTGGATGAGAGTGAATACATGACCTCCGCGCGCACGATGTCCCAAAAAACGACATGATGAAGTTGGCTACAGATGACCTGCGCGCGCACGATGTCCCATGAAGTTGGCTACAGAATAGAATTTGATTGATTTTAACATTTTTCTTCGATATTTACTGCAGTTTTGTTTTTTAAAATTTTTCATCATACGCCAAAGAAGTATAACTTCTAACGCGTGTACATAAGTACACACATAACTTTTTTATTATATTTTGTTTATATTCGAAATTTAAATTTCATTTTTTGTAATTCTTTTACCTGAAGGAAACTGTTTAAGGCATTGTGATTGTGTATGCATTTGTAACTGTCAATCCAATGCCTCAAAGGGACTCAGGAACTTACTTCATAACATATCTTCATTATCATTAGTCGAATGAAAATCATTGCTTCCGGCCGAATTCTCGAACGCTAATCAACATTGAGGTGTATTTAAAAGTATCTCTAACTCTTTCATTACGAAGGTAAAATGAAAGACAGAACCATTTTTTTTATGTCAGATATCGACAGACGAGCATGAGGTTCATTTGATGGTAGGTGATACCTCAGCCACAGAACATCAGTCAATGATGCGCTGTCGACCTACTTCAAGCATTCGGAAATCCATAGACTGAAACCGAAACGCGCAACATGCACTTCACGGTTGTTCCATCTATGAACGGTGATTCGTTACCCGGTCGGAATTTAGAATTTCTCCCACCCGAGCAATGCCCGAAGTTACCAGACGTGGGGAAAACATGCTTACAGAAAATTATAAACATGTGGTCTCGGTGGAATTCGAACCCACGAGCCATCGATGCGCACGGCAGGTGTTCTACCGAACGCGTCAACGAGCCCGTCAGTCATTCACGAATTCAAGGTCGACCAGTCACCACAAGTAGCACCCGTTCACGAGTATGACGCATGGCCAGCCATCGGCCCCCTCGCTACAATTTACGGAGAGGGACAACCCGACGCATGGACGCCACCACAAGCAATGACATTAATATGAAAATATTTTGGGGCCAGGGGCCTCCACTCCTTTGTTACACCAAGGCATCTAGATCCAGCCCTGCCCATGCGCCAAACAACTCTAGAACTTACTTATTAGTAACCTATTTTCATCATCATTAGTCTTAGTCTATCTATATTATCACTAACTAGCAATTGCCCCCGCAACCCCCCTTGTGGGTGGAATTTCGTGAAATCCGTTCTTAGCTGACCTCTACTCGGCGAAAGGAATATTCCAACCATATTTCAAGTCGCTACGCCTTATGGTTCCAGAGATATCGTGATGAGTCATTATTTAGGTCTCAGGAATCTCTTTTATATATATAGATTGACTCATTGTTATCAGGTTCAAGTGGTATTCCCGACGATAGCGACCGGCAATATGGAGCAGTTCGTATCCAACCCCGAGGAGTTCAGGCCCGAGCGGTGGATGGAAGGGGGCGGACGCTTGCACTCCTTCGCCTCCCTCCCGTACGGCTTCGGCGCTAGGATATGTCTGGGAAGACGGTTTGCTGATCTCGAGATACAAGTCCTTTTGGCTAAGGTACTGTTTTTCATTATAACTGTTTAATTATTGTGTAGAATCCCTTTTGACGCACACTGCCACACAGCTGCTATATAGATAGATACTTAGATTAATAATAATTGGTCTCCGCGCGCTACGACTAGATACCGCGCTATAAAGAAAAAACAGGTTCCTGAATGCGGCAACTCAATATTGTAGTATGTGTAAAACACTGAGATTTTAGGGTTATATTATTTTACTGTGAAATTTATGGCGATTAATACAATTCTTACTGATGGTATGTGATGTCAGTATCTTTCTTGTTTCTTGTAGTATTATTTTTATAGTTTGACTACGTAAACCGGCATTTTGCTCTGGCGGTACGCCGCGGCCGCGCCGAATACGGCGTAGTGTTAGTTTTGGCATTTTTCAAGCCGCCAACGGTATCTAGTCGTAGCGCGAGACCAATTATTATTAATCTATGAGTGTAGCATTAAATTTGTTTTGTGTTTAATTATTTCAATAAAAGATGAACTTTAATGTAATATAGATATTTACTTCAACCGTAGTTAGTTTTTAAAGTTTACAATAAATAAAAGAATGCATAAAATTTAAATGATCTTTAATCATTTCAGTTGCTACGTCGCTATCGGTTGGAATATCACCATGAGCCACTCGAGTACGCGGTGACGTTCATGTACGCGCCGGACGGACCGTTGCGTCTACGCATGATCGAACGATAGAGCATTTTGAATTTAGAACGTTAGTCTAAGTTCTTTCAATCAACATTTCAGTTCTCAATTGTTACGGAATCGATTTTTAAATTTAGAATAAGTTAATTTAATCTCAGTTATAAATATTAACAAAAAAAGATTTTTTGAATTTATAATATTTTGATTTAGTATCAGTTATAAATTGTAACTAAAACGATTATTTGAATTTAGAATATTTTTTTTTATTCTCAGTTATAAATTGTAACTAAAACGATTTTTTGAATTTAGAATATTTTGATTTCGTCTGAAGTTCTAACTTGTAAATAACTTATTTGAAATTTTTAAATTTAGAATGTTTTGAATTTACTTTTTTAGATATTATTATTCTATTTAATTCAATATGTTCATAACCTTCTTCATTCATAATAGGTGACTAGCTAATGTCACGCCGCCTGATTAATAAATCTCTATTTTTTATTCATATATTTTTATTCGAATTCGAAGAAAATATTGTCTTATAGATTCTAGAAATTGAAGTAATAAAAATTCTGGATTGCCTAATAACATTTAAATATGCGCATCAAAAATTCTTGCCCCTACCGGGACTCGAATTCGAGACCAATGGTTTTAAAAATTAGGTTTATAAGAAAAAGTAAAATTATCTTAAGTGCAAATTTTTATTCCAAAATCAGTCCAATATTTCTCACTGGGAAAATGTTTTTGAGTTTTCTATAAACAGATTCTAAATAACCTTTTGTTCGTTACTTGCTGATGTTTGAAAAGCCCTTATGATGATAAATAGTACTATTTGAGTTTTTTAGATATTGGCCAATTTCTACCGTAATACGATGCCTTATTTAGGTATATTCTACAAACTTTTGGTACTCAAACGAAACTCTCTAAGCTTTTAAATAAAATACTGTATACCGGATTAAAACGCGGTTTATTGTTTAAATTATTTATCCCGACGTTTCGGATTAAAAAGAGTGGCGGCGAATTTCTTGCCAGTTCTTCTCGTCCGCTCTACGCCCTTGATTTGTGAACTGGTAGTAAATGTAAAATTAGAAGCATTTAATATTAGTAATATTAGTAATTTAATATGTATTATTTTTTATTGACGTTCATAGATGTACATTGTGTTACCTAAATTAATAGATTATTTTTTAATTTAATTGAATTAAATATGGCAACTTTGTGACATTTCAAATATAAGACAACTGTCATCTTTCAGTCTCCCGCGACCACGGTTGCTGAAAAGCATCCGAAACGTCGGGATAAATAATTTAAACAATAAATCGCGTTTTAATCCGGTATACAGTATTTTATTTAAATGTGTGATACTCGCGTTAATAAAAGACAATATTACTCTCTAAGCTTACTCATTATTTTTGTATAAATAATAGAAATGTATAAATTATTGATTGAGCAAAATTTATTTTATATAACCTTAAAATAAGACCTAAATATAAGTTTGTATAATATTATATACTTGTAAATAAATATTTTTTAACACTTGTTTTTTTTGTCTAATTCTTAACTCCTGCAACAATAAGTAAGACATGGCGTTAAGACGCTGTTCAAAAATAAGATATAATAACATAAGAATCTGTAAAGTATCGTCAATAATAATTTTAGCAAAGATAGTAAATAAAAGGAAGGCCCTCACTACCACCTTTCATGCTTTTTTATTCAACCTTTTCGATCGTCTCAATGATTCGGATATATTTCTAGGAAAAGCATGTCTCAGTTTATTTAAACATATTATATTCAAAAAGACTTACCACTTAAATACAGTTTAAAAAGAAATTAAAATTTTGACAGGTTTTTTCATTTATTTTTAGTTTAAAAAATTAAAAAGTAAATTTTAAATTGCTCTACAAAATGTTATGCAAAGTTTTCATCTGCTTATTATAAAAACATTATATAATTAATACATTAGCAGGATACAGAAGGATCTCTTGTCAATAACGAAATAATATTTAATAAGTGAAACAGGTACCTATATACTACTTACTACGGAAGACATACGCACCATCCGCTGATTTTGTTTGCAAATCGCCTAGGCAATAAAATAGCTATTAATATGAGATTATGTACGTTTACGACTATGTCTACGCAATAATTAAAGGTGCGGTATCATTTGTTATAGTAATAAAATTCAATCGTCGACTCCGTCTGCGTAGAATTAGTACTACGCTTAGCTTATTTTTATCTAATGTAAGATGTTTGTTTATCAATATTCTTACGGCCTCATTCATAAACGTATTATAAGCTTGTTATAGTTATTTGTTTCCTTCGTTCTGTAGTATTTTTATATTCGATATTATTGAAATACAATATTATTCTTATCGCGGAAAGGTTACGTATTTACTACATATTAAGGCATTTTCGCTTGATAGTAATATCACTTCATATTATAAAACAAAGTCCTCCGCCCCGTCTGTCTGTCTGTTCATGATCAACTCAAAAACTATTGAACGGATTTTCATATTAGTTTCATTTATATCGATAGATTGATTCATGAGGAAGGTTTAAGTGTAGAATCTTTTATTCATCGGTTATCAAGGTTTTGTGTAAATTGGCTGAAATATATCGATAATTGTTGGAAGTGTCGGAAAACGTCAAGCCGCCTGGGAGATTTCATTGAAAACGTTGCCCTTGGGCCTTGATCCTTTTGTGATATACCCATATAATTAAGGCATGGTGGGATATTCCTCTTTTATAGATCTACAAAAAAGTCCGCGATGGCATATATCTATCTTTTAAGGATAGCTTACTATATATTCTATCTTCAAAAAAAATGGTCACTTTACCCGGATACAGTATTAATCCTTATCAATTTAAATACGTTAGTTACCTTAAGCATTTCATGCACATTATTTTAATCTTTTAGACCATAAAAATTAAATGAATATCTTTGGAGTTATCGCAAAAAAAATTACGCGTGCGATTGCGACCCTGCGACAAAGAAAAATAGGCATAATACGCTGTAGTACAAATCTATAGGGGTAGTAGCCGTGTGAAGTAGGGGCGGGTATTAAAAAGATAGCCAAAAGGGTTCCAAAGATAATAAATGGTATTATATTATGTATGATATCTGCAGTGGCGTAGTTAGGTGGACAAGGTGCAGATAAAAAATCTGATCCACCCACAAATTTTTTCAGCAGCTGAACAAAATAAATTATTTGCAAATTATTACTCATCAATGGCGTTCGGTGCGTCCATTTTCGGCGTTATAAATGCTAATTTAAATCTTGAAAAAATAAAATTCTTGCGAGATTTTTTCAAGTTTCAAGAGCTGCTTGGAGCCTCTTTCCAAAGCACAGGAGGCCCTCTCAGCTTCAGGGCCCTGGTGCACTGCACCACTTTGCCCTATGATAGCTACGCCACTGGATATCTGCTACCTTTTGATTGATGATTGATTTATTACCACTGAATACCTGCTACCTCTATGATTTACCAATTTTATTATTGAGCAATAAATCCTCCTTATCTTATTGGTAATAGTTCATTTCAACTATGTAAGGCGGGATTAACTCCACTTAAGTCAAATTGAGCTATGCTTAAAGCTCTTTTATCTCTGCTCATTACTTAATTTAACACAGATATAATGATAATTTATGTAAACTATGAGCCATAAATACATACTTTAAAAACTTGTAATTGAAAACTAAACATAATATTCAAATAAAATACTGTATACCGGATTAAAACGCGATTTATTATTTATATTGTTTAAATTATTTATCCCGACGTTTCGGATGCTTTTGAGCAACCGTGGTCTTCCCGCGACCGCGGTATACAGTATTTTATTTAAATGTGTGATACTCGCGTTAATAAAAGACAATATTAATAACATAATATTCGTTAAATACACTGTTATCAAGAACCTACCAAAAATAATAAATTTATGGAAGAAATAATTGAATATTCAGTTAAATACGTTTTTAATCTTATAAGATGCTGAGCATTTTTATACATAGGTAGATACCTATTTGCTTGCAATTTCACACGTGACTGCTAAAAATGTAAATTCTTTTATCATACATAAACTTGCAAATAAGCTATTGTATGTGGAAATTGTCTCGTTTGACGGAGTTTTAATTAAGCATTTTTAACAACTTAATAAGACTTAAGTTTTTTAAAAGTCAAGGCACTGTGTTGAAAGCGAAAAGCACTTAAAATAATATAACGTATAGGTCATTTTGAAAGGGCTTATGAACCGGTGAAGGTCATTTTACATACTTAATTTAATTTCATTGCATTCAATATGATTATCTTCGCAATATTTTGTGATAAAATCAATACAATCTTGAATTAATTATTTAACAGCGATCCGCCCGGCTTCTTCTTCAGCCTGTATTCATCCACTGCTGGACGAAGGCCTCTCCTAAAGCGCACCATTTTCTTCTGTCCCCTGCTCTTCGCATCCAATGTCTTCCCGCCACTTTTCGTAGATCGTCACTCCAGCGTGCAGGCGGTCTTCCCACACTGCGGCTACCAAGACGTGGCCTCCACTGTATGATAGTTCGACTCCACCTGTTTTCAGCATTTCGGGCAATATGCCCAGCCCACTGCCACTTCAGTCTACTTACTTTGAAAGCCACGTCGGTGACTTAAGTTCTCTCACGGATAATATTATTTCTAATCTTATCCCTGAGAGAAACCTCGAGCAAGGCTCTCTCCATAGCGCGCTGGGCTTCCCTGAGCATGTTCAACAATTGAATCGTTAGGGTCCATGTCTCTGCGCTATATATGTAAGAACAGGCAGAATGCACTGATCAAAGACTTTGGTCTTCAGACATTGTGGTATAGGCGAAGAAAATATATGCCATAGCTTTCCAAAAGAAAATATTTGCCCCGGCTTCGCACGGGTTCAATGTAGATGTACTATATAATATACACAAAAATCTTATGAGAGTCGCTCATAATGTAGCTTTCTATTGGTTAATGTAAAATCGGTCGAGGAGTTTTTGAGTTAAATCGTAACAAACAAACTGACAAATGTTTCGTCTTTATAATATTAGTATAGATTTAGGTTTATTTATTAAGAAGAGATTTACTGTGTCTCGGAGTTAAATGGCTACCGCTGAAAATTGGTGCTATGCTTCGATCAACAATATACCTTTGATTATTTATATATAATCTAAGCAATATACTATGTCAATGGTGCTATGACTATTTTTTTTTATATAATATAATAACTAGCACTTACCAAGTAAGTACTCAGAGCACATGCAATCTAGTCTATCACTTAAGGCTAAAAACAGGTTTTTTCTATCCTAAATTAGCTATGACAATTGACATAATTTAAATATTATGTCAATGGCTGTGTCACAGATAATCCTAAGTTTGTGATCCATTTCGCGCACTCTAAACTGGCGTGATCTGTGGGAATAACAAGGATATATTTTATGTTGGACTTTTTATGACAGGATGCATTCCTACAAGTCTCAGATTAGTACTTAATCTGGGCTACAAGTAGTTCTTATATTTCTTTTTTCACAGAATAAAACAGTCTGTCGTGTTCGATAACTGGGATTATTGATTTTCGTGAAAATAATGATTTTCATTTAATATAAGTCTAAAGATTTTCACTTATTGTTAGTGTGATTTAATCAGTTAGTCAACACACGTACATGTACATTGTACATATATAAAAATTGATGTTTGTATCTATAAAATTGCTAAACTCTCACAGCGATTGATCGATGACCATGAGAATTGGCACGAACATGTATTTTTTCATGGAGGTTTTTGTGCTTTGTAACTCGCCACCAGTCAGTTCTTTATTTTTATGGTATTCTACTGTGGGGCGCAGTGGCTGACGTAGATGCCATATTCATTCTCCAGAAAAGGGCAATTCGTGCAATTTATAATCTTGGCCCCGGCGAGTCTCTGAGAGAATTATTTAAAGAAATTAATATACTCATGTTGCCTTCCCTTTACATTCTAGAGAATATCATGTTTGTTCGTAAAAATTTGCATCAATTCACTGTCAAAAGTGACATTCATTCTATAAATACCAGGAATAAGCATAAAATAGTAGTCCCAAAATATAGATTAGCAAAATCGAATAAATCGTTTCTTGGGAATTGTGTCAGATTCTACAACAGGCTACCGAAGTGTGTAACTGATCTTACGAATAAAAAGTTCAAAAACGTCATCAAAGGAATCCTAATTAAAAAAGCGTATTATAAAATCCAAGACTATGTTGACGATAAAGATGTATGGCGCTAATTCATCTCTGCATGTGCGGCTTCCCTGGCAACTTGCGCTGTGCAAGTGTGTGTATCTAATAGTAAAAACTCAATTTTCTTTTGCATTGTATAGAATCTCTGTATACCTTGCATTATATAAACTTCTCAGCCGATTATTACTATTGTAACCGAGTCTTAGTAAGCTAAACCATTGTTGAAAAGAGTGTCCATGGAGTTTCTTGCCGGTTCTTCTCCATGAGACCCACTTTTTGGAACCGTGCAACTAGACGTTTCATAAGAGCCTGCAAAGGCCTATTTGAAATAAAAAACTTTTGATTTTGATTGATTTTGATTTTTATATTATTTGTAATTTTCTTTAACTAAGCATTCTCTTTCGATAGCAATAGAAATTTACGTTGTTAATAACATTTTAAAAGTAGGTTTGCGCTACAAAACAAAGTATTGCAATTCCGATTAAAGATACTAAGGGGCAGTAGAAAGAGTTGCACCTCAGCTTATTAGGTGAATCGTTTAGAAAATTGCTTCGCGAACTTAGCGAACCTGTATTTAGTCATTAAACAAGTTATAAATGCAGGCTTCGTTTCTAACTCTATAATATTAAAGGCATTAAAGTAGAACCTCGATTATCCGAACCCTTAATTATCCGAACGATGCCTTAGTCTATCCGAACGCTCAATTATCCGAACGTTGGCATGATGATTTTTTTATTTTTTTTTTATTTTATATTTATAGTAAGTGCCCAAACGGGCAGACGGCTCACGTGATGGTAAGTGATCACCGCCGCCCATAGACATCCGCAACACCAGAAGGCTTGCAGGTGCGTTGCCGGCCTCTAAGAAAGATGTAGGCTCGCTTCTTGAAGGTTTCCAAGTCGTATCGGTTCGGAAAAACCGCCGGCGAAAGCTGATTCCACAGAGTGGTTGTGCGGGGCAAGAAGTGTCTTAGGAATCGCGCAGTTGTGGACTTCCAGACATCAAGATGGTATGCGTGGTATTTTTGACGCGATGTCCGATGGCGAAGTTCAGCGGCCGGGATTAAACCGAACAATTCCTCCGAGCATTCCCCGTGATAAATGCGATAGAAGATGCAGAGCGAGCCTACATCTCTACGCAACGCCAAAGGGTCGAGCCGGTCGGAATGAGCCTGATCATCGACGATTCGAGCCGCTCTACGTTGGATGCGGTCAAATGGAAGGAGTTGGTACTGGGGAGCCCCCGCCCAAAGGTGAGAACAATACTCCATGTGTGGCCGAATTTGCGCCTTATAAAGTAGCAGGCGATGGGCCGGCATGAAGTATTGCTTCGCCTTATTGAGCACACCAAGCTTTTTAGAGGCCAATTTGGCCTTCCCTTCCAGATGACCCCGAAACTGAACGTCGCTCGATATGTCTACACCAAGTATTCCAATACTAGCTGCGGCAGTCAGGGGAGTACTCTCGAAATGAGGAGATACGACGAATAGTGACTTTTTAGCGAGGGAAATTAGGGAAAATTTAGGGAAAATGTTCGGTGTCGAGCAAAAAATGCTCGGCAAAATGTTCGGCAAAATGTTCGAAGTCGAGCAAAAAAATGTTCGGTTTCAAGCAAAAAATGCTCGGCGTGATGTTCGGTGTCGAGCAAAAAATGTTCGGAATCGAGCAAAATATGTTTGGAGTCGAGCAAAAAATGCTCGGCAAAATGTTCGGAGTCGAGCAAAAAATGCTCGGCAAAATGTTTGGAGTCGAGCAAAAAATGCTCGGCAAAATGTTCGGTGCCGAGCAAAAAATGTTCGGTGTCGAGCAAAAAATGCTCGGCAAAATGTTCGGCGTCGAACAAAAAATTCTCGGCAAAATGTTCGCAGTCGAGCAAAAAATGTTCGGCAAAATGTTCGGTGTCGAGCAAAAAATGTTCGGAGTCGAGCAAAACATGCTCGGCAAAATGTTCGGAGTCGAGCAAAATATGTTCGGAGTCGAGCAAAAAATGCTCGGGAAAATGTTCGGTGTCGAGCAAAAAATGCTCGGCAAACTGTTCGGAGTCGAGCAAAAAATGCTCGGGAAAATGTTCGGAGTCAAGCAAAATATGTTCGGAGACGAGCAAAAAATGCTCGGCAAAATGTTCGGTGTCGAGCAAAAAATGCTCGGCAAAATGTTTGGAGTCGAGCAAAAAATGCTCGGCAAAATGTTCGGTGTCGAGCAAAAAATGTTCGGAGTCGAGCAAAAAATGCTCGGCAAAATGTTCGGAGTCGAGCAAAATATGTTCGGAGTCGAGCAAAATATGTTTGGAGTCGAGCAAAAAATGCTCGGCAAAATGTTCGGAGTCGAGCAAAAAATGTTCGGAGTCGAGCAAAAAATGCTCGGCAAAATGTTTGGAGTCGAGCAAAAAATGCTCGGCAAAATGTTCGGTGTCGAGCAAAAAATGTTCGGCAAAATGTTCGGTGTCGAGCAAAAAATGTTCGGAGTCGAGCAAAAAATGCTCGGCAAAATGTTCGGAGTTGAGCAAAATATGTTCGGAGTCGAGAAAAAATGCTCGGGAAAATGTTCGGTGTCGAGCAAAAAATGCTCGGCAAAATGTTCGGAGTCGAGCAAAAAATGCTCGGGAAAATGTTCGGAGTCGAGCAAAATATGTTCGGAATCGAGCAAAATATGTTTGGAGTCGAGCAAAAAATGCTCGGGAAAATGTTCGGAGTCGAGCAAAAAATGCTCGGCAAAATGTTTGGAGTCGAGCAAAAATTGCTCGGCAAAATGTTCGGTGTCGAGCAAAAAATGTTCGGCAAAATGTTCGGTGTCGAGCAAAAAATGTTCGGAGTCGAGCAAAAAATGCTCGGCAAAATGTTCGGAGCCGAGCAAAATATGTTCGGAGTCGAGCAAATAATGCTCGGGAAAATGTTCGGTGTCGAGCAAAAAATGCTCGGCAAAATGTTCGGAGTCGAGCAAAAAATGCTCGGGAAAATGTTCGGAGTCGAGCAAAATATGTTTGGAGTCGAGCAAAAAATGCTCGGCAAAATGTTCGGAGTCGAGCAAAATATGTTCGGAGTCGAGCAAAAAATGCTCGGCAAAATGTTCGGAGTCAAGCAAAATACGTTCGGAGACGAGCAAAAAATGCTCGGCAAAATGTTCGGTGTCGAGCAAAAAATGTTCGATGTCGAGCAAAAAATGTTCGGAGTCGAGCAAAAAATGCTCGGCAAGATGTTCGGAGCCAAGCAAAAAATGCTCGGGAAAATGTTCGGAGTCGAGCAAAATATGTTCGGAATCGAGCAAAATATGTTTGGAGTCGAGCAAAAAATGCTCGGGAAAATGTTCAATTAAATCAAAAGCTTTGCTTAAATCTCGGAATCATTTCTGAATCATCTGAAACATCACTACGGAAACATCACCACGGAAACATCACTACGGAAACATCATCACGGTAACATCACTACGGAAACATCATCACGGAATCATCACGGAATCACCACGGAAGGTCACCACGAAAACATCACTACGGAATCAGCATCACGGAATCATCATCACGGAACCAACGCCACGGAATCATCACGGAATCACCACGGAAACATCACCACCGAAACATCACTACGGAAACATCATCACGGTAACATCACTACGGAAACATCATCACGGAATCATCACGGAATCACCACGGAAGGTCACCACGAAAACATCACTACGGAATCAGCATCACGGAATCATCATCACGGAACCAACGCCACGGAATCATCACGGAATCACCACGGAATCGTCACCACGGAAACATCACTATGGAAACATCATCACGGAATCACCACTACGGAAACATCATCACGGAATCATCACGGTATCACCACGGAAGGTCACCACGAAAACATCACTACGGAATCAGCATCACGGAATCATCATCACGGAACCAACGCCACGGAATCACTACGGAATCGTCACCACGGAAACATCACTATGGAAACATCATCACGGAATCACCACTACGGAAACATCACCACGGAATCATCATGGAATCACCACGGAATCGTCACCACGGAACCAACACCACGGAATCATCTCGGAATCTCCAAGGAATCGTCACCACGGAATCATCACTACGGAATCATCTCGGAAAATATGTTCGGAATCGAGCAAAATATGTTTGGAGTCGAGCAAAAAATGCTCGGGAAAATGTTCGGTGTCGAGCAAAAAATGCTCGGCAAAATGTTCGGTGTCGAGCAAAAAATGTTCGGTGTCGAGCAAAAAATTCTCGGCAAAATGTTCGGAGTCGAGCAAAAAATGCTCGGCAAAATGTTTGGAGTCGAGCAAAAAATGCTCGGTAAAATGTTCGGTGTCGAGCAAAAAATGTTCGGAGTCGAGCAAAAAATGCTCGGCAAAATGTTCGGAGTCGAGCAAAAAATGCTCGGCAAAATGTTCGGAGTCAAGCAAAATATGTTCGGAGACGAGCAAAAAATGCTCGGCAGAATGTTCAGAGTCGAGCAAAATATGTTCGGAGTCGAGCAAAAAATGCTCGGCAAAATGTTCGGAGTCAAGCAAAATACGTTCGGAGACGAGCAAAAAATGCTCGGCAAAATGTTCGGTGTCGAGCAAAAAATGTTCGGCAAAATGTTCGGTGTCGAGCAAAAAATGTTCGGAGTCGAGCAAAAAATGCTCGGCAAAATGTTCGGTGTCGAGCAAAAAATGCTCGGCAAAATGTTCGGTGTCGAGCAAAAAATGCTCGGCAAACTGTTCGGAGTCGAGCAAAAAATGCTCGGGAAAATGTTCGGAGTCAAGCAAAATATGTTCGGAGACGAGCAAAAAATGCTCGGCAAAATGTTCGGAGTCGAGCAAAAAATGCTCGGCAAAATGTTTGGAGTCGAGCAAAAAATGCTCGGCAAAATGTTCGGTGTCGAGCAAAAAATGTTCGGAGTCGAGCAAAAAATGCTCGGCAAAATGTTCGGAGTCGAGCAAAAAATGCTCGGCAAAATGTTTGGAGTCGAGCAAAAAATGCTCGGCAAAATGTTCGGTGTCGAGCAAAAAATGTTCGGCAAAATGTTCGGTGTCGAGCAAAAAATGTTCGGAGTCGAGCAAAAAATGCTCGGCAAAATGTTCGGAGCCGAGCAAAATATGTTCGGAGTCGAGCAAATAATGCTCGGGAAAATGTTCGGTGTCGAGCAAAAAATGCTCGGCAAAATGTTCGGAGTCGAGCAAAAAATGCTCGGGAAAATGTTCGGAGTCGAGCAAAATATGTTTGGAGTCGAGCAAAAAATGCTCGGCAAAATGTTCGGAGTCGAGCAAAATATGTTCGGAGTCGAGCAAAAAATTCTCGGCAAAATGTTCGGAGTCAAGCAAAATACGTTCGGAGACGAGCAAAAAATGCTCGGCAAAATGTTCGGTGTCGAGCAAAAAATGTTCGGAGTCGAGCAAAAAATGCTCGGCAAGATGTTCGGAGCCAAGCAAAAAATGCTCGGGAAAATGTTCGGAGTCGAGCAAAATATGTTCGGAATCGAGCAAAATATGTTTGGAGTCGAGCAAAAAATGCTCGGGAAAATGTTCAATTAAATCAAAAGCTTTGCTAAAATCTCGGAATCATTTCTGAATCATCTGAAACATCACTACGGAAACATCACCACGGAAACATCACTACGGAAACATCATCACGGTAACATCACTACGGAAACATCATCACGGAATCATCACGGAATCACCACGGAAGGTCACCACGAAAACATCACTACGGAATCAGCATCACGGAATCATCATCACGGAACCAACGCCACAGAATCATCACGGAATCACCACGGAAACATCACCACGGAAACATCACTACGGAAACATCATCACGGTAACATCACTACGGAAACATCATCACGGAATCATCACGGAATCACCACGGAAGGTCACCACGAAAACATCACTACGGAATCAGCATCACGGAATCATCATCACGGAACCAACGCCACGGAATCATCACGGAATCACCACGGAATCGTCACCACGGAAACATCACTATGGAAACATCATCACGGAATCACCACTACGGAAACATCATCACGGAATCATCACGGAATCACCACGGAAGGTCACCACGAAAACATCACTACGGAATCAGCATCACGGAATCATCATCACGGAACCAACGCCACGGAATCACTACGGAATCGTCACCACGGAAACATCACTACGGAAACATAATCATGGAATCATCACGGAATCACCACGGAATCGTCACCACGGAAACATCACCACGGAATCATCACGGAATCACCACGGAATCGTCACCACGGAATCACCACCACGGAATCAGCATCACGGAAACATCACCACGGAATCATCACCACGGAACCGTCATCACGGAATCATCAACATGGAAACATCACTACGGAGACATCATCACGGAAACATCACTACGGAAACATCATCACGGAATCATCACGGAATAATCATGGAATCACCACGGAATCGTCACCATCTCGGAATCATCTGAAACATCACTACGGAATCATCTCGGAATCATCACCACGGAAACATCACCACGGAGTCATCATCACGGAACCAACACAACGGATTCATCTCGGAATCATCACGGAACCATCACCACGGAATCATCATCACGGAATCATCAACATGGAATCATCTCAGAATCATCACCACGGAATCGTCATCACGGAATCATCAACATGCAATCATCTCGGAATCATCACAGAACCATCACCACGGAATCATCACGGAATCATCATCACGGAAACATCAACGTGGAATCATCTAGGAATCACCACGGAATCGTCACCATGGAATCATCAACATGGAATCATCATCACGGAATCATCATCACGGAATCATCTCGGAATCATCATGGAAACTTTAATTTTCAATACATTTTTCGATACTTTTTTCGATAAATTTTTAAAGCTCGAGATTTATAGCCACGTATCATGACAAGTTGATTTCGATTTCGGACATAATATGATTCGCACCAACGATATAACGATCCATGGATACTTCTAAAATTGGATTTCTGATATTTTTTTCATCAACAAGTCATGATCAATTAAATCAAAAGCTTTGCTAAAATCTGTGTATATAGCGTGAACCTCCTGGCCTTCATCAATTGCCTCGGCGAAATCTTCTATAAAACCAACTAAGTTTGTAGTAGTAGACTTTTTTGGTAGAAAACCATGTTGTTCTGGATGAATTTTTTGTTTAATGTGCCAATAAATTTTCTGTTGTACTAAAGATTCTAAAAGTTTACCGGTTGCCGGAAGAATAGATACTGGACGGTAATTCGACACAACATTTCTATCACCACTTTTGTGTATTGGCGTTAAACGTGCTGCTTTCCACTGTGTTGGAAATATACCATCATGTAAAGATCTGTTATACAGTATTGATAATACTTTTTTCGATAATTTTTTCGATACTTTTTTCGATACTTTTTTCGATACTTTTTTCGGTAAATTATTCGATACTTTTTTCGAAAATTAAGAGAAAGAGAAGAGTAAGAGCATCACCATGACATATGGAAGTCGAGCACCGTAAGATTTACGCGCAACTTCATTCCACGTACAACAAAATTGTGGAATGAATTGTCGCCTTCAGTTTTTCCAATTAATTATGACCTCGCTGGTTTCAAAAAACGAGCCTACAGATTTTTAAAAGGCCGACAACGCATCTGAGACCTTCAAGTCCTAGATGTCCATGGGCGGTCGTGATTAGTTACCATCAGGTAACCCACCTGCTCGGTTGTCTGCTCTGAAATAAAAACGTACGTAGTACGTAAGTACCGTAAGTCACGGAACCATCACGGCATCATCACCACGGAATCATCATCACGGAATCATCACCACTGAATCATCACCACGGAATCGTCATCACGGAATCATCATCACGGAATCATCTCGGAATCATTACGGAACAAACACCACGGAATCATCTCGGAATCATCACGGAAACATCACTACGGAAACATCATCACGGGATCATCACGGAATCACCACGGAATCACCACGGAATCACCACGGAATCGTCAACACGGAATCATCACCACGGAATCATCACGGAATCACCACGGAATCGTCACCACGGAAACATCACTACGGAAACATCACCACGGGAACTTCACTACGGAAACATCATCACGGAAACATCACTACGGAAACATCACCACGGAATCGTCATAACGGAATCATCACCACGGAATCGTCATAACGGAATCATCATCACGGAATCGTCATAACGGAATCATCACCACGAAACATCACTACGGAAACATCACGGAATCATCACGGAATCACCACGGAATCGTCACCACGGAAACATCACCACGGAATCATCACGGAATCACCACGGAATCGTCACCACGGAATCGTCACCACGGAAACATCACCATGGAATCATCACGGAATCACCACGGAATCGTCACCACGGAATCACCACCACGGAATCACCACCACGGAATCAGCATCACGGAAACATCACTACGGAAACATCATCACGGAATCATCACGGAATAATCATGGAATCACCACGGAATCGTCACCATCTCGGAATCATCTCGGAATCATCTGAAACATCACTACGGAAACATCACCACGGAAACATCACTACGGAAACATCATCACGGAATCATCACGGAATCACCACGGAAGGTCACCACGAAAACATCACTACGGAATCAGCATCACGGAATCATCATCACGGAACCAACGCCACGGAATCATCACGGAATCACCACGGAATCGTCACCACGGAAACATCACTATGGAAACATCATCACGGAATCACCACTACGGAAACATCACCACGGAATCATCATGGAATCACCACGGAATCGTCACCACGGAACCGACACCACGGAATCATCTCGGAATCTCCACGGAATCGTCACCACGGAAACATCACCACGGAAACATCACGGAATCATCAACATGGAATCATCTCGGAATCATCACCACGGAATCATCTCGGAATCATCACCAACACCAACACCACGGAATCATCACGGAATCATCACGGAATCAAAATGTTCGGAGTCAAGCAAAATATGTTCGGAGACGAGCAAAAAATGCTAGGCAAAATGTTCGGAGTCGAGCAAAAAATGCTCGGCAAAATGTTCGGAGTCGGCCAAAAAATGCTCGGCAAAATGTTTGGAGTCGAGCAAAAAATGCTCGGCAAAATGTTCGGAGTTGAGCAAAATATGTTCGGAGTCGATAAAAAATGCTCGGGAAAATGTTCGGTGTCGAGCAAAAAATGCTCGGCAAAATTTTCGGAGTCGAGCAAAAAATGCTCGGGAAAATGTTCGGAGTCGAGCAAAATATGTTCGGAATCGAGCAAAATATGTTTGGAGTCGAGCAAAAAATGCTCGGGAAAATGTTCGGTGTCGAGCAAAAAATGCTCGGCAAAATGTTTGGCAAAATGCTCGGCAAATTGTTCGGAGTCAAGCAAAATATGTTCGGAGACGAGGAAAAAATGCTAGGCAAAATGTTCGGAGTCGAGCAAAAAATGCTCGGCAAAATGTTTGGAGTCGAGCAAAAAATGCTCGGCAAAATGTTCGGTGTCGAGCAAAAAATGCTCGGCAAAATGTTCGGAGTTGAGCAAAATATGTTCGGAGTCGAGAAAAAATGCTCGGGAAAATGTTCGGTGTCGAGCAAAAAATGCTCGGCAAAATTTTCGGAGTCGAGCAAAAAATGCTCGGGAAAATGTTCGGAGTCGAGCAAAATATGTTCGGAATCGAGCAAAATATGTTTGGAGTCGAGCAAAAAATGCTCGGGAAAATGTTCGGTGTCGAGCAAAAAATGCTCGGCAAAATGTTTGGCAAAATGCTCGGCAAAATGTTCGGAGTCAAGCAAAATATGTTCGGAGACGAGGAAAAAATGCTAGGCAAAATGTTCGGAGTCGAGCAAAAAATGCTCGGCAAAATGTTTGGAGTCGAGCAAAAAATGCTCGGCAAAATGTTCGGTGTCGAGCAAAAAATGTTCGGCAAAATGTTCGGTGTCGAGCAAAAAATGTTCGGAGTCGAGCAAAAAATGCTCGGCAAAATGTTCGGAGTTGAGCAAAATATGTTCGGAGTCAAGAAAAAATGCTCGGGAAAATGTTCGGTGTCGAGCAAAAAATGCTCGGGAAAATGTTTGGAGTCGAGCAAAAAATGCTCGGCAAAATGATCGCAGTCGAGCAAAAAATGTTCGGCAAAATGTTCGGTGTCGAGCAAAAAATGTTCGGAGTCGAGCAAAATATGTTCGGAGTCGAGCAAAAAATGCTCGGCAAAATGTTTGGAGTCGAGCAAAAAATGCTCGGCAAAATGTTCGGTGTCGAGCAAAAAATGTTCGGAGTCGAGCAAAAAATGCTCGGCAAAATGTTCGGAGTCGAGCAAAATATGTTCGGAGTCGAGCAAAAAATGCTCGGCAAAATGTTTGGAGTCGAGCAAAAAATGCTCGGCAAAATGTTCGGTGTCGAGCAAAAAATGTTCGGCAAAATGTTCGGTGTCGAGCAAAAAATGTTCGGAGTCAAGCAAAAAATGCTCGGCAAAATGTTCGTAGTCGAGCAAAAAATGCTCGGCAAAATGTTTGGAGTCGAGCAAAAAATGTTCGGGAAAATGTTCGGTGTCGAGCAAAAAATTCTCGGCAAAATGATCGCAGTCGAGCAAAAAATGTTCGGCAAAATGTTCGGTGTCGAGCAAAAAATGTTCGGAGTCGAGCAAAATATGTTCGGAGTCGAGCAAAAAATGCTCGGCAAAATGTTTGGAGTCGAGCAAAAAATGCTCGGCAAAATGTTCGGTGTCGAGCAAAAAATGTTCGGAGTCGAGCAAAAAATGCTCGGCAAAATGTTCGGAGTCGAGCAAAATATGTTCGGAGTCGAGCAAAAAATGCTCGGCAAAATGTTCGGAGTCGAGCAAAATATGTTCGGAGTCGAGCAAAAAATGCTCGGGAAAATGTTCGGTGTCGAGCAAAAAATGCTCGGCAAAATGTTCGGAGTCAAGCAAAATATGTTCGGAGACGAGCAAAAAATGCTCGGCAAAATGTTCGGAGTCGAGCAAAAAATGCTCGGCAAAATGTTTGGAGTCGAGCAAAAAATGCTCGGCAAAATGTTCGGTGTCGAGCAAAAAATGTTCGGAGTCGAGCAAAAAATGCTCGGCAAAATGTTCGGAGTCGAGCAAAAAATGCTCGGCAAAATGTTTGGAGTCGAGCAAAAAATGCTCGGCAAAATGTTCGGTGTCGAGCAAAAAATGTTCGGCAAAATGTTCGGTGTCGAGCAAAATATGTTCGGAGTCGAGCAAATAATGCTCGGGAAAATGTTCGCTGTCGAGCAAAAAATGCTCGGCAAAAAGTTCGGAGTCGAGCAAAAAATGCTCGGGAAAATGTTCGGAGTCGAGCAAAATATGTTTGGAGTCGAGCAAAAAATGCTCGGCAAAATGGTCGGAGTCGAGCAAAATATGTTCGGAGTCGAGCAAAAAATGCTCGGCAAAATGTTCGGAGTCAAGCAAAATACGTTCGGAGACGAGCAAAAAATGCTCGGCAAAATGTTCGGTGTCGAGCAAAAAATGTTCGGTGTCGAGCAAAAAATGCTCGGTAAAATGTTTGGAGTCAAGCAAAATATGTTCGGAGACGAGCAAAAAATGCTCGGCAAAATGTTTGGAGTCGAGCAAAAAATGCTCGGCAAAATGTTCGGTGTCGAGCAAAAAATGTTCGGCAAAATGTTCGGTGTCGAGCAAAATATGTTCGGAGTCGAGCAAATAATGCTCGGGAAAATGTTCGCTGTCGAGCAAAAAATGCTCGGCAAAACGTTCGGAGTCGAGCAAAAAATGCTCGGGAAAATGTTCGGAGTCGAGCAAAATATGTTTGGAGTCGAGCAAAAAATGCTCGGCAAAATGTTCGGAGTCGAGCAAAATATGTTCGGAGTCGAGCAAAAAATGCTCGGCAAAATGTTCGGAGTCAAGCAAAATACGTTCGGAGACGAGCAAAAAATGCTCGGCAAAATGTTCGGTGTCGAGCAAAAAATGTTCGGTGTCGAGCAAAAAATGCTCGGTAAAATGTTTGGAGTCAAGCAAAATATGTTCGGAGACGAGCAAAAAATGCTCGGCAAAATGTTTGGAGTCGAGCAAAAAATGCTCGGCAAAATGTTCGGTGTCGAGCAAAAAATGTTCGGAGTCGAGCAAAAAATGCTCGGCAAAATGTTCGGAGTCGAGCAAAAAATACTCGGCAAAATGTTTGGAGTCGAGCAAAAAATGCTCGGCAAAATGTTCGGTGTCGAGCAAAAAATGTTCGGCAAAATGTTCGGTGTCGAGCAAAAAATGTTCGGAGTCGAGCAAAAAATGCTCGGCAAAATGTTCGGAGTCGAGCAAAAAATGCTCGGCAAAATGTTTGGAGTCGAGCAAAAAATGTTCGGGAAAATGTTCGGTGTCGAGCAAAAAAATCTCGGCAAAATGTTCGCAGTCGAGCAAAAAATGTTCGGCAAAATGTTCGGAGTCAAGCAAAATATGTTCGGAGACGAGCAAAAAATGCTCGGCAAAATGTTCGGAGTCGAGCAAAAAATGCTCGGCAAAATGTTTGGAGTCGAGCAAAAAATGCTCGGCAAAATGTTCGGTGTCAAGCAAAAAATGTTCGGAGTCGAGCAAAAAATGCTCGGCAAAATGTTCGGAGTCGAGCAAAAAATGCTCGGCAAAATGTTTGGAGTCGAGCAAAAAATGCTCGGCAAAATGTTCGGTGTCGAGCAAAAAATGTTCGGCAAAATGTTCGGTGTCGAGCAAAATATGTTCGGAGTCGAGCAAAAAATGCTCGGCAAAATGTTCGGAGTCGAGCAAAATATGTTCGGAGTCGAGCAAAAAATGCTCGGCAAAATGTTCGGAGTCGAGCAAAATATGTTCGGAGTCGAGCAAAAAATGCTCGGGAAAATGTTCGGTGTCGAGCAAAAAATGCTCGGCAAAATGTTCGGAGTCAAGCAAAATATGTTCGGAGACAAGCAAAAAATGCTCGGCAAAATGTTCGGAGTCGAGCAAAAAATGCTCGGCAAAATGTTCGGAGTCGAGCAAAAAATGCTCGGCAAAATGTTTGGAGTCGAGCAAAAAATGCTCGGCAAAATGTTCGGTGTCGAGCAAAAAATGTTCGGCAAAATGTTCGGTGTCGAGCAAAAAATGTTCGGAGTCGAGCAAAAAATGCTCGGCAAAATGTTCGTAGTCGAGCAAAAAATGCTCGGCAAAATGTTTGGAGTCGAGCAAAAAATGTTCGGGAAAATGTTCGGTGTCGAGCAAAAAATTCTCGGCAAAATGATCGCAGTCGAGCAAAAAATGTTCGGCAAAATGTTCGGTGTCGAGCAAAAAATGTTCGGAGTCGAGCAAAATATGTTCGGAGTCGAGCAAAAAATGCTCGGCAAAATGTTTGGAGTCGAGCAAAAAATGCTCGGCAAAATGTTCGGTGTCGAGCAAAAAATGTTCGGAGTCGAGCAAAAAATGCTCGGCAAAATGTTCGGAGTCGAGCAAAATATGTTCGGAGTCGAGCAAAAAATGCTCGGCAAAATGTTCGGAGTCGAGCAAAATATGTTCGGAGTCGAGCAAAAAATGCTCGGGAAAATGTTCGGTGTCGAGCAAAAAATGCTCGGCAAAATGTTCGGAGTCAAGCAAAATATGTTCGGAGACGAGCAAAAAATGCTCGGCAAAATGTTCGGAGTCGAGCAAAAAATGCTCGGCAAAATGTTTGGAGTCGAGCAAAAAATGCTCGGCAAAATGTTCGGTGTCGAGCAAAAAATGTTCGGAGTCGAGCAAAAAATGCTCGGCAAAATGTTCGGAGTCGAGCAAAAAATGCTCGGCAAAATGTTTGGAGTCGAGCAAAAAATGCTCGGCAAAATGTTCGGTGTCGAGCAAAAAATGTTCGGCAAAATGTTCGGTGTCGAGCAAAATATGTTCGGAGTCGAGCAAATAATGCTCGGGAAAATGTTCGCTGTCGAGCAAAAAATGCTCGGCAAAAAGTTCGGAGTCGAGCAAAAAATGCTCGGGAAAATGTTCGGAGTCGAGCAAAATATGTTTGGAGTCGAGCAAAAAATGCTCGGCAAAATGGTCGGAGTCGAGCAAAATATGTTCGGAGTCGAGCAAAAAATGCTCGGCAAAATGTTCGGAGTCAAGCAAAATACGTTCGGAGACGAGCAAAAAATGCTCGGCAAAATGTTCGGTGTCGAGCAAAAAATGTTCGGTGTCGAGCAAAAAATGCTCGGTAAAATGTTTGGAGTCAAGCAAAATATGTTCGGAGACGAGCAAAAAATGCTCGGCAAAATGTTTGGAGTCGAGCAAAAAATGCTCGGCAAAATGTTCGGTGTCGAGCAAAAAATGTTCGGCAAAATGTTCGGTGTCGAGCAAAATATGTTCGGAGTCGAGCAAATAATGCTCGGGAAAATGTTCGCTGTCGAGCAAAAAATGCTCGGCAAAACGTTCGGAGTCGAGCAAAAAATGCTCGGGAAAATGTTCGGAGTCGAGCAAAATATGTTTGGAGTCGAGCAAAAAATGCTCGGCAAAATGTTCGGAGTCGAGCAAAATATGTTCGGAGTCGAGCAAAAAATGCTCGGCAAAATGTTCGGAGTCAAGCAAAATACGTTCGGAGACGAGCAAAAAATGCTCGGCAAAATGTTCGGTGTCGAGCAAAAAATGTTCGGTGTCGAGCAAAAAATGCTCGGTAAAATGTTTGGAGTCAAGCAAAATATGTTCGGAGACGAGCAAAAAATGCTCGGCAAAATGTTTGGAGTCGAGCAAAAAATGCTCGGCAAAATGTTCGGTGTCGAGCAAAAAATGTTCGGAGTCGAGCAAAAAATGCTCGGCAAAATGTTCGGAGTCGAGCAAAAAATACTCGGCAAAATGTTTGGAGTCGAGCAAAAAATGCTCGGCAAAATGTTCGGTGTCGAGCAAAAAATGTTCGGCAAAATGTTCGGTGTCGAGCAAAAAATGTTCGGAGTCGAGCAAAAAATGCTCGGCAAAATGTTCGGAGTCGAGCAAAAAATGCTCGGCAAAATGTTTGGAGTCGAGCAAAAAATGTTCGGGAAAATGTTCGGTGTCGAGCAAAAAAATCTCGGCAAAATGTTCGCAGTCGAGCAAAAAATGTTCGGCAAAATGTTCGGAGTCAAGCAAAATATGTTCGGAGACGAGCAAAAAATGCTCGGCAAAATGTTCGGAGTCGAGCAAAAAATGCTCGGCAAAATGTTTGGAGTCGAGCAAAAAATGCTCGGCAAAATGTTCGGTGTCAAGCAAAAAATGTTCGGAGTCGAGCAAAAAATGCTCGGCAAAATGTTCGGAGTCGAGCAAAAAATGCTCGGCAAAATGTTTGGAGTCGAGCAAAAAATGCTCGGCAAAATGTTCGGTGTCGAGCAAAAAATGTTCGGCAAAATGTTCGGTGTCGAGCAAAAAATGTTCGGAGTCGAGCAAAAAATGCTCGGCAAAATGTTCGGAGTCGACCAAAAAATGCTCGGCAAAATGTTTGGAGTCGAGCAAAAAATGTTCGGGAAAATGTTCGGTGTCGAGCAAAAAATTCTCGGCAAAATATTCGCAGTCGAGCAAAAAATGTTCGGCAAAATGTTCGGTGTCGAGCAAAAAATGTTCGGAAAATGTTCGGAGTCGAGCAAAATATGTTCGGAGTCGAGCAAAAAATGCTCGGCAAAATGTTTGGAGTCGAGCAAAAAATGCTCGGCAAAATGTTCGGTGTCGAGCAAAAAATGTTCGGACTCGAGCAAAAAATGCTCGGCAAAATGTTCGGAGTCGAGCAAAATATGTTCGGAGTCGAGCAAAAAATGCTCGGCAAAATGTTCGGAGTCGAGCAAAATATGTTCGGAGTCGAGCAAAAAATGCTCGGGAAAATGTTCGGTGTCGAGCAAAAAATGCTCGGCAAAATGTTCGGAGTCGAGCAAAAAATGCTCGGGAAAATGTTCGGAGTCGAGCAAAATATGTTCGGAATCGAGCAAAATATGTTTGGAGTCGAGCAAAAAATGCTCGGCAAAATGTTCGGAGTCAAGCAAAATATGTTCGGAGACGAGCAAAAAATGCTCGGCAAAATGTTTGGATTCGAGCAAAAAATCCTCGGCAAAATGTTTGGAGTCGAGCAAAAAATGCTCGGCAAAATGTTCGGTGTCGAGCAAAAAATGTTCGGAGTCGAGCAAAAAACGTTGGTTCCGTGATGATGATTCCGTGATGATGTTTCCGTAGTGATGTTACCGTGATGATGTTTCCGTAGTGATGTTTCCGTGGTGATGTTTCCGTAGTGATGTTTCAGATGATTCCGAGATGATTCCGAGATGGTGACGATTCCGTGGTGATTCCATGATTATTCCGTGATGATTCCGTGATGATGTTTCCGTAGTGATGTTTCCGTGATGATTCCGAGATGATTCCGTGATGATGATTCCGTGATGACGATTCCGTGGTGATGATTCCGTGGTGATGGTTCCGTGATGATTCCGAGATGATTCCGTGGTGTTGGTTCCGTAATGATTCCGAGATGATTCCGTGATGATGATTCCGTGATGACGATTCCGTGGTGATGATTCCGTGGTGATGGTTCCGTGATGATTCCGAGATGATTCCGTGGTGTTGGTTCCGTAATGATTCCGAGATGAAATGAAATGAAATGAAATGAAAAAAAAATTTATTTCAAGGTAGGTACATACAAAAACTTACGTACTAAACGAATTATAAAATATTACAACTGAGTACCTTGAAAAAGGAGTCAGCTCAGTTTTTGTTGTGCTATCTATCGATATCACAACACTGGTTTTCAGTGACACCATATAAAAAAGAAACAAAAAAATAAAATAAAATAAGATAAAAATGAAAGAGAATAAAAAGAGATGATTCCGTGATGATGATTCCGTGATGACGATTCCGTGGTGATGATTCAGTAGTGATGATTCCGTGATGATGATTCCGTGGTGATGTTTCCGTGGTGATGATGCCGTGATGGTTCCGTGACTTACGGTACTTACGTACTACGTACGTTTTTATTTCAGAGCAGACAACCGAGCAGGTGGGTTACCTGATGGTAACTAATCACCACCGCCCATGGACATCTAGGACTTGAAGGTCTCAGATGCGTTGTCGGCCTTTTAAAAATCTGTAGGCTCGTTTTTTGAAACCATAATTAATTGGAAAAACTGAAGGCGACAATTCATTCCATGTTGATAATTCCGTGATGACGGTTCCGTGGTGATCCTTCCGTGGTGATGTTTCCGTAATGCTGATTCCGTGGTGGTGATTCCGTGGTGACGATTCCGTGATGATTCCGTGGTGATGTTTCCGTGATGACGGTTCCGTGGTGATCCTTCCGTGGTGATGTTTCCGTAATGCTGATTCCGTGGTGGTGATTCCGTGGTGACGATTCCGTGATGATTCCGTGGTGATGTTTCCGTGGTGACGATTCCGTGGTGATTCCGTGATGATTCCGTGATGATGTTTCCGTAGTGATGTTTCCGTGGTGATGATTCCGTGATGACGATTCCGTGGTGATTCCGTGATGATTCCGTGGTGATTCCGTGATGATTCCGTGGTGATGTTTCCGTGGCGACGATTCCGTGGTGATTCCGTGGGTGATTCCGTGATGATTCCGTGATGATGTTTCCGTAGTGATGTTTCCGTGATGATTCCGAGATGATTCCGTGGTGTTTGTTCCGTAATGATTCCGAGATGATTCCGTGATGATGATTCCGTGATGACGATTCCGTGGTGATGATTTCGTGGTGATGTTTCCGTGATGATTCCGAGATGATTCCGTGGTGTTGGTTCCGTAATGATTCCGAGATGATTCCGTGATGATGATTCCGTGATGACGATTCCATGTTGATGATTCCGTGATGATGATTCCGTGGTGATGGTTCCGTGATGATTCCGAGATGATTCCGTTGTGTTGGTTCCGTGATGATGACTCCGTGGTGATGTTTCCGTGGTGATGATTCCGAGATGATTCCGTGGTGATGATTCCGAGATGATTCCATGTTGATGATTCCGTGATGTTTCCGTGGTGATGTTTCCGTGGTGACGATTCCGTGGTGATTCCATGATGATTCCGTGGTGATGTTTCCGTAGTGATGATTCCGTGATGCTGATTCCGTAGTGATGTTTTCGTGGTGACCTTCCGTGGTGATTCCGTGATGATTCCGTGATGATGTTTCCGTAGTGATGTTTCCGTGGCGATGTTTCCGTAGTGATGTTTCCGTGGTGATGTTTCCGTAGTGATGTTTCCGTGGTGGTGTTTCCGTAGTGATGTTTCAGATGATTCCTAGATGATGCCGTGATGATTCCGAGATGATTCCGTGATGATGATACCATCAGGTAACCCACCTGCTCGGTTGTCTGCTCTGAAATAAAGACGTACGTAGTACGTAAGTACCGTAAGTCACGGAACCGTCACGGCATCATCACCACGGAAACATCACCAAAGAATCATCATCACGGAATCATCACCACTGAATCATCACCACGGAATCATCAACATGGAGTCATCATCACGGAATCATCACCACGGAAACATCACTACGGAAACATCATCACGGAATCATCACGGAATCACCACGGAATCGTCACCACGGAATCATCACCACGGAATCATCACGGAATCACCACGGAATCGTCACCACGGAAATATCACTACGGAAACATCATCACGGAATCATCACGGAATCACCACCACGGAATCAGCATCACGGAGTCATCAACATGGAGTCATCATCTCGGAACCAACACCACGGAATCATCTCGGAATCATCACGGAAACATCACCACGGAAACATTCCACGGAACCATCAACATGGAATCATCTCGGAATCATCACCACAGAATCATCTCGGAATCATCACGGAACCATCACCACGGAATCATCACGGAATCATCACCACGGAATCGTCATCACGGTATCATCAACATGGAATCATCATCACGGAATCATCATATCTGAATCATCACGGAATCATCTACACGGAATCGTCATCACGAAATCATCACGGCATCATCACCGCGGAAACATCACCACGGAATCATCAACACGGAATAATCAACACGGAATCATCATCACGAAATCATCAACATGGAGTCATCATCACGGAATCATCATCACGGTATCATCTCGGAATCATCACGGAACCAACACCACGGAATCATATCGGAATCATCACGGAACCATCACGGAATCATCACCACGGAATCGTCATCACGGAATCATCATATCCGAATCATCACGGAATCATCAACAAGGAATCGTCATCACGAAATCATCATCTCATTACATAACATTGTTTTACTTGGGGATTTCAATATTAACTTTTTCGATTCCAATCACATAAATTACAAAAAACTTGGAACATTTCTAAACACTTTTAAATTGAAACAACATGTGACCGAGGCAACACATTTCACCTCTCAAACGGAAACACTATTAGATTTAATATGCACACATATCCCCGTATCATGTGTTACAGTAGATCATATTGAAAGTCTAAGTAGCCATGCGTTTATATCACGTGTTTTAAATATAAATAAAGAACAACCTATTCCAAAACAGATTGTGTATCGACCGATAAAAGACATCAATGCGAATGATTTTATGCAATCATTAAGTAACATCCAGTGGAATAAATTATTAGTATTAGAAAATGTTGATGAAATTGTAATCTCATTAACATCGATATTATTATCTTTATTTGACATTTATGCACCGAAAAAATATATTAAAATCAGATATAATACATACCCGTGGATTACATACAATATAAAGATGATGATGCAGTGTCGTGATGAAGCCCAATTAAGGGCACGCAAAAGTAAGCTTGAAACACACAAACAATTTTATAAGGAATTAAAAAATTATGTTAAGTCCGCAATAGAAAGAGAGAAACAAGTATATTTTGATATGTACATAAACTCAAATATCAATAAACCTCAAGTAGTGTGGAAGCATATCAAACAAAATACTCAAATCACTGCTAAAAAAGAATATACATTACCACCTCACCTCGCAAGTCCTAATGAAATTAATAATAGTTTTCTTAATATTCCTGGCAGTTGCGAGATTCCTCTATCTACTCTTACATATTATGAGTTCCATCGCCATAGTGACTCCGTTTTTGATTTTAAACCAGTAGATGAACAAACGGTTTTTCAGACTTTGAATGAGTTGAAATCGCAAGCCGTGGGAACTGATGATATCTCTTTGGATATGATTAAGCTGACTACAGCAAAAACTCTTACTGTACTTACTCATATCATAAATACGTCCTTGTCTACAAGTAGATTTCCTGACTTATGGCGTCATGCTCTAGTGCGTCCTATACCGAAAATCGAGAATCCAAATGATTTTAAAGAACTTCGTCCCATAAGCATACTTCCTTGTTTTTCAAAGGTAATTGAGAAGATTGTGCATAAGCAGCTAATGGGCTTCCTGGAATATAATGGCATATTACCGGATCACCAATCAGGGTTTAGAAAACGCAGAGGTACAACTACAGCACTAATGGACGTAGTCGACAATATTCTTACTGCACAAGATGATGGAAAGGGTACAATTTTATTACTGCTTGATTACTCGCGTGCATTTGATACCATAAATACTAGCCTGCTTCTCTCCAAACTAAGTTACTATGGATTGAGTCCCAAAGCAATAAAATGGTTCCACAGTTACCTAAGTTATCGAACCCAAACTGTAGTCATTACACAGGAAGATGGAAGTAGGTCTTTCTCTGATTGCCGTGTTCTTGAGCGCGGTGTACCTCAGGGATCAATATTAGGACCGTTATTATTTATCTTGTACAGTGCCGATGTAGTAAAACACATTGAACATTGTAAATATCAAATATATATAGATGATATAGATGATTAGCAGCAGAAAACCTTATAAATTCAGACATCAACAAAATCTATACTTGGTCTGTAAATAATTCACTAGTTCTTAATCCGTCTAAGACCAAATTCATGATACTGGGAACCCCTAAAGTCGTTGAAAAAATTGAACGTCTTAATCCTAAAATAGTTATTAATAATAAAGTTATTGAACGAGTTCACGAGGTTCGTAATCTAGGAGTAATATTTGAAGAGAATCTTAGATTCGAGAAACATATTAACACTACAATCGCAAACTGTTTTTATCGTTTAAAAGTCCTGTACCGCATTAGAAACTATTTAGATACAAATCTTCGTGTCAGGTTGTGTGATGCTTTAGTCCTTTCTAAATTTAATTATAATGACACTACGTATGGTCCTAGACTACTTGCCCGAAACAAAAGTGCTATACAACGTGTGCAAAACGCCTGCGCCCGGTTCTGTTGGGATATTCCATACAGAAATCATATTAGTCCGTATCTTAAAGAAGCCAATATTTTGAACATGGAAGGCCGGAGACAGTTACACTTCGCTTGTATGCTTTTCGGAATTATACAGACAAAAACGCCAGCATATCTTTATTTGAAACTGTTATGGGCAAACGAGGGCAGAGTGTTGAACTTCATCACAAGGAACATTGCACAGGCGAGGCTCTGTCCCCCCATGCACCATACTGCGGCTTTTAGGGGAAGTTTCAAGTACAATGCCACCAAGTGCTGGAATAATTTACCACCACCGCTACGAGGTTTACATTCAGTTACAAATTTTAGAATAAAATACAAAAAATATATATTGCTAAATACAAACTTACATCCCCAGCCTTGGTGAGCACTGTAATTTTACTAGATAAAACAATTATATTTTATTTTTTATATATTTACATGCATAAAGAAGTTTGAGTTTTATTTTTATTATTACGTTTATTTTTTAGTTACATTTCTTATACATTTTAAATTTTATGTATTATGTATTTTTGTGCCACAATCATTACCATTACCTCCTGACTTACGAGTAGAATAATGTCAAATGTCAGTTCAGCTCCAAATGTCACAAAACGGGGTCACTGAAAATCAGTGTTGTGCTTATTAAAGTATGAGCACAACTGTAACTGAGTAGACTCCAGTTTTGGAAGACCAGTGCCACACAGCTCATTTAGTTATTAAGATTTTGGTTTTTGTATTTACGATTAAGCTGTCTTACAATTGTTTTCATTTATTAATTTTTTTGTATGTGTGGTAAAGTTTTCTTCCAAAATAAATTAATTTTCATTTCATTTTCATTTCATTTCATTTCATCTCGGAATCATCTCAGAATCATCACGGAATCATCACGGAATCATCTTCACGGAATCATCACGGAATCACCAACACGGAATCGTCATCACGAAATCATCATCTCGGAATCATCTCAGAATCATCACGGAACCATCACCACGGAATCATCACGGTATCATCACCACTGAAACATCACCACGGAATCGTCACTTTTCTCGATACTTTTTTCGATACATTTTTAGACATTTTTTTCGATATATTTTTCGATACTTTTTTTGATACTTTTTTCGATACTTTTTTCGATACATTTTTCGATACATTTTTCGATACATTTTTCGATACTTTTTCCGATACTTTTTTCGATAAATTTTTCGATACATTTTTTGATATTATTTTCGATATATTTTCGATACTTTTTTCGATAAATTTTTCGATACTTTTTTCGATACTTTTTTCGATATATTTTTCGATACTTTTTTCGATACCTTTTTCGATACATTTTTCGAAACTTTTTTCGATACATTTTTCGATACATTTTTCGAAATATTTTTCGATATATTTTTCGATACTTTTATCGAAAAGAAAAAGAGAAAGAGAAAGAGAAAGAGAAAGAGAAACGGAATGTACACCAACAAAGTACGCCACGGAATGTACGCCGCGAAATGTACGCCACGGAAAGTACGTCACGGAATGTACGCCACGGAAAGTACGCCACGGAATGTACGCCACGTAGTGTATGCCACGGAATGTACGCGATGTTAAGTATGCCACAAAATGTACGCCACGAAATGAACGCCACGGAAAGTACGCCACGAAATGAACGCCACGGAAAGTACGCCACGGAATGTACGCCAAGGAATGTACGCCACGGAATGTACGCCACGGAAAGTACGCCACGGAATGTACGCCACGGAAAGTACGCCACGGAATGTACGCCACGGAAAGTACGCCACGGAAAGTACGCCACGGAATGTACGCCACGGAATGTACGCATTTGGCCGAGTATTTTTTGTTCGACTCCGTTCATTTTGCTCGCCTCCGAACATTTTGCCGAGCATTTTTTGCTCGACTCCGAACATTTGGCCGAGCATTTTTTGCTCAACTCCTAACATTTTGCTCGCCTCCGAACATTTTGACGAGCATTTTTTGCTTGACTCCGAACATTTTGCTAGACTCCGAACATTTTGACGAGCATTTTTTGTTCGACTCCGTTCATTTTGCTCGCCTCCGAACATTATGCCGAGCAGTTTTTTTCGCCTCCGAACATTTGGCCGAGCATTTTTTGCTTGACTCCGAACATTTTGCTCGCCTCCGAACATTCTGCCGAGCATTTTTTGCTCGATTCCGAACATTTTGCCGAGCAATTTTTGCTCGACTCCGAACATTTTGCCGAGCATTTTTTGTTCGTCTCCGAACATTTTTCTCGACTCCGAACATTCGGCCGAGCATTTTTTGCTCGACTCCGAACATTTTGCCGAGCAATTTTTGCTCGACTCCGAACAGTTTGCTCGAATCCGAACATTTTGCTCGCCTCCGAAAATTTGGGCGAGCATTTTTTGCTCGACTCCGAACATTTTGCCGAGCATTTTTTCTCGAATCCGAACATTTTGCCGAGCATTTATTGCTCGACTCTGAACATTTTGCCGACCACTTTTTGCTCGATACCGAACAATTTCAGAACATTTTTGCCAGCATTTTTTGCTCGACTCCGAACATTTTTTGTTCGACTCCGTTCATTTTGCTCGACTCCGATCATTTTGCTCGACTCCGAACATTTTGCTCGAATCCGAACATTTGGCGAGCATTTTTTGCTCGACTCCGAACATTTTGCCAAGCATTTTTTCTCGAATCCGAATATTTTGCCGAGCATTTTTTGCTCGATTCCGAACATTTTGCCGAGCATTTTTTGATCGACTCCGATCATTTTTCTCGACTCCGAACATTCGGCCGAGCACTTTTTGCTCGACACCGAACATTTTGCCGAGCATCTTTTGCTCGACGCCGAACATTTTGCCGCCCACTTTTTGCTCGATACCGAACATTTTCAGAACATTTTGCCGAGCATTTTTTGCTCGGCTACGAACATTTTGCTCGACTCCGAACATTTTGCAGAGTAATGTGCTTGACGCCGAACATTTTGTCGAACATTTTTTCATCAACTTCGTTCATTTTGCCGAGCATTTTTTGCTCGACACCGAACATTTTGCCGAGCGTCAGGCGTGCCACCACTCCAAGAGTTTGGTGACATTTTTTAATATAATGTAACGGTTATTTTAAATAAGCTTTCTTCTCAAGTTACTAATCTAGGAATCCTCCTGCATTAAAAATTCAAGACTTCTTAAATATTATAAATCAAGTCTACTTTCGCAATGTTAATTATGTACCCACTTTGGAAGTTTAATAATCTACACAGCTCTGGGTTAACGACGTTTATATGCGGTGCTCTGAATAGACAATGTGTACTCTCTGTTAACATTTTTATTTTCTTACAGAGGAAAGAGCGCGAACAAGTGGAAAAATAATTATAAACCAGTTGAAATTGCATACAACTGACAGTTTGATGATACGAATACATTCGCAAGTTGTTCGTGGCCTCCGATTAAAAAAAAACATAACATACAGTCATAATATATTTGCGGATCTGCCTGAATAAATTAAAAAAAAAAAATTCAAAATTCTTTTATTTCTTCTTAACATTGTACACTAAATTTATACAGGGTTTAGAGTGTCCTTTTAAGTGAAAATCACCTGTCACAGGATACTCTGCTCTTCCGTTACAAATATGGTTTTATACAAATAGATAAGAATAACAAAATAATATAAAATAAAGAAAAACAAAACAAGCGTGTTATTTACTACTTATTAATCTACTGCCTTATACATGCTCTTGCATGATTGTTTATCTGTGTGCGTGTGTGAGTGTGTGTGTGTGTGTGTGTGTGTGTGGGGGTGGATGTGTGTACGTGTTTGTGTGTGTGCGTGTATGTGTGTGTGTGTTCGCGCGCGTATATATGTGTATGTATGATTGAGAGTTCGAGTTCGTGAATTAGGTAATTAAATCTTCTATTTCGTCATAATTAAGGGAAAGAAGCCATTTTGTGACAGTATTATTGCATTCCTTACGATTAATCTTGTAGATATTAAGTTTTTTGTTTATTACATTACACAGAAAGACAGAACGAATAAAGAATTGCCTTTTAGCAAACGTTGTTTTAGCAAACTGAGTTTTTATTACTTCTTTTTTACGACCTGTGTCTTTTGAAGGTTCATAAATAGTGGTTTTGTGTATTTTTAATATGGTTTGTAGGATATATAATTTTCTTATAGATAAAAGGCCACATTGTTTATATAATTCTACTGTAGAAAATCTATAGGGCTTCGAATACATGACTTTTAACAAACAGGTTTGACCTCTCTCAAGGGTAATAATTTTAGTTTTAACCGCCCCTCCTTGGGGAGGAATGCAGTAAGTGATTATAGATTGTGCTAATACAATATAGATCTGTTTTAAAAGGTTTTTACTAGGTATGTGACGTAGTGTTTTAAAAATAAATAAGTAAAAGTATTGCATAATATAACGAAAGATAAAAGATAAAGCTTTAGATTGTACAAGAGATTCACTAAGATTAATTTAAAGAGAAAGTCATTACTATTAATGGCATAATGACTCTCCTTTCGATTTTATATCTATATAGTAGCTAAATGTAATTTTAGTCTTATTGTATTACCTATCATGTTACTCGTGATATAGTTTTCGTAACGAGACGGGGATCTGTTTCCATTGTACAAAGGTTAAGTTTATTATTCTATATGTAACGATTTGAGTCTGAATTGGGACGTGATGTGTTGTGCAGCTGTCTTGCATTTTGATTCACTAACTAAAGTATTAAACGAGTGAGAGATTCCGTCTGAGTAACAAATCACATTCATAGATAAAATAATCGTGAAGGGCCAATTGTCTGTTTTAATTTTAGTCTATGGGATATGAAATGATTTTAGTAAAATCGAAAAAACAACAGGGAATCAGTCGGACGTCTGTTGCCAAATGGTTTCAAAAATAATGATCAGCTAAATTCGAATATGAATTTGAAAATCAAGTTAGAAGTTCTAATTTCAAAATCCATTACTCCCTGCGCTTACCAATAATATTTGGATTTTTTTTATATATGAATATGATTCCAAGTACACATAAGTAAAATGGAGTAAAAACTAATTACAATAGAACTTAAAATGACAGATTATATGTATAAATCTCACTAAAACTACCTCAGAGTCATGATTGGTTTAAATGGGTCGCAAGTTCGAAATCTCCCCTGTCAATGAAAGGTTAATAACTTTCTGTATACTCGTTTTTCCTAGTCTGTAATATCAAAGAGACGTGAAGTACATGTGGCCTAGCATGACCACCACGACATATTTCGCGGACGAGAGAAGACAAACTAGGATGTAAGATATCTCGATATATCGACATCGACAATTTTGATAGAAAATATTTCTTGATCGACAAATATATCTATTTTTGATATTAAAAGTCGAGTTTTAAGTGTGATTGTCATGTTAGGCCCGGAAGAAATAAAGAGATAGTCGATTAAAAATTTTGTCGCGGTTGTCATGCTAGGCCGGCAGGTTTCACGTTTCGGTTTTTTGTCTATGTACTTGAGGTATCACCAAATGAGCCCTACGCTGGACTTTTGCCATTGTTGTATAAAAAATAGGCAAGTATGTCAAGCCAATTATCTCATTCAGAAGCTTAAGTTGGTGGGTTTGAAAAGAAAAGTCAACGTCAGTATTTCGTCGTAGAAGTATAAAATGGCTCAAGAAGGCTAAGACTCGAAATAGTAAGTGAAACAAATGAAAACCTTGTGAAATTGTTTTATATTAGTTATCTATTGAGTCTTGATTGGAGTTTTATATGACCGTAAAGGTGCTTTACTTTTTTTCTTGTTAAATTCTCGTGACGTCTAAGCCGCGGAGAGTGGAAACGCGCCAAGAAAGCCGATAGTACCGCGTATATAGACAACGTTCAGTCTGTGGGTACCACGCGGTAGGAACACAATAGTTGTATTATGTGTATATAATTGGTGTGGTTAAGTTTGACAATAATTTTGGAAAGTGTGAAGGTATGGCTTTTAAGTAATTTTTGGGTATTGGAAAGTGGAATTTCTTTAAATAGGCCAATATGTGTTTTGCGTTTATCCTAGATTATGTTTTTGTAGAAAATTGTACAAGCCGAAAATATTTTGAAAATAATTAATAAGATACCTTTTCTGTGTCTTAAAAAAACGTTGAACTTTTTTTTGGAAATTATTATTTAATGTTGTACTTTATTAACGCGAGTATCACACATTTAAATAAAATTCTTTATACCGGATTAAAACTCAGTCTGGCCCGTGACCACGGTTGCTGAAAAGCATCCAAAACGTCGGGATAAATAATTTAAACAATATAAATAATACATCGCATTTTAATCCAGTATAAAGTGATTTAATTAAATTATTATTTACTCATGAAAACTTTGATTAATAATCAACTTAATTGATAGTTTTAATATTACTATTATATAAGATGATAAATTAATGCTAAGTGAATTTATTGTACCTATTTGTTTCCGTTACATGAATATTTTGTTATATTTACGATGTTAATTAACACGAGTTGTTCAGGAAATAGAATAAATATTTAGGCATCAATAAACACACAATTTGTTCAAAGACTAACGATATATTTCTATTGTAGTTTGGAATTATACTCAAATGTTCAAAAGGTTTCGTATTTTAAGACGCGACTCAAGTGAAAATCTATTTTTGAGAACCGCTGAAATGAAAATTTTATTTTGAATGTTTTGTCAATTTAGTTAGTTGAGGTTAGTCCAACCTGAGATATATAATATTTAGAATAAGGCCCTAGAAGTCTGAACTCTGAAGGTATACTCATATGCCTACCTCTCTCCCTAGAAAATAATAAGGATACATAATAATAGCATTTAACAAAACTCTTTGAGATTTAGGACTATACATTCTAATCACATTAAATATAGGTCTCTCTCTCTCTGAAAAGCTTTCTTAAAGTATAGACCTTATATTACTATTCTAAGACAGCTATTTCTTCCAGTCAACTCGAGATGTAGGAAATGCTGTAAACATAAAAAAAGTAATGAGTGTTTAGAACTTTTTTTTGTTGAACATTTTATTTACCTATATAGCCTGTTATTCTCGGAAACGATTAACAATTATGTGAACCTACCATGAATTGAATCGTATGCTTGTCTGTCGATATCTAAGATTAAAAACGAAGTCATTATTATTACGTTCTATAAATAATATACTTTAAAAGCAGTATAATCGTAGAGGACAAAGCCATTAACCTTTTATAAAAGACTATCGTTTGATCTCCACAAGTAATGCTTTCTACAAGGTTCACTTACCTTGTTAAGACCTAGACTCGGAAGCACAAGCATTAATGTTACAGAAAGTTGGTGTAAAAACAAAAATCCTATTGTTTGGTTTGGGAGTCATTACATATATTAATTACAACACTAAAAAAATAAAAAACCTAGAGTAAATAAAAAACTACTGAACTAAGTTAATTCCCGAGTAGTGGGGCATAGATCAGGCATGGATTTCTGTGTCTGTTTCTATGATCATTTTTGCCTGACCGAAACAATTTTTTTTATCTTGGGTTCCCTGGGATCGAACCCAGGAACTCCGTTGCTAAACTAGCTAAATTGCACTTTAAAAAATCTCTAAATTATGTACATAGTTCAGGTTCTTGTTGGGTTCTTTTTATGGTCGCAGATTCAATTCCCACCCGGTGTGAAGTGTTTGCTTATTTCTGTCGACATGACAATATTTTGACGGGCGCGTTTGGTAGAACACCTGCCGTGCGCATCGATGGATCGTGGGTTCGAATTCCACCTGTTGAATCCGACATAATACCGTAATTTCTTCGCACCTGTTCAATGCCTTCCGGTGGAAAAATCGTGAAGTGCATATTGCGCGTTTCGTTTTCTTGTCTATGGATTTCCGAATGCACGAAGTAAAATACCTATACCTAATACGACCTAGTCAGCGCATCACTGACTGATGCTTTGTGGCTAACCTACCATCAAGTGAAACTCATGCTCGTCTGTCGATATCTATCATAAAAAAACTAAACCTTATTACTTGATCAATGAAGGGATAAGGAAATACTGGTTGGATACTGATCAACTTTTCATAGATGGCAATCCGTTCCATATTACGATATTTTTTACCTACCATGTGACCTGTGAACCTCATGCTCGTCTGTCGATATCTTACATAAAAAAATTAAAAAACTTATGTATAATATTTGACACCGTTGTCCGTTTCCATATTTACTTGCCCTTTCCTGGCAAAGGAGTCCTCCAAAATCATCTATTTACTCCTATTTAAAGCTAACTTTATACTATATAAACTTACATAAATTAAGCAAAAAATCAATAAACGGTGGCACCAACTTCAAATAACTGTTAATATATAATGCTTTGAAGAAATTAAAATATTATTTTTTACTTTTTAGTGCAAGTTTGTACCTTCTATAATATTGTGTACCTAGTTGTGGTTTTGAAGTCGGTTTTTGTTTTTTGCTTAAATATAATTTTATTTAAAAAAAAATCTAGGAAGTGTATTTTTTATGTTCATTCATCCTTACATAATAATTAAGTAGGCCTACCAACGTGCCTATAAACGTGCTGCTCAAATGAGACAGCGCCGTGAAAGGAACCACAAACCAAAACATCATCTGTGTATAAGTAAATTTTTATTTTTGTTGATTTTCTAAAAACGCACCAAACCAATTTCGATAAAAACAATATGGGACCTCTAAAATAACTTCCAAACAAAAAAAGAATCATCCAAATCCATCCATAACTTGCGGAGTTATCGCGTAACAAATACAAAAAATATACAGACGAATTGAGAACCTCCTCCTTTTTTAAAGTCGGTTAAAAATAGGTTTTCTTACCGCATAAAAACGTAAACATGTCAAGAATGGCTATTGCAATATCTACGGCCTCTGCGCTTGGCCTCACGGCGGTATCATTAAGACTTAATTGCCACATTGCAATTTTCACTTTCCGGCGCAGACTTACATATCCTTCGTAATCCAAGTGAAAGGAGAGTGTCATGCTGTTTTCCACATATCTATACTATTAAAATTTTACTACAATACTATAATACTATAATAATAATAATTAATATTATAAAGAGGAAAGATTTGTATTTTTGAATTTTTGTATGTTATGAATAAACTCAAAAACTAATAGACCGATTTTAAAAATTCTTTCACCAATATAAAGCTGCATTTTTGTATATAGTACATCTACATTGCACCCGTGTGAAGCCGGGGCGCGTTGCTAGATATCTATATAAAACAAAGTCGAGTTAGTTTCACCAAGAACACTCAAAAACGTCTGCATCGATTCTAATGAACTCTTATTTATTGGATAGTAGATATTAAAATATTAGAAAAAATCAGGGAAAAAAATATATGCAGAAAATTATTTGATAAATTGGCCATATAATATATTTATATTCTTTCCATGAAAAGGATCTAACCCACATAGTTCGTTTTAAGATATTCAAGTTTTATAAATTAAATATCCCGTTCAAACAATACTCTGTCAAGCAAGTGGGGTGGTTCAAGATGCAGAAAAAACATTTGGCTTCTACATTTTGCTCAGGCTGTTTTCATAATGTGAAGATATTTGACATTAGGGCCTTTTTGGTATACTTGAATCATTTTGAGCAAAGTTGTGCGTTGGATCCACAGAACAGACTTATTTTTTCTGTTCTGTGGTTGGATCCTTTTCATGGAAATACGGGTAATTAGGTTCGGAAACCTTCCGCAATTGACAGCTTTGAATACTAGCTGACCCGGCAAACGTTGCGTTGATTTGCCATGTAAATAATTTCTAAAAAGCAGGGGTTGTTGATAAAAAAATTTAGGGTTGTATGTATTTTTTAATGCCACATTATAAAAAAATAAAAACAAAAAATTTCGTCCAAAAATTAAAAAAAAAAATTTAAGGGTGAATACTGAATGAAAAATAGATAGTAGCCGATTCTCAGACCTACTAAATACGCATATAAAATTTGGTAAAAATCGGTAAAGCCGTTTCGGAGGAGTACGGTAAGTAACATTGTGACATGGAAATTTTATATATTAGATTTATTTATTTTTTAACCCAATATTCTGGCAGTACAACGTCTGTTGGTTGTGCTAGTAAATAATAAATCACCATTAAATCCGGTAAAAGTTCTTATTTTATTTAAATGGACTACTAACACGACTTTGTTTTATATACATAGATATTATTTATGGTCACGGGCAGACCACTAATTAATAAACCGTATTTTAATTCGGTAAAAGTTATTTAAATATGTGATACTCGCGTTAATAATAGACAATATTATGATATTTTTATTCAACGAATAATACATGAATTTAGAAAACTAGAGGTGAGGTGTTATTAAATATATACCACACCAGTATGTTTAATTAAAATGGTAATTCGTTTTTATATGTTAGACCATCAACCTCACTCATAGAACATCAATCAATGATGCGCTGTCGACCTACTTTTTTTCTTCGAGCTTTCGGAAATCCATAGACTGAGACCGAAATGCACAACACGGTTTTCACCTATGAACGTTGGTTCGATACCCGTCAGAATTTAGATATTCCTCCTACCCGTTTAACACCCGAAGTGATCAGACGTGGAGAAGACATGTTTAGAAAAATTTTAAACATGTCGTCCCTGTGGGATTCGAACCCGCGACCCACCGGAGCGCAAGGAAGGTGTTCTACCAAACGCGCCAACGAGTCAAATTCTAACCGTTAAATTAGCATTTTTTTAACAGATAATACTACAATGAGACATCGAGTGAATACAGTTAAATTTCCAATAAAGAAATTGTACGCGAAACACTTAAACACAACCGCAGCTGACAAGCAAGTGCCTGATACAAGTGAAATCGGTAAGTTTATACTAAAAATTATAAGAATCACTTCTTCTGTCTGCCCAGCCGGCCTAGCATGACAACCGCGACAAAATTTTGTCGACCGTTTTCTCGTGTTTTAATCGATTACCTATCTCCTTATTTCTTCCGGGTCTAACATGACAATTACACTTAAAACTCGACTTTTAATAACAAACAGATATATTTATCAATTGAGATATCTTTTCTATCAAAATTGTCGATGTCGAGATATAATTTATCGAGATAACTTACATCTTAGCTTGTCTTCTCTCGTCCGCGACATACATATGTCGTGGCGGTCATGCTAGGCCTGCTGTTCCCTTTTTTATTTGAGGTCGGCGCAGTATGTTCTCTTTTTCCATTCTCTTCTTTCACTCGCCATATCATCAGTCACACCTCTCAAAAACATATCATTCTTCACACAGTCAATCCATATTTTTTTTGGCCTCCCTCTAACCTCTTCCCCTATGCGTACACGTAAGTGGGTACACTTTCATATTCAAACCTTTTCCAAGCTAAACGATTTCCTATCAATTTTTCATTTACTGGCGCTACTCTCAAACTTCCTCTTATATTATATAGTCATTATTTTTCATCATCACGTAGTGTTTTGTTTTTAAGTAGTCTTAAGCCCACACAAGAACCCGTGGACTGAAGTAGAATGAATATTCTTTTAGTTTTTTTGTTTTCCTATTCGTCACTGTGTATTTAAGTCCGTTAATATTAGTCTTAAAAAAATAATCCAACGCAACAGATTAACGTTACGCTAACAATACGCATTGTATAAAAAACACGTGAGTTGAAGGGAAAAGTGTCAAACCAAATCTTACGCCATCTCATCAAGGGTCGAAATATCGTCAAAATCGCCTCACGTAATTATTAATAGACGTCCACTAAATGTCAAGGTAGTATAACTGTTAAGTGTGTGTCATTATGAATCATATAAATTATTATAAATAACACTAGGTGAATGTTCAGCTCGTTTTAATCTGATTTGCGAAATAAAAATGGTAACTTCAATGACGACAAGTTAAAGAAACCGGTATGGAGTTGCACAAAGACGAAAAAGTCATGTATTCAGAGAGTTAAAATTGCTTCTTTTAACATTTAAATTAAATCAAATCTTAGAACTACTAAATATATAAGAATTCACTGAAAGCAAATTTCATGCATTATCACTGTGTCATATAATGCTTTATTATTTAGGTTTCTTTCATCACGTCACTTTTAAGTAGGTTAAACGATGTAATTTTTATGTAGTAAATTAGAATTTAGTAGTTCCAGATATTACTCACTGCAAAACTCTACCTCCTTTTTACATATATAAGTCGAAAAACCTTTTTGTAAAGAATTTAGGTCATTAAACTCTTATTTACGACTGCTAGAAAAAACCCCTTATAGTACTAGTAAAATAACTTGCTAAAATTTAGTAGTCTAGGTACTGTACTTACTTACTGAGGTACGTCACAAGTCACATATTTATTTAAAAGACTAGCTGATGCCCGCGACTTCGTTCGCGTGGTGATCACGTTATGCTGAACTTTTGAGTAAGCTTTCTTCATATTACATATATATCCTCCATCCTCTGTACTTGGTGATTTCTTTTCGGAAAGAGTTATCAGAGTAGTCATTGACGATTGCTTTTGCATCATATTATCGACATGTTTAATGGTGGTTAAGGTTGGGGTTCAAATGATGATTTGAAATTCAAAAGAAATACAATATATACCATAGTAATTGAAAAAATGAACCTGACTTTAAAGAAACTTTAGGGAGATGCATATCAATCAAATTTTACGTCACCAAAATGCAGATATGTGTCTTTTTCCACTAATCAGAGTTCAGTCGAAGATTGGATTCAATGCATTTTCCGTCTTAAATATATGCACGAAAATTGTACGGGGGTTTGAAAATACTTGCGACACATGGAAAAAGCAACAAGAAAATGTCTAAATACGAATAAAATGAAGGTATGGAGAAATGCAACGTAAAATGAATGAAAAAAATAGTATGGCTATGTTGGCCAAATACTTAATTTTTAATAAATTTAATTAGTGTGGAAGATACTATCCACCTCTATATTTATTTCATTTAATTGATCCCTTTTAATTTCAGATATTTTTGTTTAATTCCCTTGGAAAGGAAAGGATTGATGAAAATGCGAAATAAACGATCTCATAAGAAATACATTTTTATATAATAGAATAGTTCAAAAATACATTTTCTATTTTCAATATTAGTTCTTTTAAAAATATTAAAAATAAATACAAAAAAATATTTCCCTGAGTGATGATTCGAACTCGCATCTGAAATTACGTAGTACGACCGTATATCCACTATGCCACGAACACATATCGAAAAATGGCGAAATTATCAAACTATTTCATTTACATATCAAACTGTGATTGACATCTGACAATTCGAAAAAATTCAACGCGAGTCAGTTTTCATTGCAATTTGTTGAAATGATGCCTTTAAAATAATATTTAAATGATGATAACTTTTTTTTCCGACAACCGATTTCGATGAAACAAAGCCTATATGTTGCCCTGGACTTTGCTTAATATAATTGTATAAATTACGCGAAAATTGGTTCAGTATCTTCGGAGATTAGCGTGAACAAACAGACAGACAGACAGACAGACAGACAAGAATCTTAAAAATTGCATTTATGCATTCTGCTACCCTTCTTTTATCACCCCTCTTAATTTCTGGTAAAAATATTTAGTGAAGCGTAATTTCGATCCTACTCTTTTATTATATGTATAGATAGATAATTTAAAAGATAATGATGAATGAATGACTTTTTAGCTTTTTCTAACAAATTATCGTTAAAACTTGCGTAACCAAAAGGCTAAATATTTGAAGTTCGTTTGTTTTAACTCATCGTTTTGTATGGACTTTGCATAAGTTTTGGTGGTTTCGGAGCAAATAGTGTCATAGTTTGTTGTAAGCATATTTGTCTAATTTAATTCTTATACGTACCTCAAGAAGTATTCGATAACTTTAGTAATGTGTATATTAGCATTTACCCGTATCTTAATCTGCAAGATCCACAGAACAAACACTACTATTTTACTACTATGACAGGCTCGTTGGCGCAGATGGGTCGCGGGTTCGAATCCCGCCTGGACGACATGTTTATAATTTTCTGTAAGCATATCTTCCCCATATCTGGTCATGATAGGCACTAAATGGGTGGGAGGAATATTAAAATTCCGACCGGGTAACGTACCATCGTTCATAGATGGAAAAGCACTCAAATTTTCGCCCTCCTTCCCCCATACTTAGTATTTTTGTATGAACAATATCTAAATAATACAGATACCACATCAATATATCGACATTATATCCGTGCGAAGACGTGTCGCTAGTCTATACTAATCTATACATAATATTATAAAGAGGAAAAATTTTTTTTTTTTGAATTTTTGTATTTATGAATAAACTCAATAACTACTGGACCGATTTTAAAAATTATTTCACCAATAGAAAGCTACATTATCAGCCAGTAACATAGGCTATGTTTTGTGTATAGTACATCTACATTGCACCCGTACGAAGCCGGGGCGCGTTGCTAGTAATTTATAATTTTGTAACGTAGTCGGGTGTAATTTTTTTTTGTTGAAAAAAGAACTACTTTATAGTCTTACTCTTTCTATTATTTTAGGCTTATCGCGAACACCTCAATGCCCAGTTCAAAGTCAACGTGCTAGATCCACACATGCAGTGTCCACGCCAGTATTCGAAACCCTGACACCTTCAGTTAGAAGTTGGGAGGAAGTACCTGGTCCAAAACCACTGCCCCTACTCGGAAATACCTGGCGTTTTATACCTTATGTTGGTAAGTGAATTCCCGAACAATGGGGCCCCATGCCCCACTGTTGTACTAGCGCTGTTGCCACTAACTAGCACTGTTGTTGAGCAGACAAGCTGTTCGTTTCTTTGAACATTTTTCTTTATAGGCAAGTAGGTTTATTATTTGATTGATTAGTGTTTTGTGCCCTACCCGACCGAAACATTTTGTTTTTTTATATTGTTTCTCCAGGATTCGAACTGAGAGTTTCTCTTAAAGGTGCACCACTGAGTCACGAAGTTTTATTTCTTATATTAGTACCTTTTACCCTTTTTCTGTGATTTATATGATTGAGATGGAAATAGTCAGTTTTTATGTAAGATATCGACAGATGGGCATGAGGTTCACGATACGATACGATGATTATTAGTCAATGATGCGCTGTTGACCTAATTTTTACTTCGAGCATTCGGAAATTCATAGACTGAAACCGAAACGCACAATGTGAACTACTCGGTTGACAAACAAACAAACGGTGACCGGTGGTGATTTCGATATTTCTCCCACCCTTTCAAGCCCACAGTTAAGTACCAGACGTGTGGTAGTCATGCTAACAGAAAATTATAAACATGTGGTCCCGGTGGAATTCGAACCCACAGCCCATTAGAGCGCACGGCAGGTGGTCTATTAAACGCGCAACGAGTACGTCTTGTAATTTTGCTTCGATGTGGTTTCGATAATTAAACTAACGCTATATGTAATCTGTTACAGCTGACCCAATACTTCAATAAGTGGACGGTGTTAACCAATACAGTGTCAACCCACAAAATGATAAAAATTTAAATGTTGATACGAATCGCTTCTTTATGAGCTGGAGTACATATTACAAAAGAGATTCATTTAAATCGATTTAATAACAAAAATATATTGTAAAAACTAGTGGGCACGAAACCCTAACATGTTTAGAATATATAACAATAATGCACTAAATTCTATTACTTTGATGGCTACCAAGAAGAACGATGCACATTTAGTGTAATAATAATAATTACAAAAAAATCTATTATTTCTGTTACTTTTTAAAACAAGTTTAATAAAACCTAATTAAAACTTCAAACTCAATTTTTTCAAAATGGCAACCGTGTGGGTTGACACTGTATTGCTTAACAGCGTCCAAGTATACTTGTAGCTAGCAAAATAACTGGTTTTAGATATAAAAAGTCATTGAATTAAATTGTATAAACACTTATACGCCTCTGTTGAATGTTGATTGTATAATAAAGCGCTTATTCGCGAGAGCTTCTTTGAAGAAACAACGGCTTTGACGTCGTTGGCGCGTTCGGTAGAACACGTGCCGTGCGAATCGATGGCTCGTGGGTTCGAATCCCAACGGGACCACATGTTTATAATTTTCTGTAAGCATTTTTTCCCCACGTCTGGTAACTTTGGGCATTGATCGGGTGGGAGGAATATCGAAATTCCGATCTGGTAACGAACCACCGTTCAAAGATGAAAAAAACATGAAGTGCACATTGCGCGTTTCGGTTTCAGTCTATGGATTTCCGAATGCTCAGAGAAAAAAAGTAGGTCGACAGCGCATCATTGACTGATGTTTTGTGGCTGAGGTATCATCTACCATCAAATGAACCTCATGCTCGTCTGTCGATATCTAACATAAAAAAAAGAAGATAAAAAAATGTTACCAGTTGAGCAGAAGACTAATTATCCGCCTGTATTGAAAATAATAAGTGCAACAGAAACAGAAATAGTATGTCTGCTTCATGTTCCACTAGGGAATTCGGAGGTCATCTTCAATAAAATACACAATCTATATATATAAAAGAGATTCCCACCTATATAGTCACTCATCACGATATCTCTGGAACCATAAGGCGTAGCGACTTGAAATATGGTAGGAATATTCCTTTCGCCGAGTAGAGGTCAGCTAAGAACGGATTTTACGAAATTCAACCCACAAAGGGGGTTGCGGGGGCAATTGCTATTCCTAGGTATAAAGTGATTATTCAATTCATGTTCTTCACGATAGTATGTTGATATAAAAAATATCCATTGGAACTTATATATTACATGGCCATAAAACCAATAAAATTATACGATGTCATTTATATTCATCGCTCTTTGTGTGGTCACTATTATAGATATATAAATAATTTTCGAATCAGACATACTTTTGTAATCGATTACACATCATATCTACATAATCAGTGGACATAATTAATATATTATGTATATTTTATTTAAATCATCTATATCTATACTAATCTAACTGAAAAACTACTGGACCAATATTAAAAATTCTTTTGGTGAAAGAATGTTTAAAATCAGTCCAAGAGTTTATGAGTTAAATCGTAATAAAACGGTTTAAAAAATAAATAAAAAATCAAATATTTCCTCTTTATAAGATTAGTATAGATCAATGAACATTAACACATTCCATACATTTACAAAAACTCAATCGTCATGTCGGTATCTAGTATGTTTTACAAATAATCTAGATTTATAACTAGTTTTAGTCTGACCAGTTAAAAATTAGGTGTGCTATGTCTGCCTATGCTATTTCAGTAGCTTTCGACGCGTTAAAAATGTCCGCGGAAAGTACTTTAATATTTATGAAATTAAAACTTGTTTTGAAATTTTATTTTTTGTTCTTATGTTTAGTATTTTAAATTTTGAAAGCCCAGTGCAAACCTGACTACTTAGGAAAATGATGGTGAGATTAACACCCGAATATACCAGATTACCGATTCGTCCCGGCTTCGCACGGGCGCAACGTAGATGTACTAAAAAAATATAAAAAAAATTGCCCATGTGATAATGTTGCTTTCTTTGATTATTTATATAAATAATCTAAGGTTGCTTTCTATTGGTGAAATAATTTTTAAAAACTAAGTGTAATTTTAGTTATACATAAAAAGATGTCAAACATTATTAACTCTTGGAAAAGTAGAAAATTGATATTTATTATAAACGACGTGTTTTCATTAAAATATATTTTTGACATTTGCCTGACAGCTTTTGACAATTGACGAGAAATAGACTGACTAATTTTTATTCTTGTCTTCAGTTCGTTCGTTCTTCATTCCGCTCGCAATGACACTTTTAATCATACATTTGTTGAAAAAAAGCCTTATATGATCCGAATTCAAGTTCAACCTTCGTTAGATTCCACAATGTTATGTAATGATGTAATATAGTGTGTGTAGACAAGTAATAATTATCACACAAGTGGCAAAAGTAGTAAATTAACATTGACATCTTTTGGGACAGTGTTAATTATTACAAAATATTTCCTAGTATAACTGTGGCGTTTTATAAAAAAAAACCAGCCAACGGTCGGACTCGCGCACAAAGTTTTCTGTACCACTATCTATTAAAAACGGCAAAAAAGGCATGTTTGTTGTATGGGAGCCCCCTTAAATATTTATTTTATTTCGTTTTTAATTAAATTTGTTTTTATAGCGGCAATAGAAATATATCATCTGTGAAAATTTCAAATGTCTAGCTATCACGGTTCATGAGATACAGCCTGGTGATAGGCGGACAGACAGACAGACGGACGGACAGTGGAGTCTTAGTAATAATTAATTATTAAAGGAACCATTTTTTAATATATAGCAAATCGAACATCAAAACTAATAACGCATGTACTTACCTATGGTATTTTTATGATTTCTGAATTTCGTTTTAGTTTTCGTTTACCCTTTAAAAAACATAGGTAGGTATCTTGATGCAATCATTATTTTCCCAACATGTGAAATTTAAAGTCACGACTAGCAAAACCGATTATAACTAATGAGATGCTATTATTCTTGATATCCCACGATGTTTGTAATATTTCTGTTTTGAATGGCAAAATGATTGGGTAACGTTAGAAAATGTACGATTCGATTAAGAATTATTTATTGTTATATACATATTACATATGTTTAAAGTGATTTTGGTTTTTATGATATTTTATATTAGGTAAACAACAGACCGCCTCCGTAAAAACAAGATTTTATAAAATTGTTTCGGTCGGCCAGGGCACAGGAGGCTCATAATTTATTTTTATTTACTTGCCTGTAAAGAAAAATAATTAATCAGTGAAACAGACTCAGAAATGGGACTTCCCCATGCCCCACAAGGTGACTCAGAAATTCACTTTTTTTATTAGTAAAAACATGTTTTTCGAAATATTACCATAACATTCAGTCTGCTGTTCCCTGCCCAATAGAGACACTTTTTATCTTATTTCCATGGGATTCAAACCTAAGACTTCCGGTGCTAAATGTAAACCATTGAGCCACGGAGATGTCTTTATTGGATCGTAAATATTAATTATTTAAAAAGTTGTAAATAAACTTTCACCACATCTATCTAAACTATTAATATTATAAAGAGGAAAGATTGTTTGTTACGATTTAACTCAAAATCTACTCAACTGATTTTAAATATTCTTTCACCAATAGAAAGTTATATGCCATCAAAACATAAATTGTAAAAAAAGCCAAGTCTTGCAACTCAGTTCTTCTATCGTAAAAAGTTGTGAGATCTATATAATACCAAGTCGGTCAATTTATTCAGTCTCTACTGAAGGATCCTTCTGTCTTAAGTAATTACATAATAAGCTAACCTAACAATATCTTATAGTGATCATATCAATGCCAATATTAAAAATCTTTGATGTTTAAAATAAATAGATTGACTTGGCAATCGCACTAAGCAATCTAATTTAATATAATATGTATTACTTGTGAGACATTATGTTTTTAATATTGGTATTGATATGATCACTATAAGATATTATTTAGTAACATCAACATTTTATAAGCTTTAGTAGTTTATTTACTAAACATCATTGAATAAAACAACAACCTGTTATTCTTCTAACTATTTGATACTGAAATTATCTTCTAAATTAATATTTTTTAATTAATTTTAATGTAAATGAGATCTGTTAGACAGAGTTATTAAAACTATTTTCCAGCCCAAGAAGGTAGAATGCTTGGACACTAAATTGCATACCAGTGTGTGACACATGTGTGTGGCAGATCTACATTGCACCCGAAGGCGTGTTACTGTTATAAATAAATTACTTTCTAGTATGACTAAAATATGTAGTTTGAGGAGAAAATAAATATTAATAATAACCGTTGTTCGGTTTGAATAACTTTTGAATTTAGATAATAATTAGTTATTCTTACGCATTCGTATTTCGTAAACACAGCGCAACGTTCATGTGTTTCCTATTCGGAATACTAAATATTTTGTTTCATAATAATGACGAACAGCCGGGCTAGCATGACCGCCACGAGATATGTCGCGGACGAGAGAAGACAAACTAAGATGCAAGATATCTCGATATATTATATCTCGACATCGACAATTTTGATAGAAAAGATATCTCGATCGACAAATGTATCTATTTTTGATATTAAAAGTCGAGTTTTAAGTGTAATTGTCATGTTAGACCCGAAAGAAATAAAGCGATAGTCGATTGAAATACGAGAAAACGGTCGACAAAATTTTGTCGCGGTTGTCATGCTAGGCCGGCTGTAATGGTTGTGGGACAAGGCTATTATTTCAAATGCGTGTCGTCTCTTATAAGACAGGCTCATTAGCGCATTGGGTCATGGGTGGCATTACTTGTGACGTGACTTACATTCAGATGGGTCGCGGGTTCAAATCTTGCCGGAAACGACATGTTTATACTAATATTATAAAGAGGAAAGATTTGTTTGTTACGATTTAACTCAAAAACTACTGGACCGATTTTAAAAATTCTTTCACCAATAGAAAACACATTTTATATTAAAGTACATCTACATTGCACCCGTGCGAAGCCGGGGCGTGTCACTAGTTAATAAATAAAGAAAAGTGAATTCTCAAGTCCTCTACTTGGGGGCGTGGAGACACCTGTGTCTATTGTCAGTTTTCTTTATGCAATTAGGTGGATAGGGTAGGTAAGGGTCGGTAAAGTTTTAAGCCCTGCTCAACTGATATATGTATATTATATTCTAACTCACAAAGTCCTTATGGCTATAAATGTTGTCAGGAGTGCACATATACAATTTTTTGAGTGTGTGTAATTTCGGGAGCGCACGCTGAACATTACGCACAATAAAACAATGTATGTATGTATACGCTTGACAACATTCATAGAAAAATGGACTTCGTGAGATAGAATATCTATACCTTTTTACTTTTTTTCGTCGGGATTCGACGTAATTTTCTAATTTGTACTTTCAGGTGGCTATTCAGTGGAACATGTTGACAAAGTATGTCTATCTCTTCGGGAACAGTACGGTAAATGTGTCAAAATGTCTGGCCTCCTGGGAAGACCAGACATGTTGTTTGTCTTCGACGCTGGTGAAGTCGAGAGGGTGTTCCGGAGTGAAGATTCAGCACCACACAGGTAATATATCTTATCTAATATTTAGAATTCTCGTGTCACAGTGTTTGTAACAAAACTCCTCCGAAACGGCTTGACAGATTCTTATGAAATTTGGTGTGTTACAATCCCAAAAGTCTGACTTGCCGAATTTAAAGTAATACGTGTTAATGTATAACTTATATAATTACGTTATTATATTAGTTATGTAAGCCTTACGTTAAGGACATTATTAATTGTCTTTTTATGATTGCAATAATAGGGCAAACCGGACTTTTGGGCTTGTATTGTGGTCCCGCCACTGGGTCTGAGAATAGGACGTTAACCATTTTTAATAAAAATAGGTATACTTTATAATATTAAGTATAGACGAGGCAAATGGTTAGTGATTTTAAAATGTTATTTTAACTTTCAGGCCATCGATGCCCTCGCTCAATTATTATAAACACACCTTAAGAAAGGACTTCTTTGGCGCCGAAAAGGATTGCGCTGGAGTGATCGCAGTGTAAGCTTTATTATTATTGTTTTTTATACTAGCTATCGACAGACCAGATTGAGGTTCTCTCGACTGTAGTTCAGTCACAGAACATCAGTCAATGATGCGCTTTCTACCTACTTTTCACTTCGAGCATTCGAAAATCCATAGATTGAGACCAAAACGTGCAATATGCATTTCATTCTCACCCATTTAATTTTCGAACATGTTAATAATACAATATAATCATGTCGTCTGGCGGGATTCGACCTCGCGACCCTCCGATGGTAACGCCTCCCTTTCCTTCCCTCCCCCTCGCGCAAATTAAATGCCTCCCTTTCCTTGGACACGTATCTACTACCAGTTAAATGACCTTTCATTGCTCATTTATAAAGTTAATATAGAACAAGTTTGTGATAGATCGAAGATATTCCTGACAACAATAATATGTAATTTTCCTAACTTTTATTAGGCATCTTTGTTCATAGTCACGGAGATTCATGGGCCGCGTTTCGTACCAAAGTATCGAGGGTCGCTCTCAGCGCAGGCGCAGCCGCACAATACACAGAGCAAGTTGCTGATGTTGCTGAGTGTTTTGTTAAACGGTAAATGATTCTTCTTCTTTACTTTTAACAACTTTTTTAGTACGAAGTGAGGATTTTTTGTTTTTTTTTATATAATAGATATAGAGGCTAGGGCCTCCCTAAACAAACTTTTTTTTCTCTTATAACCCCCTTCACCCGGTTTTTTCTTATATGATATTTTTGCAAATTTATCAACATACGTATATTAGATAGCTGGTCTAGTGCTTCGCATTTAGAAATATTTTATTTTCTAACAATACTGTAGACTGTAGACCCTTAGACTAGAATCATTTTTGTCAGAACTGAATTCAGATATAAAAAAAATATATTTATAGAATATTAGAAATATACGAGTATTGTTACATATGTCGCGAGGTTTGAACCCGCGAGCCTTGAAGTAGTGTTACAAACGAGCCCGATAAACATTTCATTTATACAAATCTGTAGCTTATTAGTTTTTTATAACAGTTTTGCTGTGAAAAACGTTATAGATACTTGCATTAATTAGGTATTAAAGTATTTTTAATTTTTTGTAAATGTGTATCATTTCAGGATCCGTGAAATAAGAGATTCGAATTTTGAGACTCCAGACGATTTTCTGAATGAAATACACAAATGGTCATTGGAATGTAAGCGTTGAACATCTTATATTATTTATATCTGGAAATAGTAATAAAAGTTTTTTATTAGTTTGAATGGAAACAAATTAAAGTGTGAACGGATGTGTTTTTTTTATTTTTTAAGGGTATTTTCTAAATGTAAGATAACGACAGACGATTATGAGAAATAAACTCATACTCTAAACCAGAAATGTACTTTATGCCCAAATCATTTGAACATAAAGTCAACGCCACCACTCAAGTCCGAGCCGCGGCGCCTCTGTCGCGTATCAAAATGTTGTTAGTAAGAAGTGTAACTTTTCCTTATCTCCCAATAACTTAACATTTCTCGACATCCCTATGTTTTTTTACGTAATAAACTCATATCGTGCTATAATAACAAACTAAATGACGGAGTTCCAGACTTCGCTATTTGACTTTGAGTATTGGCGTTGACTCTATCAAAAACGCAAGACACCTAATACAAATAGGCATTAGGCCGTCAATCTTCTTTAATTGTTTTCAGCTCTCGGCTTAATAGCCCTCGACACAAGGCTAGGTTGCTTCGAATCTCGTGAAGGCTCAGATACCCAGCGCCTCATAGATGCTGTCCACACCTTCTTCCTCAGCGTGGGAGAGTTAGAGCTTCGCGCGCCGTGGTGGAGAATATATCCTACTGCGATGTTCCGAAGATATGTTGCAGCCCTTGATACGATACTCAGGTATATTGTATTTTTTTTTCATTTAACTATCCAAACAGACAAAGGTATAAAATACCAGGAAAAATAGACTACAGTCTACAAAATTAGACTATTTTTTTAAAGGAGTATTATACTAGATAACTTGAAATATAATACATATTTAGCCCTGATAAATAAATAGTATTATATGGATAGTAGTACTTCACACGGGTACAATGTAGTTTTACTATAGTCTATGTTACTCGCTGATAGATCGAGCTTTCTATTTGTGAAAGAATTTTTAAAATCGGTTCAGTAGTTTTTAAGTTTATTCATAATATACAAAAATACAAATCTTTCCTCTTTATAATATTAGTATATAGATATATCATAGACAATAAAATATATAAGATACATTTTGTTGAATTTACTTTTTTATGTAACCGTTTCCCAAAACATTAAGACCTAAATGTTTCCCTAATTCCAGTGTAACTCTGAGTCACGTAGAGATGGCACTAAAGTCGAGTGAGAATAGCAATAAGTCACTTCTCCAAGACTTGGTGAGTGCTGCCGGCCCCAGGGTTGCTGCGGTGACTGCGCTAGACTTGTTCCTCGTGGGAATAGACACGGTGAGTAGCCCTAAATAGTAAAATGTAACTGAAAGTATCCATATAACAATGTTACTTCTGCATAAGTTCTTCACTCGACCCTTATTCGAATGTTATTTTCGAAAAAGAGTCTTTGTTAAATTTGTTTTTGTCAGTTTGTCAAACAGGTCATATTAGCAAAATGATTTTTTTTCTTAATCATATTATATAACTGATCTATGGAGAACGGATAGGTTGAACTGATAGCAGAATTCTAAAACGAGGTTTTATCGATACAATTATTCGACTCGTTCGAGAAAATGCAGCAGTCCATAAGACTAATAAAAAGTCTTTTTAATTTGCGACATGCAGGTTTTATAAAAAAGGTATATCCTAAATTAGGCAAATTAAATAGGTACTTTCAAACCAATGACTAAATAAAGTAAAAAAAGTAAAATTAATTTTTATACAAGTTTATAGCTTACTATCTCTATTTCCGAAGTGAAACCCCTTATATAACTGGACTATAAGGATGATAAGAATGATGAATTTCATTATTATAGACGTCAAACGCCGTAGCTTCAACGTTGTACCAGTTGTCATCACGGCCGGAAGTGCAGGAGAGGTTATATGAAGAAATAACGAATGTGTTACAAGGACGACCTTTGAAGCCGGGTGACATTAATCAAATGCCGTATTTAAAGGCTTGCATCAAAGAAGTTTTAAGGTAAAAAAATGTAGGCTTTGAATATTATAGGTAGGATGTCGTATAAGGCAATTAAAGGGGAAAATATATGAAAGGAGAAGGGAGTATTGGAGAGGCAATGTACCATGACATGAATCCATATTCATTACCTGTCAACAGTGGCGGCGCAAGGCGTGGGCGACGTGGGCCACCGCCTACGTCCTCGCGACTCAGGGCCCGCCCGAAAATTTATGCATTTATTAGCCGCAAACGAAAAAAAGCCATTTTTTGCGCTGGCAGGGGCGCAAAATGAATCTTGCCCTCATAAAATTACGCCGCCACTGCCTGTCAAAAACATGTTAACAGTCTTCTATATTCTGCCAGAAATAATTAAAAATAATCTTATAATCTAATTGTTACTCTTAATATTCTTATTATGATTTGCCAGTTTCAAGTATATTTGTTTTTCATGTTATCGACAGACGAGGTTCACGTGATGGTAGGTGACAGTCGACCTACTTATTAATTATAAAATATGTTTTTTTTTCCAGATTATACCCAGTTGTAATTGGCAACGGAAGACAATTAACCAAAGATACTGTGATATGTGGATACAGAATTCCCAAAGGCGTAAGTAATCTGTTAACCCAAAGAGTAGCCTACTGAAAAGAGGTCTATTGCAAATATTATAAATAAAGTGAATGGCCAGTAATAAATGAAGCGTGATGGCTGATTTAAAAAAAAATATTACTAGAGAAAACGCGGGAACTTTAAATGAGTCTAGAACAATATATCGAAGGCACAGTACTAAAACCCAAAAGTATTAAATTTTGAGTTTTAACACGTTCTCAAACAAAAGTTTTAAAAGTGTATGTAAGTCAAAATTAAATAATATGATAATATAGCTAAAGAGCTTAGATTATTTATATATAATCAAAGCTAAAGAGGTTATAATTTTATGATTATGCTATTTTGAGCGGGAAAATATTATTTTTCTGGTAAAATCCCGGGTGACTCCATATGATGTCATGGGATGTATGAATAAAAAAATAATGACTCGTTTGGGATAATAATTTAAATCTGTCCTATGAATGTGAGTCCATTTAGATTTTAAAATCATGGAATTGAGAAGTTTAGCCATAAAAACTATAAAGAACATCACAAATATATTCTTTTGCCAGTTCTTCTCATACATAAAAGCTTTTTTTATAAGAATGTGAGTTTTTTAAACTTATTATTTTTGTATTGCAATTTATATTACTTATTTTAGTATGTTCTATTATTAATGTATGTAATTATTGTATTATTTGATGTATGTCCGTTTTAATTGAATAAATAGATTTCAAGGGAAGTTAGTTTTTTAATGTTTTTTAAAATATATTCACAGACTCAAGTCATCTTCCAACACTACGTCATGGGTAATAGCGAGGAATACTTCACAAATGCGCAAGAGTTCCTCCCTGAACGTTGGCTGCAAAAGTCTTCATACAAACATCCGTTTGCGTCGTTGCCTTTCGGTTTTGGCAGGCGAATGTGTTTGGGACGAAGATTTGCTGAGCTTGAAATGCATGTTATAATTTGCAAGGTTATCTTTTTTATTTATTAGTAACTAGCAACGCGCCCCGGCTTCACACGGGTGCAATTTTGATGAACTATACACAAAAATAGCCTATGTTACTCGCTGATAATGAAGCTTTCTATCCGTGAAATAATGTTTAAAATCGGTCCACTAGTTTTTGAGTTTATTCATAACATACAAAAATCCAAAAATATAAATATTTCCTCTTTATAATATTAGGATAGATTTGTATGATATTGACGGGCTCGTTGGCGCATTCGGTAGAACACCTGCCGTGCGCACCGATGGGTCGTAGGTTTGAATCCCACCGGGATGACATGTTTATACAATAATATTCTGTAAGCATGTCTTACCCATTACTTCTAACTTCGGGCATTAGACGTGCGGGAGGAATATCGAAATTCAGACCGGGTAGTGAACCACCGTTCATAGATGGAAAACCGTGAAGTACATATTGCGCGTCTCAGTTTCAGTCTATGGATTTCCGAATGCTCGACAGCGCATTATTGACTGATGTCCTGTGGCTGAGGTATCACCTACCATCAAGTGAACCTTATGCTCGTCTATCGATATCTAACATAAAAACAAGTTATCTAAATGAATATTAATTAATTTATATAATCCTGTTTTGTTACAGATTATTCAAAATTACAAAATGGAATATCATCATAGCCCTCTAGATTACCACATACACCCAATGTACACTCCAAATGGACCCTTAAGAATTAAGTTTATTGAACGACAAAATACAATATAGTCCGCCTATCCGTAATTAAGTGATTAAATTTTCGTAGCAGTTGAACAGAATGTTAAGTAAAAGCTTCTAGTAATATTTCTTATAAAAGTTTTTTTTTTTTTATAGAATGGAAATAAATTCTTTAAAAAATATTCTAAAAAAACGGTACGGTGGCTCACGTGATGCTAAGTGATCAACGTCGCCTATAGAAATCTGCAACGCCTGAGGGCTTGCAGATAAGTTGCTGATTTTTAAGGAAAGTATAGGCTCGTTTCTTAAAGGTTCCCAAGTTTCAAAAGAAAAACCGCTGGCAACACTAGTTCCACAGAGTGCTTTTGTGAGGAAGGAAGTGTCTTATAATTATAGTCATGTATCTGGGCTCTATACCACATTCTCAAAGCAGTATTATTGTCGTCTTACTTTAGGAGAGAATGTAATAGCTAGATAAATTGTGTATATTTCTGTTTCGGCTTATCATCAAGGAGTTCAAACATATTGCTCTGAGAGATTGGGGTATATTTGTATTGTTTTTCTGGAAATGTTTTAATGTTTTTCACATACAACATATTGTATTAAAAATTGTTGTAGAGTTTTGTAAAAATAAAAACTATATTTTCTATTAACGCGAGTATCATACATTTTAATAAAATAGGGATAAAATGCTATTTATTATTTATCCCGGCGCTTTGAATACTTTCCAGCAAACGTGATCACGGGCGTTTTACGGAAACATGTTTTATTTAAAATTTATTTTTAATGTTATTTGTTATGTTTTATTAAGCTTAAGTTTAATTTTATATATTAGCTAATATGTACGCATGAAAAATATAATATATATTATATGATAATATACACATCTTTTATATGTATATATATTAGAATGTTAAGAAATAAATTATTTTTATAATAAATTCGTTTCATTTGCTGTATCATAACATCACAGAACAGGGAAAAATTCTTCTGTTCTGTGCATAACATATTGTTTGCAATAAGGGGGGGCTAGCATGAACAACTATCGAAAAAGTATTCGTATCGTCGAACTGTCATTTGTATGAAATTTCAAATTATTTCTCATACAACTGACAGTTTGACGATTCGAATACTTTGTCGATAGTTGTTCGTGCTCGCCCCTCAGTTAAACTTAAGGTGGGAAATGTTGAAATAATATAACTAAAAGGTGTCAAGACAAAGGGTCTATAATAGGATTTCTTATATGAAAAGCACCATAAAACCTAATGAAAGTTATATTCAGACTAGCAACACGCCCCCGCTTCGCATGGGTATAATGTAGATGTACTATAGTAGCCTAAGTTACTCGCTGATAATGTAGCTTTCTATTGGTGAAAGAATTTTCAAAATCGATCGAGTAGTTTTTGAGTTAAATTGTTATAAAAAAATCTTTCCTCTTTATAATATTAGTTTAGATATAGAGATATAAATACTCATAGTTACGGTTTCATTTTTACATTTAATTGTTTGGTTTTATGGAACTCGTTAAGTCCGGTAAGTTTTAAAGGCCATATGTGCCAAAAACAAGAGTGGCCTTTCGGAAAAAAAAATGGTACTTTGTTTTAATTAAAAACTTATTTTATTGTTTAGCTATCGTTTACATCACAGAATAGAAGTATCTTTTTACATAAATGTGTTAGATTTGTCTTTTTATAAAAGTAGCCTACCACAAATCACTCGTATAAAATGCAACAAGATTGTCTTGATCCTTCAAATTGTTATATTTAAAAAATATAACCATTAATTTCATGTGACAAAAAAAAACTGTAAATTGTATGACATTTATTTTTTCGTTATTTTTGGGCGAAAATGATGATTTCTTTCTTCTAGGCCTTCTAGGCTTGAGCGAAATCCGTAATGACGAGAATGCCTTCTTAGTTGTTTTGGTTGTCTCTTTACTTTGTAATTGTTAGATATAAAATTAATTAATTATATCATTAATTGTACTGTTATGGAAAAAGGGAGCAGAAAAAAAACAACAAATATTCCACATTCATAGAATGTTTTACTTATATTCATTCAATAAGCGATTGTACTTATAACATAATAATATTTTAAGAGTCACTATCATTCTTCGTTGTTTGTTTTTATGGTAACTACCGTTTTATTTCAACAAATTAGATTCAAATTAACCCTTCGTTTATCACAAAACATTTTATACAAAACTAGCGACCCGCCCCGGCTTCGCACCGGTGCAATGCTGATACTAAATACACTACAGAAAAACTGTTATTATTATACATATAAACCTTCCTCTTCAATCACTCTATCTATTTAAAAAAACCGCATCAAAATCCGTTGCGGAGTTTCAAAGATTTAAGCATACAAAGGGACAGAGAAAGCGACTTTATTTTATACTATGTAGTGATGTGATAAGAAATCTAATACCATTCCATTAAATATTCGATATTGAATCCCGCTTTGTATCAAACTTTGAGTGCAATAAACATTCTTCAAAATTTGATTTAAAGCGTGGTTCAATATTAAAATCAAGGTAGCTTGTACGAGTATTTAACATTCGATTAAATGGCATTTGATTTCTTATGATCAATAACTTGATAAACATTTTCCTTTGAAACGAACAACACAGACGATAGATAATAAGATTTACAGTAATAAGCTAACATTTAGTACAACCACAAAAACATTGGCGGTATATATTTACAAAATTGTATCACAAAATATACTATGGTTTTCTTTCTATACAAGGTAAAAAAGTATTTTCAGGATTTATTGACTAGTGACAAAAATATTATCCTTGACAGGTGTTACCAGTTTTCTATACAATAATCAGTTATTGTTCAATATTTTCAGTTATAATTATGGCACTATTTTAAAATTAAACATTCGATATACAATAGATTTTAGTCACTTGACATAAAGCTTATAAAAAGGGCAGTGATTGTTTGGCAATATTGGTTAATATCACATTTATAAAATCTAATGCCATTCTTAAAATATTTAAAAACAAGTAAAAAGCGGAACAATATGGAAATATCACATCGACGGAATCATATAAGTTAACAGTACTTATTTTAACATAAGCTTAAGTTTTTCGCATTCGTCTGATTTCTTTGTTTCTGAGCACTAAAACGTTTATAGACGAAATATGTTAATGCTAGGGACAAAACAATTAATACCGCACAGCCTACCAATACCCCATAAATGTATCCAGCACCAGCACTAGTCGTTTCCAATAAATTACTGCTAACTTTGCTCAAATCTCTCTCGACTCTTGATTTCGGCTGAGTGCGCGAAAACTCGAATGAACCTGAAATTAAAATTAATTAAATATATCTAAGTATATGATATCTTAAACTACCCGACAGACATTGTCCTGCCAGAATGTTGGATTCAAAAATAAAAAAAATATTTCTAGATTTTGTTATTCGGGACATTGACGAATCTAATATAACAAATACGATATAATTTTAATCGGTGCAGCCGTTCTTGAGTTATAAATGATGTAACAAACATGACTTTGTCTTATATATTAATAATATATATTAGAGCATAGCTTTTGCGGCTACACAGTGCTACCCAAAACTAAAATATACATTCTAAAAATTCCCGTAGTGCTCGTATAAGTAATAACAATAGCTAATATAATCAATGGATGAGCTCTGTATTTACTGTCAAAAATGTAATTAATTTATAATGTATTAATTAAATTAATTAATTTATATTTAATGTATTTAAACAAATCATTAATCGAAAATTGATGCTTCGAGGATAGCTAGCTAATAAAGCGCAATTTCTTTTACGATCAAAACGAGTCTAATACAGGAACAGAAGTAATAAGAGAAACATTTAAAACATTACTTACCAATATCCAGTAGGGTATCGTCATAGTAGTCGAAATTTTTACTAGCGGATTTCCCTTTGATGGACGATTTTATTTCATTATCATCTGGAGGTAAATATTCTAATGGTGGATTTGTACTGCTTGGTGCAAATGGTTGAGGACATTTGGGATCCTTTGATCCGGGATAACAAGAGCTTGGTGTGGATGACACCAAAGGCGTTGTGGGGCAACGTGGGTCAGTGCTACCTGGGAAACACTTTGGTGCTTCTGGAGTAGTAGGCTTAGGGCAACGTGAGTCAGTGCTTCCAGGGAAGCATCTTGGTTGTTCTGGAGTTGTAGGCTTAGGGCAACGAAGATCTGTGCTACCTGGGTAGCATCTAGGTGCAGCTGGAGTTGTCGGCTTAGGGCAACGTGGGTCAGTGCTGCCTGGGAAGCATCTAGGTGGTACAAGAGTTGTTGGTTGAGGACAACGAGGATCGGTATTTCCTGGGAAACATCTTGGTGCTTCGGGAGTTGTAGGTTTGGGACAACGTGGGTCGGTACTGCCTGGGAAACATTTAGGGGCTTCTGGAGTTGTAGGTTTGGGACAACGTGGGTCAGTGCTGCCTGGGAAGCATCTAGGTGGTGCAAGAGTTGTTGGTTGAGGACAACGAGAATCGGTACTACCTGGGAAACATCTTGGTGCTTCGGGAGTTGTAGGTTTGGGACAACGTGGGTCGGTACTACCTGGGAAACATCTAGGTGCTTCTGGGGTTGTTGGCTTGGGACAACGAGGGTCAGTGCTGCCGGGGAAGCATCTAGGTGGAGCAGGAGTTGTTGGTTGAGGACAGCGAGGATCAGTACTACCTGGGTAACATCTTGGTGCTTCTGGGGTTGTAGGCTTGGGACAACGAGGGTCAGAGCTGCCGGGGAAGCATCTTGGTGGAGCAGGAGTTGTGGGTTGAGGACAACGTGGGTCAGTACTACCTGGGAAACACCTTGGGGCTTCGGAAGTTGTAGGCTTAGGACAACGTTGATCAGTGCTACCCGGATAGCATCTTAGTGGAGCAGGAGTTGTAGGCTTGGGACAACGTGGGTCAGTGTTGCCTGGGAAGCATCTAGGTGGTGCAAGAGTTGTTGGTTGAGGACAACGAGGATCAGTACTACCTGGGAAACACCTTGGAAGCTCAGGAGTTGTAGGCTTTGGGCAACGTGGATCAGAGCTTCCTGGGTAGCACCTCGGTGCAACTTCTTGAGTTGTAGGAGGTAAGTACGTGGCTGGGGTTAATGTCGATGGTTTAATAGGTTGTGGACAGTCTGGATCCGGTGATCCTGGATAGCAAATAGGTTTTTGTGTTGTAGGCTTGGGACAACGTGGGTCAGTGCTGCCTGGGAAGCATCTAGGTGGTGCAGGAGTTGTTGGTTGAGGACAACGAGGATCGGTACTACCTGGGAAACATCTGGGTGCTACTGGGGTTGTGGGCTTGGGACAACGAGGGTCAGTGCTGCCTGGGAAGCATCTCGGTGGTGCAGGAGTCGTCGGTTTCGGACAGCGAGGATCGGTACTACCTGGGAAACACCTTGGAGGCTCAGGAGTTGTAGGTTGAGGACAGCGAGGATCGGTACTACCTGGGAAACATCTGGGTATTTCTGGGGTTGTAGGCTTGGGACAACGTGAGTCAGTGCTGCCTGGGAAGCATCTAGGTGGTGCAGGAGTCGTCGGTTTAGGACAACGAGGATCGGTACTACCTGGGAAACATCTGGGTGCTACTGGGGTTGTGGGCTTAGGACAACGAGGGTCAGTGCTGCCTGGGAAGCATCTAGGTGGTGCAGGAGTCGTCGCTTTCGGACAGCGGGGATCGGTACTACCTGGGAAACATCTGGGTGCTTCTGGGGTCGTAGGCTTGGGACAACGAGGGTCAGTGCTGCCTGGGAAGCATCTAGGTGGTGCAGGAGTTGTTGGTTGTGGACAACGTGGATCGGAACTACCTGGGAAACACCTTGGAGGCTCAGGAGTTGTAGGTTTGGGACAGCGTGGGTCAGTACTACCTGGGAAGCATCTAGGTGGTGCAGGCGTTGTAGGCTTAGGGCAACGTGGGTCAGTACTACCTGGGTAGCATCTCAGTGCTTCTGGAGTTGTAGGAGGCAAATACGTAGCTGGGGTTAATGTTGATGGTTTAATAGGTTGTGGACAGTTTGGATCCGGTGATCCTGGATAGCAAATAGGTTTTTGTGTTGTAAGTTGAGGACAACGTGGATCAGTGCTGCCTGGGTAGCATCTTGGCGGTGCAGGAGTTGTTACTTGAGGACAGCGAGGATCGGTGCTACCTGGGAAACATCTTGGTGCTTGGGGAGTTGTAGGTTTAGGACAACGTTGATCAGTGCTACCTGGATAGCATCTTAGTGGAGCAGGAGTTGTTGGTTGAGGACAACGTGGATCGGTACTATCTGGGAAACACCTTGGAGGCTCAGGAGTTGTCGGTTTGGGACAGCGTGGGTCAGTACTACCTGGGAAACATCTAGGTGCTTCTGGGGTTGTAGGTTTGGGACAGCGTGAGTCAGTGCTGCCTGGGAAGCATCTAAGTGGAGCAGGAGTTGTTGGTTGAGGACAACGTGGATCGGTACTCCCTAGGAAGCATCTAGGTGGTGCAGGAGTCGTCGGTTTCGGACAGCGAAGATCGGTACTACCTGGGAAACACCTTGGAGGCTCAGGAGTTGTAGGTTTGGGACAGCGTGTGTCAGTACTACCTGGGAAACATCTAGGTGCTTCTGGGGTTGTAGGCTTGGGACAACGAGGGTCAGTGCTGCCGGGGAAGCATCTAGGTGGAGCAGGAGTTGTAGGTTGAGGACAACGTGGGTCATTGCTGCCTGGGAAGCACCTAGGTGGTGCAAGCGTTGTAGGCTTGGGGCAACGTGGGTCAGTATTACCTGGGTAGCATCTCGGTGCTTCTGGAGTTGTAGGAGGCAAATACGTAGCTGGGGTTAATGTTGATGGTTTAATAGGTTGTGGACAGTTTGGATCCGGTGATCCTGGATAGCAAATAGGTTTTTGTGTTGTAAGTTGAGGACAACGTGGATCAGTGCTGCCTGGGTAGCATCTTGGCGGTGCAGGAGTTGTTACTTGAGGACAGCGAGGATCGGTACTACCTGGGAAACATCTTGGTGCTTGGGGAGTTGTTGGTTTAGGACAACGTTGATCAGTGCTACCTGGATAGCATCTTAGTGGAGCAGGAGTTGTTGGTTGAGGACAACGTGGATCGGTACTACCTGGGAAACACCTTGGAGGCTCAGGAGTTGTCGGTTTGGGACAGCGTGGGTCAGTACTACCTGGGAAACATCTAGGTGCTTCTGGGGTTGTAGGCTTGGGACAACGTGAGTCAGTGCTGCCTGGGAAGCATCTAGGTGGTGCAGGAGTCGTCGGTTTAGGACAACGAGGATCGGTACTACCTGGGAAACACCTTGGAGGCTCAGGAGTTGTAGGTTTGGGACAGCGTTGGTCAGTACTACCTGGGAAACATCTAGGTGCTTCTGGGGTTGTAGGCTTGGGACAACGAGGGTCAGTGCTGCCGGGGAAGCATCTAGGTGGAGCAGGAGTTGTGGGTTGAGGACAACGTGGGTCAGTGCTGCCTGGGAAGCACCTAGGTGGTGCAAGCGTTGTAGGCTTGGGGCAACGTGGGTCAGTATTACCTGGGTAGCATCTCGGTGCTTCTGGAGTTGTAGGAGGCAAATACGTAGCTGGGGTTAATGTTGATGGTTTAATAGGTTGTGGACAGTTTGGATCCGGTGATCCTGGATAGCAAATAGGTTTTTGTGTTGTAAGTTGAGGACAACGTGGATCAGTGCTACCTGGGTAGCATCTTGGCGGTGCAGGAGTTGTTACTTGAGGACAGCGAGGATCGGTACTACCTGGGAAACATCTTGGTGCTTGGGGAGTTGTAGGTTTAGGACAACGTTGATCAGTGCTACCTGGATAGCATCTTAGTGGAGCAGGAGTTGTTGGTTGAGGACAACGTGGATCGGTACTACCTGGGAAACACCTTGGAGGCTCAGGAGTTGTAGGTTTGGGACAGCGTAGGTCAGTACTACCTGGGAAACATCTAGGTGCTTCTGGGGTTGTAGGCTTGGGACAACGAGGGTCAGTGCTGCCGGGGAAGCATCTAGGTGGAGCAGGAGTTGTGGGTTGAGGACAACGTGGGTCAGTGCTGCCTGGGAAGCACCTAGGTGGTGCAAGCGTTGTAGGCTTGGGGCAACGTGGGTCAGTATTACCTGGGTAGCATCTCGGTGCTTCTGGAGTTGTAGGAGGCAAATACGTAGCTGGGGTTAATGTTGATGGTTTAATAGGTTGTGGACAGTTTGGATCCGGTGATCCTGGATAGCAAATAGGTTTTTGTGTTGTAAGTTGAGGACAACGTGGATCAGTGCTACCTGGGTAGCATCTTGGCGGTGCAGGAGTTGTTACTTGAGGACAGCGAGGATCGGTACTACCTGGGAAACATCTTGGTGCTTGGGGAGTTGTAGGTTTAGGACAACGTTGATCAGTGCTACCTGGATAGCATCTTAGTGGAGCAGGAGTTGTTGGTTGAGGACAACGTGGATCGGTACTACCTGGGAAACACCTTGGAGGCTCAGGAGTTGTAGGTTTGGGACAGCGTAGGTCAGTACTACCTGGGAAACATCTAGGTGCTTCTGGGGTTGTAGGCTTGGGACAACGTGAGTCAGTGCTGCCTGGGAAGCATCTAGGTGGTGCAGGAGTCGTCGGTTTAGGACAACGTGGATCGGAACTACCTGGGAAACACCTTGGAGGCTCAGGTGTTGTAGGTTTGGGACAGCGTGGGTCAGTACTACCTGGGAAACATTTAGGTGCTTCTGTGGTTGTTGGCTTGGGACAACGAGGGTCAGTGCTGCCAGGGAAGCATCTAGGTGGAGCAGGAGTTGTGGGTTGAGGACAACGTGGGTCAGTGCTGCCTGGGAAGCATCTAGGTGCTTCTGGGGTTGTAGGCTTGGGACAACGTGAGTCAGTGCTGCCTGGGAAGCATCTTGGTGGTGCAGGAGTCGTCGGTTTAGGACAACGTGGATCGGTACTACCTGGGAAACACCTTGGAGGCTCAGGAGTTGTAGGTTTGGGACAGCGTATGTCAGTACTACCTGGGAAACATTTAGGTGCTTCTGGGGTTGTAGGCTTGGGACAACGAGGGTCAGTGCTGCCGGGGAAGCATCTAGGTGGAACAGGAGTTGTGGGTTGAGGACAACGTGGGTCAGTGCTGCCTGGGAAGCACCTAGGTGGTGCAAGCGTTGTAGGCTTGGGGCAACGTGGGTCAGTATTACCTGGGTAGCATCTCGGTGCTTCTGGAGTTGTAGGAGGCAAATACGTAGCTGGGGTTAATGTTGATGGTTTAATAGGTTGTGGACAGTTTGGATCCGGTGATCCTGGATAGCAAATAGGTTTTTGTGTTGTAAGTTGAGGACAACGTGGATCAGTGCTGCCTGGGTAGCATCTTGGCGGTGCAGGAGTTGTTGCTTGAGGACAGCGAGGATCGGTACTACCTGGGAAACATCTTGGTGCTTGGGGAGTTGTAGGTTTAGGACAACGTTGATCAGTGCTACCTGGATAGCATCTTAGTGGAGCAGGAGTCGTTGGTTGAGGACAACGTGGATCGGTACTACCTGGGAAACACCTTGGAGGCTCAGGAGTTGTAGGTTTGGGACAGCGTGGGTCAGTACTACCTGGGAAACATCTAGGTGCTTCTGTGGTTGTAGGCTTGGGACAACGTGAGTCAGTGCTACCTGGGTAGCATCTTGGTGGTGCAGGAGTTGTTGGTTGAGGACAACGTGGATCGGAACTACCTGGGAAACACCTTGGAGGCTCAGGAGTTGTAGGTTTGGGACAGCGTGTGTCAGTACTACCTGGGAAACATCTAGGGGCTTCTGGGGTTGTAGGCTTGGGACAACGAGGGTCAGTGCTACCGGGGAAGCATCTTGGTGGAGCAGGAGTTGTTGGTTGAGGACAGCGAGGATCAGTACTACCAGGGAAACATCTGAGTGCTTCTGGAGTTGTAGGCTTGGGACAACGTTGATCAGTGCTACCTGGATAGCATCTTAGTGGAGCAGGAGTTGTAGGTTGAGGACAACGTGGGTCGGTGTTGCCTGGGAAGCATCTAGGTGGTGCAGGAGTTGTTGGTTGAGGACAACGTGGATCGGTACTACCTGGGAAACACCTTGGAGGCTCAGGAGTTGTAGGTTTGGGACAGCGTGGGTCAGTATTACCTGGGAAACATCTAGGTGCTTCTGGGGTTGTAGGCTTGGGACAACGAGGGTCAGTGCTGCCGGGGAAGCATCTAGGTGGAGCAGGAGTTGTGGGTTGAGGACAACGTGGGTCAGTACTACCTGGGAAACACCTTGGTGCTTCGGGATTTGTAGGTTTAGGACAACGTTGATCAGTGCTACCTGGATAGCATCTTAGTGGAGCAGGAGTTGTAGGTTGAGGACAACGTGGGTCAGTGCTACCTGGGAAACATCTGGGCGCTTCTGGGGTTGTAGGCTTGGGACAACGTGGGTCAGTGCTGCCTGGGAAGCATCGAGGTGGTGTTGGAGTTGTTGGTTGAGGACACCGAGGATCGGTACTACCTGGGAAACACCTAGGAGGTGCAGGACTTGTGGGTTGAGGACATCGGGGGTCAGTGCTGCCCGGGAAACATCTGGGTGTTTCTTGTGTTATTGGAGGCAAATACGTTGCTGGAGTTAATGTTGATGGTTGAAGAGGCTGAGGGCAGTCAGGATCTGGTGAACCTGGATAGCAAATAGGTTTTGGTGTTGATGGTTTGGGACAGCGGCTATCTGTGCTTCCAGGAAAGCATCTTGGTGGTTCAGGAGTGGTGGGTCTTGGGCAACGTGTATCAGTACTGCCTGGATAACATCTAGGAGCTTCAGGGGTAGTTGGTTGTGGACAACGTGGATCTTTGCTTCCTGGGAAGCATCTTGGTGGTTCTGGTGTGGTTGGCCTTGGGCAACGTATATCAGTACTGCCTGGATAACATCTAGGAGCTTCAGGGGTAGTTGGTTGTGGACAACGTGGATCTTTGCTGCCTGGGAAACACCTTGGTGGCTCAGGAGTGGTGGGTCTTGGGCAACGTGTATCAGTACTGCCTGGATAACATCTTGGAGCTTCGGGAGTAGTTGGTTGTGGACAACGTGGATCTTTGCTTCCTGGGAAGCATCTTGGTGGTTCTGGAGTGGTTGGCCTTGGGCAACGTATATCAGTACTGCCCGGATAACATCTAGGAGCTTCAGGGGTAGTTGGTTGTGGACAACGTGGATCTTTGCTGCCTGGGAAACACCTTGGTGGTTCAGGAGTGGTGGGTCTTGGGCAACGTGTATCAGTGCTTCCTGGATAACATCTTGGAGCTTCAGGGGTAGTTATTTGTGGACATCTTGGATCATTGCTTCCAGGGAAGCATCTAGGTGGTGCGGGAGTCGTAGGTTTAGGGCAGCGAGGGTCATTGGAATCGGGTCCGCAAACTATTTGTGGTGATGCCGTTACTTGACACCTGGGATCGTTTGAACCGGGGTAACATCTTAGTTCTGGTTTTACTGTCGTCGTTATTTCAGTGATTGTCCCACCGCAATTTGAATCACAATTACTTGTACATAACTGAAAAATTCAAGTACAATTCAATAAAACAGATATTTTTTAAATTAATTATTTTTATACATATTTATTTATGCATAAGTACATTACCTTAATTTTTAAAAATTAGTTACTTCGCTATGAGGTGTTAAGAGCTTTTACTTACAATAATACATTATTTTTTTTGCGAAACCTCGTAAAAATTACAGTAAAATTACTGATAATTTTCATTTAGAAAAAGATCTTAATTTCGTCACATTTTAAAGGTTAAATATTGCTTTGATCTTAGAACTACAGATTATATAGTACATCAGCAATTTTGATAAATATGGTGGTTAATAATAATATATTTTACTGCCATATGTGTGTGATAATTAGAGATAGAGAGGCGTTTTAATCTATACGCATCGTTATTGAGCAAACCGCATCTGATACCGGCATCGGTTTTTCTGGCATCGATGCCAAGCAACTGTGGAAAATTACTCCCGCATTCCTCCGTTGCGCGATCAAAGGACGTCCCTCGTATTCGGTCACAGAACAGGGAAAAATTTCTGTTCTGTGTATTCGGTAATCACATCGGGTATTGCGGGCCGTTTCTCGTATATATCAGCATCGGATGTCGGCATCGATGCTCAAAACCGTTGTTACAAAACGACCATCTATGGTCATATGTACATATATAAATATTGTTTGTAGGTATACAAAGATAGCAAATTTTCAGTCGTCTTACCTCAACGTTACATGTGAGATACACTTGATCTGTATCAGGGAAACGGAAAGCGCTAACTTTGCTGTATGTTATCAAAGTTGCTCCACTTCTGCCGGTATTCGTTGATTTTTGCCAAAAATCAATTAGCTTCTTTTTTCTGAAATTATCAATTTTAACAATATTAAATTATTATATTACGTTATACCAGATTAAAACGCTACTATTTAGCTGAACATCATCCGGAACGTCGGGATAAATAATTTAAATAATAAATCTCGTTTTTAATCCGTATTTTTAATAAGTATTTTATTTAGATAGATAGATTAAACTTTTATTCACAAATACAGTACAACATGACAACAGCTTAAACTAACTATTAGTATGTTATTACAGTCAGGTCGCAGTTTTGAGTGTGCACTGTGGTTTGAATGGAAACTAGCTCAGCATATGCTGCGAAACTCATGGAACAACGCTGTTAATTTTTCCCGTCCCCCTTTGGAGTATAAGGCAGATGCACCGATGCATTTCATCAATAAAAAAATAGTAAAAAAATAGGTCGACAGCGCATCATTGACATTCATGTTCTGTGGCTGTATCACTTACCATCAAGTGAACCTCATGCTCGTCTGTCGATATCTGACATAAAAAAAAACAAAATATAAAAGGTATACCTATACCTATTATAAATACTTAGTACTTACTTAGGACATCCATTTTTATCGCTCAGCTGTATTTTACTTGTCTTAGCGCTATCATACTCTTCATTATCATACGCCCAGCAATCGTGAACCTTCAGACTGAACTGGTTCCTTACATCTTTCAGGTAAATAAGAATGGTCAAGTATTCTCCGATTTTAATTGAATTTTCCAAGGGAGTAGTCTAAAAATTTAATCCAAATGTTAGGTGGATATTTTGGTATCGCTTCTAATATAATGTTTAATAGATTTACAGGGTTTTGAGAGTAAACATGATATATTTTATTGTGTTATGTTTCTACTAGTAGTGTACAGTGGCGGGATCTCCATATAAATCCAAAAGCCGCTTTAACGAAATTATTATTTATTTTTTGTAGTTGCGTTAATAGGTTGAGCCGAGATTTTGTACGGTATAATAACTTAATGATGATACATTTCTCAAATGTTATGTTTTAGAATGTTATTGAATTTTTTTTAAAAGAATCAGTTAACACAAACTGCCGACATAATAAGAAATATGTTGTGGAGTTTGTGCCTTATTTCACATTTATTATTAAAAAAATATATATTACAAAAAACAACACTGTAAAATAAAATATAATAAATCAAACTGTCACTAAATAAAAACTGAAGATTCTCAGCTATCAACGCCATCTTGTGAGATTACATATTGTTTGTCTTCAAATCGCAGACAATTTCAAAAGGTCAACTTTATGCCGCTAGATGGCGTGTCAATATGTCATTATAACTCGTACACCATACGGGATTTTTAAACGGGATTTCCCAAAAAACAAATTTTTCGTTTAGTGTCAGTTTGATACTCAAGGTGCGATATATAGAAATATACATACATTTGGGAAGACTCCCTTCTGAATATCCATCCAGCATTCAACGCCACCAGCGGGACCTTGTACGGCGACTACGTCAAGCATATCTACCATGAAGGGTTTCAACTTGAGGACATGAGACGATTCCTTTCTGACTCCTCCCGCTGATACTTCTAACTCTGTGCTTGCACATGATACCTGGGGATAAATAACGTTTGTCAGAAATCGACAGACGAGCGTAAAGGCCCATTTACATGACGCATTTTCTTGTACATTGAATATAATAATTGACATCCAAGAATTGTAACACATGAGGAAATTTTGTGCTGTTAACACTGAGAAAAGTATTGAAACAAAGCTTGTATAGCAGATCAAGACTATTATCTGTTTAGACCATGCAAGATATTGTTTACTTTAATTTAATTGTATGCAACAGGCAAGAGACTTGCGTCGTGTTGTCTAAAGGTTGTAGGTGTTAGTCACAGAAAATTATAAATATGTCATCCCGACAGGATTCGAACCCGCAAACCATTGTAACGCAAGATAGGTGGAACTCAACGGGCCAACGAGTCTACTGTCCAAGATGGGAAAATTATCGTTTTTTAAAAGGTACTGTACTACTACAGTGAAGGTACACCTGACAATTGATAAAAAAAACGCTCGAATACGTCAATTGTTATGTCCCAAATGCCTAGACAATATTACCTATATTGATTTTAGACGCCACTTTTTAAAATTTAAATTCTTATTTTTTTTTTAAATAGATATGCTTTGTATATATACGATACCTTCCTTGCGAAGTCACTAGGTCCTTGAACGAAGTCATCAGCCTGGAAGACGAGAACATTGTCGATGGTGCCACACGCGTTGCACAGAGGTCTGGAACCACAGCCATTCAGTGGCACTCGGAACGAGTATCGTGATTGGCTGCCTCCTAGAGATACGTATCTGTAAAATTAATAAATATGCTTTAGTCCGGGAGCCAGGTGCAAATTTGGTTAATTATTTCCTCTCGAGAGATAATTCGTCAGACGCATCAGAGTATAGTATTATAAAGCCTCGTGAACGTCAGCTGGCGCTCGGGTGGGGGGATGAGCGGTCCCACGCACGAAGGAAAAAACAATACATTCATTAATTTCCTCTCAGCTAAAAATTTGTCAAATTGTAGCTAATCCAATATCTCAACGAAAAAAAATAATCAGCTGCTTGCAACATAGTGTATTATACGTCAGCTGGTGTCTCGAACATGAAAAAAAAAATTATTTTCCGTGATTTCCTCTCAAACAAAAATTTACCTGATGATAGCTTATATGTAACTGTGGATAAATATATAGGTCAGCTGGCTGTATCTTGGTGAAAAAACCGTCAGCTGCTCCACTTAAGGAAGGAGGCTACAACCACTTATCCCCCCACCCGAGCGCCAGCTGACGTTCACGAGGCTTCATAATACTATACTCTGATGCATTTTACTAATTACCGCTTGAGAGGAACTTGGTCATGAAAATCTGTTGCTGGCTCCCGGACCACTTTAAATATTTCAGAATATGTTATTAAAGTTAAAAATGCCATTGTAAATAGGAATGTTTTTTTTTATAAAAGAGCGGACAACAGAACGTGTGTTACCTGATGGTAAGTAATCACCACCGCCCATGGACACCCGCGACTTAAAAGTCTAAGATGCGTTGTCGGCCTTTTAAAAATGTATAGACTCGCTTTTAAAAACCAACGAGGTCGTAGAAAGATGGAAACACTGAAGTTCATTCCATAGTTTGGTAGTGCGTGGAATGAAGTTGCGCGTGAACCTTACCAACTTCTATTCATCGAGATGATGAGGGTGAAAGGATTGAAAGTGATATTTGTGACGTGTGGTATATGATGTGATTTAAGTTCTTTGTCAAATTTACAACATCAACATTATATTAAAAAGTATGCAAATTTTAATTCGAATTAAAAACTATTCTAAGGAAAAAATGAGACGAATTGACCCTTTAAGTATTAATAAATGAAACTAAAGTGAAACTAAATTTTTCGACACAACATCGACAATTCACAATCCTGTACGATTTTGTTGTTACTATATATATTCTTTCGTACAAACTACAAACCTTGTCCTGACAGTTAAAAATAAAACAATAAAATAATTATCCAATTTGATGCAGTAGTTCGGAAACTATGCGCATACGTACATACATTTCAGCTACTTTAATGAATACTACATAAAGCAAAAAAGTTGTATTGGAACAATTTAAAAAATAGTCTTAGGTACTATCTTTTTAGCGAGACATAAAACTTCAAAAAAATACTTACTTGCACTTCGGATCGTTCAAATAGCCCTTGCTGTATATGATACCGTCGAAAGCATCAGCGAACTCGACGGTAACATCAATAAAGTCTGCAGAACATTGAACGTCTATGTCAGGAGAGAGGGGCGAATCGGCCGCTCTGGAACCTCTGACGAAATTGACCCCGGTCTCATCACTGGACTCAAAAGAGTAGAACGGAGAGAGGGCATTGTCTCCAGCCAGTTGAAGGTTCAGCTCGGCTGCAGTGAGTGTGTTCTCATCTGAAACAGCTGTAGCGAGCGACAGCTACAGCGAATTTAATAATATTATTACTATTTAGTAATATTAGGGTACGACCAGTGGCGGGACTACTATTTAAGCCCAAAAGCCCGGCTTGCCGAATCTAATGTAATATGTGTTTATATACCTAGAACGTATATAATTTAGTAATCATAAAAGTTGTTTCTATACTAATATAAAGAGGAAAGATTTTTTGTTTGTTTGTTAGGTGCATCCTCAAAAACTACTCGACCGATTTTAAAAATTCTTTCACCAATAAAAAGATACATTAATTATTTATCAGCGAGTAACATACGCTAACATACTAAACGTCACTCTACTAAACTGTTCCTGACCAAAGTCAAAGTCAAAATCAAGTCATTACGTTTCGTAAAATATAAACAAACAAACATACTTTCACATTTGTAATATTGCTAAGATTACATCCAACACAACTAAATATCCCAATTAAAATGTATTGCCAGTTTTTTGATCACCACTAAGCGGTAACATTATTGCGAGTATTATTTCATAACGCGATTTTTTCTCACGCAATTTTTCGTGTACATGGTATTATGAATGCGAAAAATGCTTAAGAACAGCTGTCTATTATTTCATAATTCTAGGATAATCAAAAAGTATACTAAAACATATATTTTATTAATTAACTTTTGTGAATTAAAGTAATATTATTTATCCGAGGAACTAGAGCAATAGATTGATGAAAATTGTCATGAAAATAATTTTTATCGTTTTACGTCGGACTAATTAGTATTTTGTTGTTTTGATATTTAAATATTTATGTATTTACACACACACACTATTACAAGTGTTTATTTTTCACTACATCTCACACTTAAGGTAAAAAACGGGTGTGAGCAACATTGACCACCTATATCTATACTTAATATTATAAAGAGGAAAGATTTATTTGTGTGTCTGTTACAATTTAACTCAAAAACTACTCGACCGATTTTAAAAATTTTTTCACCGGTAAACAGCTACATTATCATTAGCATTTTTATTTTTAGTACATCTATATTGCACCCGTGCGAAGCCGGGGCGGATAACAAGTCTACCATATATTTACAACTGATAGGTATCTACCACTAACTGAGTCTCACCACTAAATCGAAGTCTATTATAAAAAAATACAACTAAAATTATTGGAGTATAGCGGGAGACTCAAATCCGTATTTTTAGGAACTATCACTAAAGTAGGTAACTGTTTCACTATGCTAAAGTACTAGTTGCATTAATATCAGTATATCTTAATTATTGTATGTTGAAACTCACTTTAATTTACATATTTATGGTTCATACACCCACACATGCCAAGGATCAATATTATATGACACACATACATATATGACATATTATCCGACACAATGGTTCTTACATCATAACTCATAACATTCAATATATTACTGACCTCTGACATACTTGAACTGTTATGTTGAAACTTAAAGATTACAGTTACATCCTAATAAGGTAATAATGAGCTGGCAGTATGGCCTTTAGTGTAAATAAAGTTATTCTAAAATAGATCTTCATTAATGCGTTCAAGTTATTCTTAACTTTTCCTTATTTTAAACAAACTTGAATCGGAATTGGTAAATCGGACGCAGAGGGTATGTACTATTAAAATCGACTATTGATTAGGGTTTTATATATTACTAGCAACACACTCCGGCTTCGCACGGATGGGATGCAGAGTAAATGTACAATAGTATATTCGTAAACCAAAAAAGCCTATGTTACTCGCTAATAATGTAGCTTCCTATTAGTGTAAGATGTTTTTTAATCGGTCCAGTTGTTTTTGAGTTTACTCGTTACAAACATACATATGTTTCCTCTTTATAATATTAGTGTAAATGGGTGAGACCTGATATACTGTAATTTTCCTAAATTTCTGGACCAGTACGTTTCTCCTTATGAAATCAGATGTCTTGAGAAGGAGAATGCTATAGGTATACACATTACACACTCCAATGAGAGTTTTTTTGAACAATTTTTGTTAAATTTCATAAAGTTTTTACTAGGATTATAAAATTAATATGTGTATATACTATGATTTCTATGTACAAAATTTTATTAGGTACCTACGTTTGAAAGAAGAGCGATTTTTAAGTAATGTATGGAAGCTCGTTATAAACATTTAGAAAAACCAAAAACTTGGCGACTACAAAAAGTGGCGGAGAGTTCTACGCCCTTGATGAACTAGCAGTAAATGTAAAATTAGAATCATTTAATTTCATTTTTATTTTTATTGACGTTCATAAGTGTACATTGTGTTACCTAAATGAATAAATGATTTGAATTTTAGGATAATAATAGAAAATTAGGGTATATCCGTATTCATACCTGCACGAGTGCAATCAGTGTCGCTATGCGCATGACAGCCGCTTCATGGGGACCTGTAAACAAAAAAATAACCGTTTAATATATTATACTTGACTTACTATATAAACATACATATACTTTTAAGTAATGAATATTAAATGGATGGGGGGTAATTAGGATGAAAGCCAAAAAAGATGGATTTATTGTGTGTTTTTTTTTATGTCATATATCCACAGACGAGCATGAGGTTCACTTGGTGGTAGGTGATACCTCAGCCACAGAACATCAGTCAATGATGCGCCGTCGACCTAATTTTTACTTGGAGCATTCGGAAATCCATAGACTGAAACCGAAACGCGCAATGTGCACTTCACGGTTTTTCCATCTATGCCATACGTAAGTGCCGACCCCAAATTTAAAAAAAGGAACAGGATGGGAAGTAGATACTTATGAATAAGATAAGAAAGCTTAGAAATAAAGCATTTGTGTATCTACACAGTGCATTTGCTTGAAATTAATCCTTGATTAATATGAACTTTTTGTATTATTGAGTTCGTATATATATTTTTGTATATATACGAACTTATTGTATATTCTAGTTGGTGTTTGCACGTTCGTTCGCACGCGATTATGTTTAAAATTTAAATGATGATTACATTTCCTTCTGACTCCCGAGTTTGATGATGCAAATATAATATGTTGCTTCAAGCTAAACTAAAACTATGTATGACGACTGCACGAAAGTTAGTTCTGTAATTTCAGGAGTTAGCATGAAGAAACAGACAGACTAGTTATTAGTACTCACTACTCTTATTTTATTAGATCCTGGTATTTCTGGTCTTCTATATTACGTATATATTATGAATGAAAATTGACCACCTCTGTGGCTCAGTGGTAAGTGCGATGCACCGGAGGTCCTGGGTTCGAATCCCGGGTAAATAATATTTAAAAAAAGGTGGTTCGGTTGGACAAAAGGCTGACCTACTGGCGACTAAAGAAAAGAGATCAGCGAAACTGACACAGAAATGGACTGCCCCATGCCCCACTAGGGAACCCGAGAATTCTAAGAAGTACCCGGACATCAGAAGCATGAGACAAGTATTCTATTAATCTATACTTTTTTTTTTATTTAAAAAATGGGTCTGCCCCATGCCCCACTAGGGGACTCGGGAATTCACTTTTATGAATAATTATTACTCTTCCTATTTACAAAAAAGCGTGAAATGTTAGCTATCAAAATTATATGTCATAGGGTCACGAAGAGGTCTTTAATTGTGCATCGTATTCGTGAGGTCAGTCTATTTGAACTCTATACGTTTTCCGTATATATTTCGACACGATTCTAATCAAGTGAATCGGTATTTCCTAGGCTTTTAATTACATTGATTTTATGTGACGGGCACGTATATTTAAATATACTTTTAGAAGCACTTTTTATGGCTTTGACTTCCTGAATACTTGCGTCTCACACCTGAATAAAAGGTCTCTTTAAAATGAACAATAATAAAAGTGAATTCTTCAGTCCTCTAGTGGGGCATGAGGTGGACAAATTTTATTGTTCATTTTTCTTTGCAGGCTAGAAGATGGTTTTATGTGTCCTGGCTTATGAAAACATTTTGTAAATCTTAAATACTACGAATTAAACACTAACACTCATATCAAAGCCACGGAGGCGGTCATCGAATAAATATTTTATAAAATACTAGCTGCCCGAACCGGGTTCGAACGGCTATAGTTATAAAAAAAATGAGACCAAATCAATTTTTTGGCAAAAATAGAAAAAAAAATTGGAAATAGAGACACCCTAATCACCTAGCGATATGAAATATTTTACAACTTTATTCTCAGACCTACCAAATACACATAAAAACATTTCATAAAAATCGGTCGAGCCGTTTCGGAGGAGTGCGACCACAAATACCGTGACACTAAATTTCTATTATTAGATTATACTCTGTATCATTCAGATGTCAAATTGGCGGGACGCCATAGACAATAAAAAAAAACAAATTGCTTATGCGTAACTTGAGCTCTATCATTTTTAAATTGAACGAAATATCTTCAAATATAATAATTACTTCGTGAGTTAAAAGGAAAAAAAAACCATAAAAACCTTCAAAAACAATCAGAACAAGATTAAAAAAACCATAAAATATACCTGTTTACTTATGTATTTAATATACCGAGATAATAAAACTAAATATTTATGGTATTATAACATCTTAAAGGCCACGTCATCAACTAGCAATTAAATGTTTTACAAAAGTTCAAGGGTTAAACTAATTCCACACGCGTAGCTTTTTGTTAGTAATCAATCTTAAAAGTCGCAAATATTTGTTGGTTGTTCTTTTTAATTAACACGCTTTTATTAGCTTGGGTTGTATGTATGTAACTATGTAACGGAATCTTTGAGCACGATTTTCACCGGTTTCTAAACATCTGATTAACTTGAAACTTTGCATACGTCTCAAGGACCGATGACAATACACTAATTTGATAAAATTATTCCATTTTTCAATTTGCAAATTATGATTTTTGTTAATTTATCTGCAGACGCGATGCGACGATACGCGCTACTAGATGGCGCTGTCACTAGATATTGATATTAAGCGGCATTTAAAACACTGCGTTGTATAAACTATCGGTCACGCCACGCGCATTCTGGCTACTGTCACAAGGTGGCGCTGTACTTAATACTATATTATTCCATAAACTTAATTTTAATTTTAATAGTTTAAAATTAAAAAAAACAAGCTATTATAAATAAACCATACTAAAAAGTAGAAAATAAATAATAGTTTAAAAAAAACTAAAAAACACGCTTTTTATAAAGAACCGAACTAAAAAATAGAAAATAAATTTAAATTTAAAATATATTTTTTAGTTCGTTTTTTTATAAAAAGCGTGTTTTTTAGTTTTTTTTAAACTATTATTTATTTACACGCTTTATATTAGCTCCACCTGTATGTATGTTTGTAACCGACTTCTTTGGGCGCGATTTTGACCCACTTTTAACGGCCAGATTTCGTTCAAACTTTGTAGATTTATTATTGCTTAATAGAACCTTTGATAGCGATAGCAATTCCACCTCCTTTGAAGTTGTAATGCGAACTAAAGACCGTATTCAAGTCGAAATCCTGAGAACTTTTTTTTTATCTGTACTAATATTATAAAGAGGAAAGATTTATATTTTTGTATGTTACGAATAAACTCCTGGACCGATTTTGAAAATTCTTTCACCAATAGAAAGCTATATTATCAGCGAGTAATATAGGCAATATTTTTTAGGCATAGTACATCTACATTGTACACGTGCGAAGTCGAGGCGGATCGCTAGCCTATGTTACTCTCTGATAATGTAGCTTTCTATTGGTGAAAGATTTTTTAAAATTGGTCCAGTAGTTTTTAAGTTAAATCATCACAAACAAAAAACAAATCTTTCCTCTTTATAATATTAGTATACATATTATGCAAAAAGCTAATACGAATGTTTTTGCATACTTCATAGTGAATATTAATGAATCAGGAACTCTACATTTTAGATTATCTGCATTTTTGGTAGCTGTTTTTAAATACCTTAAATAATCACGATTTTTCTGGAAAATATTTTAAGCTTAAAAATATATTTAAAAAAAAGCGATGTAACATACTAGATATATACCTAATGTTACACAATATGTATGGTAATTGGTAACCTTTGACATCTTATGCACAACTATGCAATATTTACCTAATACTGATGTTTTATGAAACATCGCGATGGCCAAGGTTACATTTTAATGTATTTTTAAGTATATTTCTTAAAATCTTTAGAAATTCAATAACCGTACGAATTTTGTTTCGTAATTGAGGTGTCAATTTGTCGTATGGCATTGACCGCTCCAAAAAAGTACTACTTAGTAATATAATATTCCTCAATGAAAACGAATTTATGAGTGGATCCTCAAGGGGTATTATGGAGTTGGTGAATATAATCCGTGCCATGGTCAGTATGACATCACAATTCCGATGCATAAGTAATATGACCATACTTTTCAATTTTTGAGTATACACTTTAAGGATAAAGTTCCAAAAAAATATCAAATCAATGCAAGATTTTATTTTATTAAAGTTGGTAACAGAAGAGTATAGATTATATACAATATTTACGATGTCATACCAGGGCTTATACAATTTTGGACCTACATATATTTTGAGTAGAACGGCACAACCTACAAATTATATTTTGTGATCGTGTATAATACTGATTACATTTCAATATTTAATAAATTAGCTTGTTTGTTTTCTTTAAGGCGTAAGTCATATGCTTATGTATAGCACAGATATCACTACCATATATTGCATATATTAAGAAACAACTCAATCCACGTTTTTAAAGTCTTTCTTTTATTAAATGTCTAGTGTATATTTTTATGTCAGTTCGAGTTATCGACAGACGAGCATGAGGTTCACTTGATGGTAGGTGATACCTCAGCCACAGAACATCAGTCAATGATGCGCTATCGACCTAATTTTTACTTCGAGCATTCGGAAATCCATATACTGAAACCGAAAATTTATTTTATAAACAAAGTCCATAAAACTACAATCGTATGGTCACCCTCTACCAAGTTGCAGACAGGTTCAACTGGTCCGATATGGGCCGAAATTAAACGAAAGTTACATAACAGTGTGCTTCCCATCGTATATCTGTTGTCAGGGGCGGTGACACTGACAAATAAAAACGATTATGCGGTAGCTTTTGTATCGTGAATGAATATTTTTTTATTTCTTCATTTTGTTTCACAATGTAATCGATTTTGAACAAATAGATTGGCGAATATTGGTGATTTTGATAGCAATAATGATATAATACCATTTTGCTTATTTGATGATGGATCCAGTAGATCATCAAGTTGAACTATATAATAATAATATGTAAGATTCTAAGGCATCGCGTATTTTATATGTTAGATATTTTAGTCGAACTTGAGGTTCATTTGATGATAGGTAATTTCATTGAAGAAAATTTATGTATTTATCTAGTATAAAATTACACCCTAATGATTAAAGTAGTAGCAAATTGTTTGAGACATTTTCATAACAAAATATGATTCACCAGACACCAATACAATAATGTACACAATATATTGTGTATTCATTCTATGAATATACTTGAAGTGGTCATTAACCCGTAACCAATTGATAATAGTCAATAATTCTGCTATTGCTATTTGCGATTGAATGTAAATCGTTCATAAAGCGCTCCCGCGTTTATTGATGCCGCGATTGGTAATGATTTGTGATGGTTCTTATAAAGAATGTGTATGGGCGCTTAAAAAGTTATGAGAAAAAAGTCTTCATATATGAAACACTGGCCAGTTACAGAATACAGTTATTGAAAGATACGAACGTTCTAATTTCAAAATTCCCGCCGAAAATAATTCGAGACAGTTTTAATTATCGCTTCTCATTTGAAAATTCTTCGGCGTGGATTATTTTTGCGGGAATTATAAGATTTCAAAATAAATCATTTTTGCATAAGTTATGAAATTGGATGAAGATCGAATGGGTATGATTAATTTAAAATATTACTAATTTTTAATACGATTTCAAACTTATTTATTAATCGTGAATTTTGACAAAAATATTACAATCTATGCATTTACCGCAATGTTCGTGACTGCATTGCGCAAAGTTTAGGGCTTTACGATTCGTTACAAGAACTTAATGCCCTTGACATACCAGTTAATTCGAATGCACATTACTATGTTTTCGTGAATCTAATTATGATTTTGCGTATTTTGTTACTGACCTGCAAATATTTGAAGTAAAATGTACATTTGATTATAATCAAATGCAAATCTTCACCCCGATCAGTCGTTTTATGCATAATTATATCTTTCTCTTTCTTAAACTAAGTAACAAACAGAGACATAACAGCTTTATGTATAACTTAATTGGACATGTATGCAACTCTTAATCGAACTCAGACGAAACGCTGGAGTTAATTATAATCATTATTCATATCCAACAATTTTAGAACAGTTTTTTTTTTTAATTTATAGACATCTTACAAATTAGACACGGCTTCTCATATTATAAAGTTTTTTTAATTGATTTATGAAGCTTTGCTTCATAAAAATGCTTCTTAATACCATATAAGTCAAGGAAATATTATAAGTGATGGCTACTTAATTTACATTTATATTTGCAACACTTCCTTATTGTAGTATACTTGTTCATTTAAAAGATTACATCATACTAGTATCCCGCGCGGTGTCTCTCGCGCTTCGAAACCTTTTTTTTATATCGCCTTCAGAATTCCATACTGATTAATTATAAGTTCGATATCTCAATAGATAATATTATTTTTAAGAGCAATAATACTAGTTGATAATTCATCCGACTTATTTTAAAAATATTAAAATTTTCTAATTCTTTTATATTGAGAAAAATATACGGTCTATATTAATCAGCTAATAGCTTTGTATAAGTGAAAAAGACAGGTACCTACAGTAGTTTCAGAGATTACCACCTACAAACAAATTAACTTTTTCTCATACAACGTGTTACAAAGACAAATATTATTTAGATTTTATTTCGTTTTTAAAAATAGGCGATCACTTGTACCTTTTGTAGTTCGAACCTTATGTAACACTATAAAATAATGAGAATGCATCAAAATAATCAATTATTTTATAACAGTATTATCTAATATAGTAATATTATTATTACATAAGCCAAAATAGATGGGATGCGCACTTTCACATTTTCAACCTAATATTATACATATAGGATGTTTATGTTATAAAATGACATAGATACCCATGTTAAATCAATTAACTATTGCTAATCAACTTAGTTATTTACTTGGGTTCCAAATAAAATATTAAAACAATTGCGTAATATTAATTTAAAATATAGATTCTAAAGAAGATTTAATTCTATTTCAATTTTTCTTTAAAAAATGAAAATAAACTGTAAGAGTTATATATGCGATTATTTAAAAATTCCATAAAACATTATCTTGTAAAGAAAACTATTTTAGTGATGTTCATTATATCCATCCAGCACACTTAATCAAAATGCCATTTGTAATATTTAACTATATACTATATAACTAGGTAGATTTGGATAAATTAATAATTATTTATTTACTCCCTATATTGTACATAATAAAAACGTGGAGAAATTGCATTTTGTGTCTAATATAATTATTGCAAACGTCTGATTCATAGTGATCTCGAGAAATGACGTTTTGACTTTGGTCTCAAATAAATTAAAAAAAAATCTCATGGCAAATCCTCATACAAAAAAAATATGTATGTACATATAATATTAGATGCGACCAAAATATAATTAAATGTGTAAACATCCAATTGGATTTATGAAATTATTCAATTATATCATTAAACCACTATATTTAAAAATATAGTGGTTTAATGAAATTATTCAATTTTTTTTGTTGTTAAATTAATTCCAGAATTGTATGAAGATGTTGTGAAAGTATGCAAGTGAGAACTCTTCTAAATACGTATCGGTATTTCAAATACACTTAACCTTTTACTATAGAATACATCATGAAGCCCGTCTAACGGTCATGTAAAGATCATCTTATATGAACTGCGCATGCGCTCATATTAAGGTTATACACATAGAAATAATCTAGGTGGATATGAAAAATTAGAATAGGTGCTAGCTTTGAAAATGAAGCTCGGGAATTTACATTAGATATAGCACAATATTAGAAGGATATAAAATAAAATTACCGAATAATCCTTCAAAAAAAATCAGAAATAGGAGCATCTCATAAATTATTAAAAAAAACATGAGATAATTTAAAACTTAAAATGATAGCCCTGAATCGCGACCGCAAATAGCTAATATATCTCTATAATTCAAAGGTTAATGTTATAAAATCGAGAATTTTCTCAAGCATTTAGATAAATTAGCGTTTGTTTGATGTGAGCACAATATAATCATTGTAATTTATAAAATCTAGCACGATTTATGCTGATTGCAAAATGTTTTTGGTTTTAGTAACCTCGAAATAAGAAAATTAGGTGCCTAAAGGTTAACATATAATAAAATAACTTTTACCAGCCGGCCTAGCATGACAACCGCGACAAAATTTTGTCGACCGTTTTCTCGTGTTTTAATCGATTATCTCTTTATTTCTTCCGGGTGTAACATGACAATTACATTTAAAACTCGACTTTTAATATCAAAAATAGATATATTTGTCAATCGAGATATCTTTTCTATCAAAATTGTCGATGTCAGGATATAATATATCGAGATATCTTATAATACATCTTAGTTTGTCTTCTCTCGTCCTTGAGATATCTCGTGGCGGTCATGCTAGGCCGGCAGACAGAAACACGTTACACGATATATTATTTATCCCAACGTTTAAAATGCTTTCCAGTAAACACGGTCACAGCAGACTGCCCGAAATGTTATTTTATTTAAACGGGCTCGTTGGCGCGTTCGGTAGAACACCTTTCATACGCGTCAGGTCGTGGGTTCGATTTCCACTGGGACAACATGTTTATAATTTTCTGTACGCATGTTTTTCCCATGACTAGTAACTTCGGGCATTGATAGAGTGGGTGGAATATCGAAATTCCGACCGGGTAACGAAAGCACTGTTCATAGTAGTGAAGTGCACATTGCGCGTTTCGATTTCAGTCTATGGATTTCCGAATGCTCGAAGTAAAAAAAAATAGGTTGACAGCGCATCATTGACCGATGTTCTGTGGCTGATCACCTCCCATCAAGTGAACCTCATGCTCGTCTGTCGATGTCGATGTCGTCTATAACATAAAAAAAAAACAAAAAGAAATGGGTGATGCTCGCGTTGTGTTTCCTAAAATAAAAAACCATTACTGATATTGAAATGAAAACTACAAACGCACGCCAAAAGGTCATGCATTAATGACTTGTCCAAATAGAAGTAAATTTTCACACAACCTAAAAACATTAAATTATCATCATTTTATTACATACTTGTAGTAATAGTAACAATAAACAGTGAAGTTTTGCATCAGTGGGTTGCAACAGATGTGCTCTTAGACATAGAGGCTGCGTTAAAATCTTTGACATTTGACTTATTAATATTTCACTGAATTCTGTCTCGCAAATTCAACGATTTTATAGTCGTGATTTTAAGTTAAGCGCGTTAAGTGACGATCTGTTATGCTAGGAAAATAATAGTTAATCTTTCAAATTACACGATCTAATCATTATATATAATTATATAATTTAAATTATATTGCATAAAATAAGGAATATTTAAAAGTTTTTTAGGGTGGTAAATTTGTACTTAAGTACCTAATATGCATAATTCTAACCTTATTGATACATTATTGATACATTTTTGTATTGGTATTGTAGTGGCTGGGGTATTTTAAACATTAGTCAATGAAGCGCTGTCGACCTACTTTTTACTTCATGCATTCGGAAATCGATAGACTAAGACCGAAACTCGCAATGTGCCTCACAGATTTTCCATTTATGAACGGTGGTGTCGGAATTTAAATATTCCTTCCACCTGCTTAATGCCCGAACTAACCAGCTGGCCTAGCATGACAACCACAACAAAATTTTGTCGACCGTTTTCTAACATGACAATTACACTTAAAACTCGACTTTTAATATCAAAAATACATAGATATATTTGTTGATCGAGATATCTTTTCTATCAAAATTGTCGATGTCGAGATATAATATATCGAGATATCTTACATCTTAGTTTGTCTTCTCTCGTCCGCGACATATCTCGTGGCGGTCATGCTAGGCCGGCTGTTTTAATCGATTACCTAATTATCTCTTTGTCTTCAGGGTCTATCATAACTTAAAACTAGACTTCTAATGTCAAAAGTAGAGATATTTGTCGATCGAGATATCTTGTCTATGAAAATTGTCGATGTCAACTCTGCCTCAATTGTCAAGATATGTATAATATATCGAGATCACTCGTTCACGAGATATCTCTTGATGGTCATGCTAGACGTACAGATATGGTTGGTTATCCGGTCGGAATTTCGATATTGCTCCCACCCGTTCAATGCTCGAAGTTTCCAGATGTGGGGAAAACATGTTTACAGAAAATTATAAACATGTCATCCCGGTGGGATTTGAACCCACGACCCATCGATGCGCACGGCAGGTGTTCTACCGAACGCGCCAACGAGCCCGTCAAAGCCCACTGACTTCACCCAATTCGGTATAGGATTAATTATTCGACGATTCAAGGTCGCGTCTATTTAAATGACTGGCTCAAGTAAAACAATGGGCAGGTTGGGCAACTCGGTGTCATTTCTTAAAGCATCGGACAATGGCTGTGCCGCCTTCTCTCACGCAAAAACTCTAATATTGTTGCGAAAGTCTGATTTAAATACATATATTTTCTTATTTAAAAAATACTAGTTGACTAGTAAGTCAAATATCCAAATATTGTTCCATTGGTTAAATGAAAGAAAAGATAATGTTGAGAAACTCTTAATTTTGACTATGATTTCAGTTTTACGCGGAAATTCTCTATGAATGCTTTTTCTCTTGTTTCTGTTACATCACGCCTCTTTCCCATTGGGGTAGGCAGAGATCACGGAATGGAATTAGATCTTCGAATTACATAGCGAAGAAACTTATGTAGTTATAATTAGATATCTAAGATTGTTTTATGTAAAGTGGATATTTTTTTAAATATTTATGCTTTGAATTAAATTCTAAAAACAACTGTTAGTAAATTAAGTAGAATGACTTACTATGATTGTTCCAATTATTAATTAAAACTTAAGTCTTAAGTTTATACAATGAAAATCACATCCAAAATCATGTTTTAGAATAAAAAAAGTTATTTTTGATTTTTTTTCTTTTTTTTTTAATTGTAGAAATCTATACAAATTAATCACAAATAACCTTGCATTGAATAGTACATTAATCCCATACAATACCCAGTAAAATCAACGCATATAGTATTGTTCTCCAATAGGTTAATAACCGCGTGAACATAATATAGTATCAATGGTGCATTCATTACAAATTGTTAGGGTTGTCAGAAATACGAAATAATAAAAAATAAAAAAAAATCCAGGTTGTTATTGTTACGGCTAAACTAGACTGATTTTGATGAAATTCCGTATGGAGCAAAGATTTATTATATTCTAAATACAAAATTAAAATTGTTTATAATATAAGTGGAATCTTTGGAAATAATATAAGCTACTGTTCATCCGACCGATCTTTAGCACATTGCGTTTAGCATCAGAGATTTCAGATTTAAATACTAAAGAAACAAAATTTAAAGAATATATATATTCGGTCTGGCAGGGTACACAAGGCTGATCACCTACTGACATGTAAAGAAAAAAATAATCAGTGAAACCGACACTGAAATGTGCCTGCTCTATACTATACTGACTTTACACTTTCATCATTCCATTTTCATCAAGTTGTCATCAATTTTTATCATACAAGCCACAGATTACCACTTTCTAAAAAGCAATTAGCCTTATTCAAAATAATCAATGTATTATAGTAAATCCGCATTATAAATCATCTTCTTATTCAAACTAACTTATTTTTATACTAAATTCGAAAAAAAACCCGCCCTTTGCCTTTTCGATACCATTTTCGGCATCCCTATAATCGTACGAAATAGCTTCTAATGCATATAATAATTGGTTAGTAATTAGTGGCTAGGCAAATGCAATAATACTCATGATGTATTTAATGAGAAGTCAGATGCCAGTCACGTCAAAACGCAGATCCAAAAGGTCATGTCAGTTAAAACAAACACTTCATGTCTTTCAAAATACTTACTTGGATCGTATTACCTTAAATCTAAACTAATATTATGAAGAGGAAAGAATTGTTTGTTATGATTTAACTCAAAAACTACTGGACTGATTTTAAAAATTCTTTCACCAATAGAATTTTGACGGGCTCGTTGGCGCGTTCGTCACCTGCCGTGCGCATCGATGGGTCGTGGGTTCGAATCCCACAGGGAGCACATGCTTATAATTTTCTGTAAGCATGTTTTCCCCACGTCTGGTAACTTCGGGCATTGATCGGATGGGAGGAATATCTAAATTCCGACCGGTTAACGAACCACCGTTCATAGATGGAAAAGCCGTGAAGTGCATATTGCGCGTTTCGGTTTCAGTCTATGGATTTCCGAATGCTCGAAGTAAAAATTAGGTCGACAGCGCATCATTGACTGATGTTCTGTGGCTGAGGTATCACCTACCATCAAGTGAACCTCATGCTCGTCTGTCGATATATGACATAAAAAAAAAAGAAAGCTACGTTATGAGCGAGTAACATGGGCTATTTGTGTAAAGTACATCTATATTGCATGCGTGTGAAGCCGGAGCGCGTTGCTAGTGAATTATAAAGGTTGTCAAATCTCAAAAAGTACTAAGAAAACAATTGATATATTAGATTATTATTATAGAGACCTTTTAGTACATTCTAGAGTTCTGTAAACAAATATTTTTTTACGATGATCATTAAAACCATAAAGTTTATCGCAAATAAATTTTTAAATTCCTCAACCTCGTCTTCAATATTGGTATTATACCAATGTGTGTAATAAATAAGTCAGAAATTCGGTGTTGATGTTGTGAAGACCAGTACGATTAAATTTCGTTGCTTAATTAACATTGGAATGATTATTTTATGTCAAAAATGCAGAGGTCCATGTGACCTTGGCATATTAAAGGTTTTATTATTTTGGTTTTTAAAATTTTATTCGATATGTAATTTCGATATGGCGCGGCAAGTGAATTGTCAAAGGAGATGGAAAATTGTGGGCCCAAATGTAATAAGTTGTGATATGATCTAAAAAAATTGTCATATTTTTTTATCTTATAATACCAAAAATCAGCTCAATTCTCAATCTGGGAGCGGAGAAATATGAGAAAGATAGTTTTCCTGAGATTCTCGATTAATTGAATCGATTACACAATCACAAAAAGAAAACCTTTGGACAAGGTAATTAACTCAGAAGTAATTAAATGTACTTTAAATACAATATATTGCATATAATTACAGTTATGTTATTAAATAAATTATTAATTAAAGAAAACGAATATATCGACACCTCCTACGCACAAGGTCGTATTGGTAAAATGCCTATTTATCAGTATGACAGTTTAAAGAATAAAATTAGGATAACTTTAATGTTTTAACATATATATTTTTTAAAGTAGTTTAAAATTAATAAATAATTAATTAATTAATATGGGGTGTGAAGTACTGACCAAAATAATTTGTATTTATGGAGATATTTCGGAATTTTATACATACTACTATATGCGTCGCGACGAATATAGCACACTTATGACTTACGACGAGTTACAACGTTTTGCGTGGGTAAAGAAATATACTACTTTCAAGATACGTCTTGTTGCGACGTTATGCGTTGAATAAATATGTTTTACCTAAGATGCGACGGGTAACTATTTAATGCGTTGCCTTTTTTAATACCTATTTTTTAGTAAAAAGATGTACTACTTTATTTTAAAATAGTTACTGAAAGAAATGACAAAAATATTTTCTTCATATCAACTTTATTATACAAAAAATTAGAAACAAATTAACAAGATCAATCAAGAATTTTTACTCTTCTTAGTTAAAACTTTATCTTATTATTATCTTTCGTGACGAAAATCAACATTATTTGGATTCAAGCTATATTTAACTTACTACCCTATATAAAAAGAAACACAATAGTTGAAAAACTTTGTTTGAATCCATCTCTAGTCAAAGCGTTAAGTCTTATCTGCCTTAATTTGCAGTAGTTCAACAATTTCACATCCTATTAAAAATCACAATGTACTAAATACTTGAACTTTAAAAAGTAAACATATTTAAATATATACATAAAAACAGTCTCAAGGATTAATCTTTAGTGGTAAGTAACTTAAACATTTATAGGAAATAAACTAATTTTATTAATAATTGATGGCTAGCTTCGCGAAGATTACTGAAACATCACAACAAAAACCTTAAATTTTATGATAAATAGAATATGGCAATAAACTTTATAACTCCGTATTATATAACAAATATCTAGTTTACTTTATTATAAATACCTAGTTTTTGTTATATAGAAAAAGTAAACTACAATAATTATTAGAAACTTGTTCCAAACATTTAAAAAAGCCATAAGTTCCACAAATAAATTTACATAGCTATGTTAAGTTTTATGAGTTGTAAATAATCTATAATTCATCTAAAGAATCAACATCAGTGTGTTCTTCATCAATAGTATTGCGTGAGTATTAGAAAGCCTATCGTAGTAATTATGATATTCCTGAGGAATAATACGTCTATTACAAAGACTCTTTAAATCACCTTTGGCTGCTGTGACAGGCAAATAATCTGTGTAACATAAATGTAGAGTTTCATTGCAATTATTTTTTCGAGATGAATAGGTTTTATTAGTTAGATATAAAGTCATAGACTCTTCATTTTCTTTACTTTAGTAGATGGGGATCATTTTGCGTTATTTCAACTTCTTTGATTTTATTCCAGGATACTTTTTGTTTGTTAGAGTTTTTAATCCAGTTTTTACCTTCTAATAAAGTTTTGAAATTATAGAAATCTGCTCATCTCAATAACATTGTAGTAAGGGGGGTTGACTTTGGACCAATTCATTAAAGCACCACCACAAAGGTTTAGATATAAGTTTATTTTTTGCGTTTCTTTCTATCAAAGTATGTACCGAATCAGCTTCATACTGAAAATCTATACTTTATCGTAACACTTTTTAGCAGCATAAGTATAAAATGAAAATACTATACGATTTCAATTTTGTCCGGCACATTAATTATCCGACCGAAGTCGAAATTCTTTACCACCATAATTTACTTTGGTCTCTTTAACTTTAACTTTAGTAAATAACTAGCTACGGACATAGAAATTTAATTGTTTTGCCATCTCTTTGAACTCCATCTTTTTTGATTAAATAAGCTTTGCCTACATTTTTAAGATATTTTATTTTTCTATCTTTCCAATCACATTTTCGAATACGCCTATTCCGACTAGAAGCTAGTGTGTTCTCAACAGATGAACAATCAGAAGAGTAATTACTGGAGACGTTACTTAAGTGTGGTGTACTGTTTCTGTTGTGTTCAACTACTTGGTTGTCAGTTTCAAATGAAATATATAAAAAAAATGAAAATTTATTGGAATAAAATACTATACCTAATGCGACAGTGTCGAAAAAAATCAAATTTATTTAAGATTTTAATAATCACCAATACGCATATAGTCTTAAACAATATAATGACCGGAGCATTTCGTCGTAAGTACTATTTACGACCCCTGTAAGAAATAAATGAACCACGCATAAAGACGTAAGTCGAAGTACGACGCATAAAAAACGAAGCATACAGTCGTAACTAGTTTCTTACGACGTTATGCGTAGCGTTTGATTAATTTTATAAATTATGTAAAAATCTTTACTGTTGCGATACTTGAAATGTAATTACATCGAATTTCGTTATAATTATCTCGACATATTGATTAATTTATAAATTAAATTAAAAGTAAACTTAACAGAATGAGAAATAGCATTTGAGGTTAGGTTTTCTTCTGGGTTCAGTGCTAATTTCAAAATCTATGATGATCGTAAATTACTCATAATGCTCGTGTATTACAAAAACCTTTATTCCAACATAAATCACATAGCAATTCAACCTTATTTATAATAATAATTCTTAATAATACTATGCGTATCACCTCTGTCATACGACGCCGGTAACTGACCTTGATTATTGTTCGCGCGGCCGAATAGATCAATGCATATAGTCGAAACATGTCATACGATTTAATGCGCGGGAACTTTGAAATAATAAGACGTTCTGCTTTTGGAAAAATCTATAATTATTGAAAAAGTTCATTTTTTCTTTGCGTGATTTATAAAGATGATAATTTTGAATACGTTTAGCCAAAATACTCATTTTCAAAAAAAGGTGAATACGACGATATGCGTGGGAGGTGTCGATATATGATTATCGATTTTTTATCGATTAAAATCTATCTTTTATTTTAGTCTGTCGTTGGCATGCCGTATGACAGTTGTTTACTCTGTGCTAATTCGTTTCGTGTTTTCTACGTTTTCTGATATATGTCAATTATTGATCGTAACATAACTTTACTTTTACTACTTAAAACTCTTATAACTCGGCTCTCAGATTGACAAAACTAATAGAATTTTCAACGAAGGACTATTAAGTCTCAATCTATTAATTCACACCAATTTCATTATGTTACATTGGGGGCCCAAAGTTGTATGTAATCGTTTCCATCTCCTTTGATTGTTTATTGTTTTGTACGTTATATGTATGACAAGCAACACGCCCCGGCTTCGCACAGGTGAAATGTAGTGTAGATGTACTATACAAAAAAAAAGTGTTTAACGATTTTTTAATATCGAGTAGTTTTTGAATTAAATCGTAACAATCAAATCTTTCCTCTTTATAATATTGGTTTAGATAAAAATTTACTTTATATAATGTACTTTTTCTTTTAAGTATATATTTAGCAACGATTATTTCTAAATTTCAGTTATATTTTTACCGAATGTTTCGTATTCGTTTTGTAAAAAAAAATTAATATGATATGAGAACATTTAGAGCTGCGATAAAATCATAAAAATAAGGACACTTTATTTGTTATAATTAGAGAAGTTTTACATAATGTTCATAAAGACTTTGTAGGTAAATAAACAGTAATTAAGTGACGATTTATATTAATATTTAATTTGTAAAAGCTACATCATTATCAACATGCCGGTTTTCAAGGTCAAGGATATTTTTCATAACAAGAATTTCCTTTAAAATTCTAAACAAGTTTTGTAATATTATGTGATTCTAAAACGTGATCAAACAAGATAATAAGTAGTATAATTAATTGGTTTGAAATCTCTCGGAGAATTTTTAAAAAAAAGTCGGGATCAAGGTTACGAAGGCGGATACCAACCAGTTTATCATTTAATATTAATTATACCTAATTCATTTGCACAATAATACCTATTGCTAGGTCGAAAGTCAAATCTACAAGTTCAAGTCCGATATCAATTGATTAAATTTATTACCATTATGCAATATTTCTCAATTATTAATAAAGATAACCATTTTTTTTGTGTATTGCGGCTCTATATTGCACCCGTGCGAAGCCGAAGCGAAACAGCTGTTGGAGCTATCGATATACATATAATTTAAACGTAAACATACAGTAACTAATATAAGAAAATAACTATGATAATAATTGTCACACTGATAAATAATACTTAAAGAGCATAGTTTTCAAAGATTGAAAATTTTGAGCTTTTCTGATTTCAGTGGGAAGAAAATTCCATAGGCTTACACAGTAAATGAATTGTTAAATGAGCATTGACCTATTCAGCCAGAACTATCTAATCTATATAATATCTATAAAGTGAATTCCCGAGTCCCCTAATGGAGCATGGGGCAGACCCATTTCTGTATCTGTTTCACTGATCATTTTTTATTTACAGGCAAGTAGATGATCAGCCTTCTATGCCCTGCCCGACCGATACAATTTTTTCATAAAAGTTTCTTTGGGATTCGAACCCAGGACCTCCGGTACCACTGAGCCACGGAGGCGGTCACTATAAAACACTATATTCTTTAGTAATAACAATTAAGCTTCGATCAACAATATACTAGATATCGGGTCGACGCAAAAAATCCGTGCCGGTAAATATCGGCTCACTTGAAATGTGAGAGTCTATTTTGTTTAGTTCTCTTCAAGCACGGCCAATATTAAGACGTTTCACAATGACGCAGTTTGTCTTCAAAAATTGCGAAAATAATTCCCGAAAAAACTATTTTACGGACAGAGTCTTATTTTTGGTTAGTACATATAAAATAAGATATATTTTAAGCTTTTAAACTAACAAATAATTCAAAATTTGAACAAAATTATCTGTTTTAAATCAACGCTACAAATGTTTGGCCAAGGTTGGCCAACACATGCGCAAACTATTGTGTAACAGAATAGTGGATGCATGGAGTAGATTTGTACTGAAATAATCCTTACTATCTTAGGATAAGCATCCTTAGTAATATTATATGTAAATGCGAAAGTGATATTTTTGTTTGTTACGCTTTCACGCTAAAACGGAAAAGAAAACATTCCAATCTGTATGTTCATTTTGCGGATATTATTATTTAACATGTTACGGAGACAGGCTGAAGAAAGTTCGAGAAACATTTCTGGTATATTTCAGTCACTTAGAGACGTTTTCAGCAAGCTGACATACGATTTCAGGCCGTTTTAAGGCAGTATCTATCAAATAGCATAAGAGTCAGTGTTTTGTGCGCAGTGTAATTGTAGTTTTTTGTTTTAGTTTCGTTTTTCTCTAATTGTAGTAGTGTAATTTTTAATTAATTCATTATTTTATTTAGTTTCTTTTGTGTTGTTTTTATAAATTAATCCTCAGTGTATAAGAGCGGCGTTTATTAATCCCGAACCATTATAGCTCGTAACAATACGAATTACAATTTATATAAAACATTATATTATTGTTTATCAAATATATTATAGTTTACGTTTCATGTTGATATATTATTTTGTACCCTATTAGATACATGATAATTTACACATTGGTGTTTCATAAACTATACTAATAATACCAAAGTCTTCGAAGTTAGTCAAGTATGTATGTATAATACATAGATATGTATATATATTTTGGTAACAAATAAAATCATATTTCGACTTCACTCTTTTCTTTGTTCCCATTGAGCAGTGTCATTTTTTCAAAATTTGACAAGGGGCGTGGTTTAAATAACAGGTTACTTTTTTCGTGAATTTTGTATGCGACCTGAAGTCTATTTAATACTATGTCAATGCAATTAAGTCACAACACTCGTACGTAAATGACAGCGTAAATTGACCATAAAGCTTATAAATAACCGTTTATAAAACAATCATTAGATTAATGTAAATATCAAGCTGAAAAGGTCAAATTAACGCTTTGTGATCAGTGTTGACCTTTTAAATGATTTTGAACATTTATTATTTTAATAGATAGTACCTACATATATTTTTATACAACAGCCTCTGAGATTCGGTGATTATATGTTCGTTGGAATGTTGGAATCTTGGAAAGGTTACATATATAAAGTTTCGGTCTGATAGGACATATTATAATGCTAATTGTTTGAACGAAAATTACATAATTATATCTAGTGAAACCGATGTATGTATGTAAATGTCCACTAGGGAATGTATGTATGTAAATGTCCACTATAATTAATCTACGATTTTTATTGGTTTTATCTAGGCTTTATTAAATCTTTAATATTTTTGTTGTTTGGAATGGATGGCAAAAGAAATATATATCGTGGCTCTTTATGTGATATCTCGTAACTGAAAAGTAAAGTATGTAAAGGTAAAACAGCGAAAAAAATATCAAAGTAATGGTTGTTTACTAATGTTTATTCGTCGGAATTTGAAAGATTTTTTCCAAAGTCTCTGTTGTGCCTCTATTTTGAAGAGGCCCCGGGGCTATAGCCCCAGATGCCAGTTTTCTTGTAAATACTGAACACAATTAGTGTATTTTGCAATTCGAACTTCAATAGAAGAATAATAACATTGCATTTCCGAACGTTGAATTCACCTTTTTAACTGTGACATTTACAGATTCATAAGAGAACTCATTAGTCTCATTGTCAATGTCTAGAATTATTCCTGTAATTTATCTATATCTATACTTCTATACTAATATTATAAAGAGGAAATATTTGTATTTTTGAATTTTTGTATTTTTGTATGTTATGAATAAACTCAAAAATACTGTACCGATTTTGAAAATTCTTTCACCAACATTATCAGCGAGTAACATAAGCTATGTTTTGTGTATAGTACGTATATATTGCACCCGTGTGAAGCCGGGGCGCGTTGCTAGTCAGTTATAAAAATTCGTAACTATTAGAGCCGAATTAAAATGTCGAAAGTAAAAATATTAGCTATTATTCTTTGATTATATTATCCATAGTCATTATTGTTCATTCGTCATTATTATGTAATGATGAAAGGTTATGCTATAATCAATATGATTAAAGTATCAAGATACAAATCTGTTTTAAAATCAAATTTCTATTGTTAACTAATTTTGTTTTGACGACAGAACAATCGAACAATAAATCGTTCTCATTGCAAAATATTGCACACGTACATCAACTAGAGAAAAAAATCACTGTCATCAAAAAAATACAATTATTAATACATACAACAGTTTAGAAATGACAATAAAAAGTCAGAGCCCAGCATATTGTGGCATATCTTTTAATAATATTAACCAATCTGTACAATATTCAGTATGTGTGATACCGACAGACGAGCATGAGGCTCTAAGTTAAATAATCTCCTGTGCTAACTTCACACTAAGTTAGCACAGAAGATTATTTAGTGATGCACTTTCAGATATAGAATGAAATCGAACTCCGCAATATACATTTTACGGCTTTTCCATCGATTACAGGTGGTTCGTTATCCGGTTAGAATTTCGATGTGCATCCGTTCAGGCAAAAGGGAAAACATTACATTGAAAACATATGCAGAAGGTAATAAACATGTCCAAACCGGAATTCCAACCCGTGAACCCTAGGAATATAAGGTCAGTAGATTTAGGACATTTTACTGAAAGAGTATTAGTAATTTTTTGCATATCACTAGATTTCTTACAATTAGTAAAAAGATCAGTCTTTTATAGTGAGGAATATTCGACAGGGATTTTGCGTAATACCCGGTATCTTCATGTCCCGGTGATATATACATTCAAGTAACAATATACCATACTATAGACAAATAGACTTGACAAATAGACAATAGGCTTCCCAACGCGCTTTCACCTCGTGATCGACGGCTCTAAACTGATTGCATCTTCAATCGTGACACTACAGTGCTGTAAATTTCCGACATATTACTCAAATGGTTCATTGAGATTTATCTTTACATAATATATTGGGTTTATCATACAAGAGCTAAAACGCAACTCAGGTTAGACGCTCATGGCGTTGATTATATTCAAAAAATCTATTTTTTTTATTTGCGTGAAACAAACTTAACATATTTTGATAAATGGGAATATAAATAACAAAAGTGACATTTTAAATGATAAGTAGGTACTAGATAAGGGTGTCGAATGAATAATACATTGTATAAAATCTTAAGCACATAATAATAAAAATTTAGATTCTGCCAAGCTTTCAATATATCAAGGATTCTAAAGTTTTTAGAATAGAAATAGACATTATTGTCTTTTATTTACGCGAGTATCACACATTTAAATAAAATACTTTATAAAGGATTAAAACGCGATTTATTATTTATCTTGACGTTTCAGATGTTTTTCAGCATCCGTGAAATTAAAAATAGATAATTTAATAGTATTTTTCGAATTAATAAAGATAATTAAAATAATAATAATTTTTTTATATCAAAATTGTCTTAAGAAGTGGTTTAAAACCTTTATTATAATTTTTATTTCTATTTAAATTGAATAATTTAAATAGAAATAAAAAAATAGGTGTAATAAGTCATTTTAATGAATAAATTAAAATATTTTTACAATATAACAATATAATTTTAGTATTATAGTTATATCGTTATGTAATATATAATTGTCAGTAGTAAGTCAAGGTGGCTTTTTGTTACCAAAGTATCTTGGTTTCATCTGGATTGGAATCTAAAAGGTCAAGAGGTTAAAACCATTTCGGACATTAATTTATCACATACGAATTCAATCTTGGCCATGATTGAAGTGTGTTTTGACATCGTTGTCTATTTATTGTAACTATGAGTACCCTAGCTATTATCGTAACATCGTCTGCCCGGAATTCTAAACTTAAAAAAACGAATAATCCCCTAATATAACTTCTTAGGAGGTGGCACTTTCAATAATCGACAACAAATGATTAGGTATGAGTGTACCTTCGATCAACAATGGAGTAGTGTACCATCAACTATCTCGTGAGTCTTTCAATAACTCCTATTAAAATATGTTTCCAATTTAGATTCAAGTAGTGTATGCTTGAAAGTTCAAAGAATTAGTATTACTTAATATGATTTTAAATTTGTTGCCTGATTATATACATTATACAATTATTACATTATCCTTACAAGGTAATAAGTTGTCAATACAATATAACTTCATTTTAATATCTTCGGGTCAAATCGAAATACATATTCAATAGATAACCGGAAACCACAAATTTAAATAAAAATGGATGTTTTAAAGGTTAATGAATTAGAAGATTCAATATAAAATAGCTTATGAATGTTATCTTCACGTCAATAAGGCACCATTATAGCAAGGCTAGCACTTGGATTTTGTTATAAATATATCGAAATTCAGGGTAACTAAACAACATTTATACGTCAAAAGTCGTGAAGCGCCTAGCGAAAAATTGAGCCAATCGGTCGCAATCTTTGTATTTTTTTAATAATGACGAGAAAAGATCCCTCGTAGTGGAGGTTCCACTAACATACTCGAAATAAGCAACCGTAAACCAATGAAAATCCCTTCTAACAAATCTATAATTTAGGGTAACTCTTTTTCAGTTCCCGCCTTAAGCCTATGTAACTCCTTAACTGTTATTATTAGACTAGCTCCTTTAAGATCCTTCAATATTCGCAAATAAACACAACTTTATTAATTTTTTTCCTACTTCTCAGCGAATTATGTGATAACTGATAAATTAACGTTAATCTCAAAACAGTTTTTAAGGAATACTACATACACGAACCTTACGCTTTACGTTTATTTTTCTTGTTCTGGGTTGCCTGGAAAGGATCACTGAGAGTGATAAGGTTGCACAAGTTCTACATAAACAAAAATTTATGTTTCATTTCGCAGTCATTAGTATTAGGAATGTGGTATTGTGTTATGATTGTCAATGCATATTATTGTCTCAGTATACGCTATAAATTTTTTAATGAGATTAATTACTGATCTTTGACTAGAAGAGACAAAATAGAGTAAAAAAATACATGATATTTTATGACCCACTTTTCTCTTTGTGAAGTAAATAAACAAATTTTTTTTTTCTATTTTTGAATTTTCATTGACGATTTCTATAAAGGTTGAGTTTGAAATCAATTTGAGTATAAGTCTTGGCAAATTATTTTCCGACTAGTTCCATAGAAGTTGGACTGTTCGAACCTAAGTATATACGCAACTTTGTCACTTTCGCTTTTACGGGTATGTGAGACGAATCACTTCACATATTTGCTTTGTCCATATTACTTCATAAGACTTTCCTGTTTCCTTATGGTAACTGATTATTATGGGTGCTGATATTTATTGATTTTTTTTTTAAAGTTTAAAAGTTCTTAAATTATATTTTGTATATCTCTATCGATACACGAAACGAAACAAAACAGAGCTTAACTTTTCAAAAAATCCTGAAGAAAATTACAATTTGTAATAAAAGTTCTAAAAAATACATACTCTAAAGGATATTTATTCACGAAAATTTTAGATATTAAAACCAAAAATATTAAATGTCAAGGCCATAAGATTGCAGAATGTAACTTTCGATGGTTTTACGAGTATGTCAGCAAGCAACGGTTACATAATTTGACGATTCGATAACTTGTAGTCGATTGTATCGTTTCAATGACTGTATTTAAGTTCTTATTTCGGATAATAGAAATTTGTCAATGAGTTCCCACGCGTTATTCAACTTTTGACCTGAGTTCATTAATTTAAGAATAATATATAATTATGCGATTTTTGACGTCTCTATTCAGTACAACGATTTGTATCTCGTCTGTTTCTTTTATTCTTGCCGTTTTATTACATTTTTAGTTAAAAAATCTTATGAAATTGTCTATTCATATCATGTGAAGATCTTTCTAATTTTATACTTTTAGGTTTTTTATTACTAAATATATTTGTCCATGAAGTAAACGTGGTTATAAAGATATAATCAAATCTTGTTTATTACTTCATATTGTTTATCCTAGAATCCCCTAGAAAACTAATCAATTTAGGTTATCAAATTTTATACATAATAAATTGATACAAAAGTTTTGACCGCAAATGCATCGCAATAATAAAAGGGTTCACTGAAAATTTTATAAAAAATTCTAATTTGTCAATTTTAACGGTGATAGCCTTCGAAAACTGGTGGTCCAAGATCCCAGGGCCGCCAGACGTCATACACTCAGTCTCATGCGCGTAGATAATGCTCTCGCGCTCCCACTCACAGAGATATTAAAATTGAGTTTAGGGGATGATTAGCCCCTTGGATCGGCCTGTCATGTTGTCAAAAGTTTTAAAATAGTTGTCGGGTGAACATATATAAAAATGGAGCATCAGAATTTACGTGAAGTTAAAATAATTATTTTGAGAGCTTTAAAGCGTCTGCAAAGCAATATGGCCGACGAAAAGTGTCTGGGACTATTGACAACTTATTTTTAACTATACACTCTAAAACATATATGAAAATCAGCTAGTAGAATTTACATGAAGTGAGTAATGATTTTATGTACCTTGATCACCTGATACCTGGAAATTGGCCGTTTGACCAAGCTAGCAGGTAGGCATACGATCGTAGTACATACCAACACTACTCAATCGTCCACATTTCATCCTTCAGAAAATACGTGACGTCAGGCGGCCCTGGGATCTTGCTCTATGGAGGATTCTAAACGAGGTGGGTAAAGATTGACGTTTTGTCGCCCATCACAGTCAGCTTAGGTATTGACATAAGAAAAGTATTGATTCAAGAAAATAATCAATCTCGGCTAAGATAACATTGTGTGTCTTGTATGATCGAAGCAACGATCAATCCGTTTTTCTCCTATTTAAAACCCGAGATCTCTGACATTACACAGTATACCACTGAGCAGGGACGCTAAAATATTATTTTTATCATACAATAGTATTACTGACATTGAAACATTCACGAGAATTTTCGAATGGAAATTAAACAACAGATAATCTATGAAGTTTTTTCAAAAAAATCTATAAATTAAAAACATACCCAGTGTTCAAAATGCGTCCAACGTGAGAATTCTCTAATTGATGAATGGCATTGCTACATTTGCTATTTGAACCGAAAAATTCTCATGCAGATCTAGAGGATAAGTTTATATACGGCAATTAATATTGTATACGATTGTAATATACAAAATAATAACATTGGTTTCTGAGGGAAAATAAAAACTGTGTTATTCTAATCTTTGGTATGCCGCAATGCTCATTTTAGGATCATATAATATGTAGAGACGTGGCTGTAATTTTTTTTGAGTTATCTAATTTTTCTCTTCAAAATTCGCGTCATTTAGAAAAGGGACAAGGAGTTCTAAGCTGCATAATAAATAATACTAACAATCATTAAGTAATGTCTAATGTTTACTTCTTTAATTTTGCATATTTCATAAGAGAGATAGTTTTTGGTTTGTGGGGTCCCCATACTAGTCAAAAAGCATCTGTTGACTGTATGTTTGGAACTTTGGACGTGATCAAGGTTGATAAGCACTACTATGTAGATCTAGATTCATTATTTTTATAATCAACATAAAGAAAGCTCAGATTCGTAATCTCATCTCAATAATTAAAGGTTACCTTGTCTCCATCCTACTTATAGAAGAATGTCTATTAAATAAAACAATATTTACTGAAATACGACATATTATTTATAACAAAAATTTGAATGCTTTTCAACAAATGTGGTCACAGGAAAACTGCCATACATAAACTTGTCGCTTTAATAAAATACAGTATCAATAATGTCTATACTCGTATTTACAAAAACAAACAACGTTAAAAGTATTAAAATCAATATCCCGTTAGTCAAAGCTTTGAGAAACTAGACGTCTATATCTATATTCATAGTCAAAAGCGAGAACATTGCTAGTGTTATAATGCTACATAGTTAAATTTATCAGGCATTGTTCGAAGCTCTCACGGAAGAATGGCGACACACTAACACACTCCAACTCACCCAACATTTACGATATTTTAGCAATACTATGTAATATTCTATGAATATGAATACGAATCATCGATTTAGAAAGTAATTTTCTACGAGTATGTATTCAAGTTGTTGGAAAATTTTACTACAATTTTATGTTTATATCGCACAGATTGCGTAATTATTGTTTACTTTGTAAATTGTGGCTATTAAATAAAATATTTTAAGTTTAATAAGTACATATTGATATATTGTACGTAAAATCTAGTGGTACTCTCTCGAACATTTGTAAAACATTAATTACAAAAACTAAAACCACGCCAATAACAGAAGAAAACTCGCCAATATTGCTATAATACAAAATTACAACAAGTTTTCACTACGTAGAAATAGATGGCGTTAGTATAGTAATTTACTAAAATTCCAATTCAGACAGCTGTCTCCTTTCTGTCTACCAATGTAGGCTTGTTGTGTTTCTGCTTTAGCACTGGGAATGTCCGGATATACAATATATTGAATAAATGCGTTTTAATGCTTATTTTATTATGCAGGTTTATGCGTCAACAATATTATTAACTAAATCTGCAAATGTACTTTTACATACCATAGTAAAGTCAAAACCACAAAAGTCTGAGGTGAATAAACTCAGCGTCAAGATGAATCTATACCCACTGACCCCTCTATTTCTTTGTAATCAATGTAACGTGACGTGTTTTACGTAATATCGCATAGGCGTAACATCACTTTCGCGTGAGCCGACCCCTGACATTAATAGCAATAGTGGACAGATGTAATACTGTTTTTTTCATTATTTATGAGGGTTCTAAGTGATCAATTTGGCCTAGCGATTATGCGATGTTTGGGTTATTTAATACATAGACATACATTATCCAGCTGTAAAGTAACTACATATGTGTAAAAGTGTGAAAGAGTATGGCCAGTAGATATCCATTAGGTATTGGCTGCACGATCGCTTTCTCTCTTTCTAGAGAGTGTTCAATTTCATGCGGGTATTATTTAGGCCCATATTCCAAGACGTGTCTCAGTTTTTAATCTAGTTTTGAGACTTGTCAAACCTTTTTTTTCTCTATAGAATTTTGACATATTAACAGTTCTCAATAATAGATTATGACTTGAGTAACGTCTTGAAATACGGGCCTTAGTGTTCATGTTCTATGACTATGGTTTATCACATAGACATTGACTTAATAATTATAACTCAATATTCTCCGTAGCCAGATTTTTAACAGTCCAAACATAACTTTATTTGTTTTTATTAGGCACCGTTTCATAAAAAGAAATATCATAACAGATTTTCTATAAAGGGCAATAATAATGTTTTATTTTAAATAATATACTCCACGTCTTAAAAATGAATATCATAATTTGGTTTATCTTCAGTTTTCGGGGTTATTTCAAACAAGACTAATTATTTGTATCAGTGTTCACAATCACAATAACTACGCATACATTTTAAAGGTTACAATTCTTGCTGTAAATTGCCTATAAGACAATAATATCCTCGCAGATTCCAATAAGATGATCACATGTATGTCATTCTCATGATACAGTGTGATGTAATGAACTCAATTGTATTTTCCCACGAAGGTCTATGACGGAACGAGATGTTAGAATTCAATGTTAGGATTGAATCTTTAAATCGAGCAGTTGTATATAAAGTATTAGATAAAATATTCGCCAGCTTAAGTTATTTCTAAATACTATATTGTAAATACCCGTAAAAAGCCTAGACACGATAATATTTTAACGTTTAATACCAATAAAAACCTGATACGGAGAAATAGGAAAATAATTGCGCATATTGAATTAGATTACATTATGTATTTGAACGTTTTCCGATCATCTGGCTAGGTGGCACGTTTAACTGATAAATTAACAAAATCTCATCCATATATGAATGCCAAGAAGAGCACTTTGCGCGCCACAGTCCATAAAATTTGAAATTTAAAATGAGTAGATACTACATCATGATTTTGACGGGCTCGTTGGCGCGTTCGGTAGAACACCTGCCGTGCGCATCTATGGGTCGTGGGTTTGAATCCCACCGAGACCATATGCTTATAATTTTCTGTAAGCATGTTTTCCCCATGTCTGGTAACTTCGGGCATTGATCCCGATCAGGATCAGGAATCCCGGAGGAATATCTAAATTCCGACCGGGTCACGAACCACCGTTCATAGATGGAAAAACCGTGAAGTGCATATTGCGCGTTCCGGTTGCAGTCTATGGATTTCCGAATGCTCGAAGTAAAAAGTAGGTCGACAGCGCATCATTGACTGATGTTCTGTGGCTGAGGTGTCACCTACCATCAAGTGAACCTTATGCTCGTCTGTTGATATCTGTCATAAAAAATAATACATCAGTGTTCATTACTAATATCCTGTGGCTGGATTATCACCATCTAATGAACCTAACACTCATTTGTCAATGTCTCACATAAAAGTAGATATTTATGAGCCTTTCACGACAAACTAAAGCAAAAAAAAAACAACACTCTATCATTAGCTCAAAATATTACGCCAGGTTTGAAACGTGAGATGAGTTAACTAATCGTTTTTGTAAATTATGTATTATTTCATCAAGACTTAAAGCTATATACAAAAGATGTCACGACCCTATTTTTGGTCATAATTATCGGTGTTAAGAAACCTACACCGTAGTTTTTGGTGGCAACCATGTATAATTAATACGAATTAAGATTTTATGTATGAAACAAAGATTGCTTATTAATTAACCATTTGATGTTAAAACTGGTTCCAAATTCGAATTCAGTATTCAAACATAACTATCATACATACTTATGCCAAGACAAAAACCATAATACTTAGCCAAAATACAAATTGAACTTGAAAAGTCTCAGAATAAATCTGAAATGAAATGAAATGAAAATCTTCTATTTTGATATAATCTAAATTGAATGAGTATAAAGTTGAAAAATAATATAATACAACTTTAGTCATAAATCAGAAATGTTTTACAATAAAAAGAAAAACAATTTTTATAATACATTCAAGAGCCGCCTGCTGTTATATATTTTTAAGATAAGGTGCTACGAAATTTAAAGATTTTTAAAGCATCTTATTTTTAATTCGTTTGACCTTTATGTTATTGATTCCATTTAGGTATTTTTTTACTTTATTTAAAATTAAAAACATATATAAAATTCTCGAGTCACAGTTTTCGTTGCCATACTCCTCCGAAACGGCTCGACCGATTCTTACCAAATTTTATATCCGTATTCAGTAGGTCTGAGAATCGGCTACTATCTATTTTTCATACCCCTAAGTGATAAGGGTTGTTCACCCTTAATTTTTTATTTTTTATTTTTGGACGATTTTTTTTGTTTTTATTTTTTTATAATGTGGCATTAAAAAATACATACAACCACTGCTTTTTTTGTCAAAAAATCTTGACCCATGCGAAGCCGGGACGGGTCGCTAGTATACTATATACCTATAGATTTATAGACGTATGCTATAATATATATTTGACTAGAGGTATTGTTAATTAACGTTGGGAAGATAGTCTCAAAAGTCGCTGGTCCAGATTTTTTAAATGTTAGATATCTACAGACGAGCATTAAGTTCACTTGATGGTAGGTGATACCTCAGCCACAGAACATCAGTCAATTATGCGCTGTCGACCTACTTTTTACTTCGAGCATTCGGAAATCCATATACTGGAACCGAAACGCGCAACATGCACTTCACGGTTTTTCCATCCATTAACCGTGGTTCGTTACTTGGTCGGAATTGAGATATTCCTCCCACCTGTTCTGTTGCCTGAAATTACCAGACGTGGGGAACACATGCTTACAGAAAAATATAAGCATGCCGTCACGGTGGGATTCGAAACAACGACCCATCGATGCGCACGGCAGGTGTTCTATCGAACGCCCCAACGAGCCCGTCAAGAATGGATTAGAATTGCAAGAGATAGAGATAGGTCTTGGAGGAGGCCTTTGTCGGTATCAGTCAGTAATAAATGTAAGTACCCATTGTAAATTTTAAAAATATTATAAATTATGGTAAAACAGCAATAAAGTAATAAATTATATCGTTATCAAAGGTATTTTATCAAAGTTATTATATGTATAAATGACAAAAATACAAAGAAAATTTCTCTCTTTACAATTGTAAATCAAAGATGTACGAAAGAGAAATGTCTCTGAGTTGCAACGTTATAACTTTCAATACGCAAGAAATAGTAGTGTACTGTGAAGACGTAGCAATTTCTAAGTGTAAGTAATTTGTTACTACAAATTGGGTTATAATTTGCATTGTATTAAGAATTCATTAATAAATAATAAGTAAACTATATTATATCTATCTATACTTAATATCTATCGATTTGTATTTTATTGTATGTTATGAATAAACTCAATAACTACTGGACCGATTTTAAAAATTCTTTCACCAATAGAAAGCTACATTATCAGCGATGAACATTGGCTTTTTTATGTATAGTACATCAAAATTGCACCCGTGTGAAGCCGGGGCGCGTTGCTAGTTTATTATACACAGGTCCATCCATTAAGCATAGTTCCATATTACATACAAAATTTATAAGTGATCTTGTAGGTGAAGTTAATTAAATCATAACTTTCATGCGCACTACTTAAATATACAGAACATGTAAATTTACATAATTAGTTATTTTCACTTTACTTCAACTCGGTCTCCAAATAGAACACTTTTTTTAAATTTAGAATTATAAATAGAGCAAAATAATATTTAAAAATCGAATATGTAGCTATTTGTAAAGGTCTTTATAGCTAGGGTATTCGATAATGTCGTTTATAATCGTATATATTATATAACATCATCAGAATTAGATTTAATATACAATTATTATTGATTAATATCAATTTGCTACCATAGCAAAATAAAAATGTAGTTATATGTTATAATTGTTTTAACTTGTTAGTTAGATTATTCTAAATCTAATTTATTCAATCATTAATTATTTTAAAACACGGCCATATACATACCTACAATAAAATTTTATCGAAATCTTTTGGGTTTTTCGCAGGTATGTAATAAAAGATCACAAAAGTTTTCTTAAATCTGGTTCTATAAGTAAAACCTGTTTTATTCCTACATTTACTGATGATTAAATAATAAGGTTTATTAATAGTTCTATAATTTATTGTCATGACTGTATGCTTTGCGTAGTGTGTAATAATATACAACCTTGACTTAGGAAGATCCGGGCCTTATCCTAACCTTAAGCCTTATGTAAAGTTGTGATAACAAGTATTTTTTAAATATCAACTTATGGTCATTAATAATGGATTTTTAAATGATAAAAAATCACTTGTCACACAATTATTTTAACGATATATTAAATATATATTTTTTAATATATTAAAAAGTTACTTTTGTTTTTAGAAAATAATTTCTATGGAACTACTAAGCCGATTTGATAAAACTTCACTTCATATATTTACTTACTAGAATAATTCTAGTCTATTATTCTATTATAAATGAAAAGTGGAGTTTTAAGGTTCTACATAAATAATGAGCGAGCAACATAGGTTATGTTTTGTGTATAGTACATCTACATTGCACCCGTGTGAAGCCGGGGCGTGTTGCTATTTTCAATAAACTAAGAAGATTATTATTCCACTAGAATATATATAACATCTGGAATTTTTAAAATCGATTGTATTTAAAGTAAATTAAAGTTTTGCAGACGTTCACATTTACAATCAATGAATGTGCATAATGATCAACCATTGTTGAATAATAAATCAAGGATATTTGTGCACAAACAAACACCTCATGTTGACCAATAAATAGTATAATTTGTAAAAATATATATTTGAATATTTTTATAGAGCATTTAAAATGTATACCGCTTCACATATGAATTAATTGATTTTTTTACATTGATAAAACTAATTATAAAATTAGTATTAACATGCCGTAGTAGAATTTTAATAAAAAACAGAACCCACCAAGTAAAATTATTTCGCCAGAATCTTAAGCGTAATGAGCATGACCTTTCTTTACAAATATTAATTCTAAAATCACGTGGCTCTGAATGAAACATATTCACTAAAATATTCATTAAAATTTTAAATTGCTTATTCTAAGTTGTACCTTGACTTTGAAATAAATCATTTAATTATTTTTGGTATACTATTGACCCTATTAAATCTATATATTATATAAAACAAAGTCGTGTTAGTTACACCATTTATAACTAAAGAACGGCTGCACTGATTTTAATGATATCTAATTTGTTGGATTCGTCTCTGCCTCGAATAGCAGAATAATTATTAAAATATCGGAAAATTTCAGGAAAAAATATGCAGAAAATTAATTTTAAACGAATGAACTCCACCATTTTCCGCAATTGACAGCTCTTTGTTATTATTTTCGAAGTCAACATTCCACTAGTCTAATATATAAAATTCTCGTGTCGCGGTGTTTGTGGTTAAACTCCTCCAAAACGGCTTTCCCGATTCTCATGAAATTTTGTGTGCATATTGGGTAGGTCTGAGAATAATATAATGATAAGGGTTGTTCACCCTTAATTTTTTTTTTAATTTTTGGACGAAATTTTTTGTTTTTATTTTTTTATAATGTGGCATTAAAAATACATACAACCCCTGCTTTTTTGTCAATAAATCTAGCGGGTCGCTAGTGATATATAAAAATACACTTAGAACTTACTGTACTTACCGCACTCAGCACTGAATATAACACGAAGTTTTGTAGTAATGGTCTTTTGATGATGTTAATTATTTAAAGTGATTTGAATGCATAACCTAACCACTAATGTAAAGTAGTTATGAAGGTAAGTATGGAAGCCTTCACGTAAAGGGCAGAGATGGCACGAATCGGATTAGTATCAAACGTCGTGATACATGGTTTTTGAATATTTCAGAAGGTTACCTGGAATTCCTAATTCATTCGTTTTTTTGTGTAATCTGTTTATAACTCTTTCAGTTATAATTCATAATATAGATAAAAGATATAGTATTTTGAGAAGCTTTCAATTATGGCGCTGATACTGAGCGTTTATACATTTTTCTATTATTATTATCTAATTTAGCTTGGCCATGTGCAAAAAAATGATAATACAACTTGTGACATAATATCATATACTTATATTTATTTCAATAAACTTGCTTGGAATAATGTTTATTACTGCTCTTGAGAAATTTTTAGATTTTAGAATGTTTTAATAGATTTTTGTAATTAATCTTATTTATAAAAAAGTGAAATTTAGCAATATAAATATATGTATGTACCTACTTGGTAAATAATTGTGAATCTAACCAACCAACATTCCCTTGTTTAGAGTCACAATTGAACCTTCTTTTTTATGTTAGATATCAACAGACGAGCATGAGATTCACTTGATGTTAGGTGATACCTCAGCCACAGAACATCAGTCAATGATGAGCTGTCGACCTACTTTTTACTTCGAGCGGAAATCCATAGACTGAAACCGGAACGCGCAATGCATTTCACGGTTTTTCCTACTATGAACGGTGGTTCGTTACCCAGTCGGAATTTTAATATTCTCCCACCCGATCAATGCCCGAAGTTACCAGACGTGGGGATGACATGCTTACAGAAAATTATAAATATCTCGTCCCGGCGGGATTCGAACCCGCGACCCATCGTAGCAAACGGCGCGGGCGGGTGTTCTACCAAACGCGCCAACGAGCCCGGTAACTGAGACAGAGTTTGAGGATTCTTTTATTTTATTTTAAAGGGTCTGACGAGTCAGCTAATACTTGATCAATTTTGATATTTATATACCAGTCTATATTTAAAACAATTCCATATAAATAATTAATATAGTGCTCTTGTACGACCTTTGATTGTCATCCACATACCGATAGATCGCGACTTGCATGCCTAAGAACGTCACTTAACTATTAAATGCCAGTAAGGCTATTAATATCGAAAAAGTAATTTATTCAGAAGCTCTAATTAAACGTTCAATTATCTTACATTTTGTTCTGATATATTGCGATTAAAATATAAGGCAAAATGTTGCAATTAGAATAATTATTTTTATGAATTTTAGATCCATATTAGGAGGATCCATATTATTTAATAATAGGAGTAATTTATAATATTATTTTTGTCGGGGATTATGAAGTAGAGTAGGCTAGACAACAGTCGACGCTCGTTGATGTCTTTAGTAGGGTAATACATTCGCGCGGTTGTTTTTAAACGTTAAGTTTTCAAATACTATTAGTAATTATTGTATTATTTATTTTAAAATTTAAATACTATAATTTCTCTGATATATTATCACGTAATACGTAATTTAATAAAACACTGTTACCCATCCATTAGCTGACCGCGCGGAAAGTTGCTTATCCGGAAGTTCTAGTTTATAACTTACAGATTAAATATAAATTGTTATACTATATTGCAATACACGTCCATATTTGCATAAGTTTGTATTATTTTATTAAATATTTTTTTAAATACAAATAATAACTCACCTCGCACGAAATAAAACACGAGAATATCGTCACAAACACAATATCACAGCGCGAGATGCGGGGTCAGAGTGTAATCGTCTCTGTGTCGCGACTCGCGAGACCGGCCAGTGAAAGTGCTTATATAGCCTCCGAGATGCAACCTTACTCATCTTCGTAGATTTATAGCACGAAACAATGAGTCCTTTTGGTATATGTAGCGATTCTTAATTCGAATATAACTTTAAATATTTACAAGTGTTTTTGAATCGTCTTTTTTTTATTAAAGCTATTACTGATTCGGTATGTTGCTTTTATTGATAAGAGTTACTTTAAAAAAAACAATGGTAGTGTCTGAGCTACTGCTACCTTAAATCTATATAATAAAGAGCAAAGATTTGTTTGTTACGAATTACGATTTAACTCAAAAACTACATAACCGATTTTTAATATTCTTTCACCAATAGAAAGGTACATTTTTTTCGTGTATTTACATTGCACCCGTGCGAAGCTGGGGCGGATAGCTTTATAGATAGGTGATATAGATTTTGTTAAAGAAACGTATACTTTGCTTTATAATAGAACAACACGCCCCGGCTCTACACGGGTGCAATGTAGATGTACTATACACAAAAAATGCCTATGTTCATTGTCGATAATGTAGCTTTCTATTTGTGAGATTATTTTAAAATCAGTGTAGTATTTTTGAATTTATTCGTTTCAAACATACTAAACTACAAATCTGTCCTCTTTATAATATTTGTGTAGTTTTGGAAATACAAGTACCTAAATCGTGTGCAACCATGGATTCAAAGTTAATTGACAGGATAAGTAGTTCACAATGTTTAGTTTGTAAACGTGTATCCAATAATTTTAATCGGGTTAGCGGATCTTAGAGATTCCGTTCGGATAAATAGTACTTAGATGGACAAAGGTTACCCGAGAATGCACATTTTAACCTTTGGCAGATTGACAAAGCAAAAATTTTTTGAGAAAAAAACACTTTTTGAGTTGCTGAAAGTAAAAAAAAAAAAAATTATGTAGTGAGCGTATGTCTAGTTCTATGGTTGTTGTATACCATTCATATCCGGTTTTAGCCTTCAGTATTGCTATCTTAATTATCATAGAAATGTTATGATATTATGTAAAAAAAAATAACGATTATATAGAACCGATGAAAAGTGTATAATTTTCTGTAAACTCGTTTTCTTACGTATAATTTCGGCCATCAACATATACATATTGCACGTTTCGGTTTCGATTGAATAGAATGAAAATTCATTCCTTGTCTGATGTTTTGTGACTACAGTATATCTGCCATCAAGTGAGTCCTATGTTTGTCTGTCGATATCTGAGATGAAAAACCTATCTTACTGTCAAACATTAGTTAAAATAAAGAACGCAGTAAACAGAACGTTGATAGTTGAACGTAAGTTCATCTATCGATATTTTATGTTAAATTTGTCTTATTTGTTACGTTATGGTACGAACTATTCTTTAGTCACATTAGTTGGTGTATTTGTATTTCATTTAAACGCGATCCGTGACTTCATTGAGCTTTAAATTTTTCCTCAATGGTTTGACATTTTGATAATGCTCAAAAATATGAAATATGGGAAAAGCTTAAAGCTTTTGTCTCATTATGAACATGGAATTGTACTACATAATACGGCCTCAATATGGATAAATCTAGTCTGATGAGTCAATCATCATTGAAGTAGGTCAGTACCTTAGAAACCTGTAATTAATTTGAATAATAATATTTCATAATAAAGTGTAAACATAGGGCTTAAAATGTTAATCGTGAAACGGCTACAGTGTATAATTTTCCTTAAGAGCATTCATTGACAGATTATCTTGTAGGCGGTTACCGTAACATACTATGACGTCAACCAAAGAAGACGCCTTATAATATTAAGGGCGTATATACGATATCTCGATTTACTTGTTTAAAAAATTCTGATTCCTGATTTCTACAAACTTGATGTCTTCAAAACTAGAGTGAGTAAGTTAGCATGTTTCCATTTAGATCTTCTGCGCTTACCATCAGGCAGGATGCGGTCAAATGCTTACTTATTCTTCAAAAAAAAAAGCTCATGACTCTTTTCGAACTCCAAAAAACATTATGCATATTATATGAAGCGTTCACTATTAAACACAATTATATTTTTTTTGGAAATTAATTGGTAATTTTAATAACTCTCGACTATACATAATAATCCTTTTATTTGCACAAAGTTTTCGGAACTTTTATTTTTACTATAATTTTATTAAAATGTCGAAGAGTCGAATGTTTAACTATTAGATAGTTTTTGTGTAGGTACATCAAAGGATGAATTTAGATAAAATTTGATAAATACTACGTGGACGGCCTCCATTGTAAGCGTAATGCATTTAGCCCCGTAGATCACGGGACACACAGGCAGGATAAATACTGATACTCTACTAGCCTGGAAAGAAAACTCAACATTGAGATGGACATAGAAATATGTCTCATGCATGATTAAGACAAAAATAAAATACTTTATAACCGATTAAAACGCGATTTATTATTAATATTATTTCATTTATGCCGACGTTTCGGATGCTTTTCAGATACTCGCGTTAATAATAGACAATATTAAGACAAACAATACTTTAATTGAATACAAACATATCTCGATCTTGGTAAAGCCACTGCAAAACTAATTACATAAATCCTATAAACAAACTAGTTATTCGATTAAACCAGAAGCTTAAATTAAGACTGACATTGTAATAGCTACTAATTTATATTAAGGCTAAATTCCTCAATAATATTAAAAAAATGTTTTAAAAACAAACCTGATCGTTTGCATCCTATTTGGCATTACGTAGATGCGATTGAAATTCTTTAAAATTTTCGTGACTCTCATAAATTTATATTTTATTTTTAATTAATGGCTATTAATATATATTTGCTTACAAATGATTTCATCAAAAGTCTGTCGAATCAAATTTGTTTAAGCGGCGTTGAATCCTTCATCTCATAAGTTATATTATGAGGTCAAACATATAAAATAACATAACAGAAGAGGTTTTTTTTAAATATCGCAAAGAGCGTCGAAACTTGATCGTAAAACACTCAAAATGCCACTTATGAACGGTCGGTTAATTGCACTGCCTGTGATATTTTGCAAGATTTTGCGTGTAATCCTTATTCAAATCTATTTTAATATACAAAGTTTATCTTTTAGGAGAATGAGAGGACTTAGTTTACTTAGTATCGCAAAAGTATTTGTACATCGAAGATAATAAAATTAGTTATAACTAATTCTCAAAACTGGAGTGGAGCTGTCTTTCGAATGTTTTCCCGGAACTTTTCTATTTTCATAAAACTCACTTATTTTACAAAAGGCGTTCTACTAAAGTCATACTAATTCAAATTCTACGTATTTAGTCTATTTATATCAAATGTAACTTTGCATTTCTATAATTTAATTTTGCAAGCCTTTCAGATATACAAAATTGATCAAATATACGTATTCATACTACATAATCCGAAAACAAGCTTTTGTATTTTTCTTCACGAAATTTTAATAATAATTTTCTATTTACTATTTGACCCCAATTAGGTCAATGTTAATAGTAACTTTAGTTTTGGTCATGCTCTAAAATGACCTAATAGCAAATATACAAACATCTTGAACTATGAACTCTTCTAACATACATTATTGTTTGTATTTCGTATAACATACAAACACTAAATTACAATAATTTCGATTAGTAATCGCAGATTCAATAACCTTTCAATATACGTTTTAATATTGAATAAAATTATTCTACATACGAGTACATACTGTAAAGTAAAAGTGAATCTTAACTTAACTTGTTATCTCAGGATTCGAACCCCGAACCTCCGATAATAAACGCAAAGCGATTACCATTGATTCACGGAGGAATCAATAAAATAGTCTTTAAAAATACAAATTTAGACGAAATCATATTGAATAGAATTTTGAATTTTTTACGGAAAGTATAAATAAATATCTTAATTTATAGAAGTTAATGTTATAAAAGTAATTTATTAAGATTCTCAAATAAAAAACAATATAACTGCTTGTAAGCTGCAGAAGCGATTACGAGTTACTACATAAAGAAAATTAGCACATAGTCGTACTAATAATAACTGTAGGCACAGTTTACAGCCGAAGCTTTGTTAAAATACTTATATGTATTAAGTCGTTAAAGTAAAATTCCTTTAAAATTACAAAACGTAAATCACAAGTAATTTTATGATTACTTCGCGATTTGTTTGAAACAAATTGGTCGAACGCCTCCTTACCGCGGAATACTGAAACGATAATCAAAATTTGAGGGCTTTTTAAAATGTTTCTGTATTTAATTTTACCTTCGTAATGAAAGAGTTAGAGATACTTTTAACTACAATTCAATGTTGATTAGCGTTCGAGAATTCGACCGTTAGTCTTTATAAAACTGAAACTGACTGACTTGGTCAAAGAGATCATAAGTGCGTCTTAAAAAAATCGCAGCAGGGCAAGAAGGCTTACATTATTGTTACCTTATCGGCTAAGTTTATTTCAGATTAGCCAGTACAGGATGCATGGAGATCGCTTTTAAGCGATAAGGTCGCCCATTGCTTTTTATGTTTTTTCTATTTACGTTGTAATTAATAATTTTGTGGTGTGCAATAAATATATATTTCATTATTTATATTATACTTGCGGTCCCGATGTTATCATGCCCAGCGTTATCTTAAAAAAGTTCTGGAACTAACGCAGTGCAACCCATAGGTACAAAAAAAATATAGTTGGTCCAGTGGTTTAGGAGGAGTTCAGTGACATACACACGTACGTAGAATTGTATACATAAAATTATTTAATAAAATATTGCTCTACAACAAAACCCATACCTCTTTAGAAGATACGGAAGTTTATGTAACAAAAATAACCTTGTTTAGATTTTTGGCCGTTCTTCTAAATACACGGCGTGTTCTTGAACACGTCTATAAAACATTTTTATATCAGTTAATGACAGATAGTTATTGACAGATAAGCGTGAGACTACAATGATGGTAGATGATATTGTACCACAGGACATAGATTATTATATTATTACTAGCGACCCGCCCCGGCTTCGCACGGGTCAAGATTTTTTGGCAAAAAAAGCAGGGGTTGTATGTATTTTTGTATGTTGTATCATAAAAAAATAGAAATTAAAAATTTTGTCTAAAAAATAAAAAATAAAAATTAGGGGTGGACTACCCCTAACATTTAGGGGGATGAAAAATAGATGTTGGCCGATTCTCATAGATCACCGGATAAGCACAAAAAATTACATCAAAATCGGTCAAGCCGTTTCGGAGGAGTATGGCAACGAAAACTGTGACACGAGAATTTTATATATTAGATTATTATAGTTAATTACTTAAGAGGGCCCTTCCCGGTTCGACTATCGTCAACGCGAGCATGGTTGAAAAGATTTTTGTTTCATGCAGCGCATACCTCTACCGCTAACGAGTGAGTGAGAACGCGATAACATTGAACGAAAAATAGTGTGCGGAAATTTCATAAAACTTGTTCTAGGAAATACGTGTTTTTCAGTAGTCTTTACAAGCTTATGAAATATTTTTTTGTAATTTAGAATCTCCATTATATTTGCAAGGTTTCTATCATAACAAATATTTACTTTCACAATTTACGAGTACATTATGAACGCCCAAAGTTCAGGTATTTTTTTTGCAAAAAAGCTGATTTTTGGAGGCTTATACTGAATTTATTTCTGAAAATTTTGAGATTTTGTTTCGATAGAAACCTAGATATAGTGCACGAGATACCTATTAGTTCAAAAGTTTCAAAGAAAAATCGGTTACATCGCCATAATCACGTACGAGCTTTTGTATGGAAAGTAAGACGGGTTGGGCCCACTTAAAAATGTCATGTGGAACATGGTGTAATGGTTGCAGCTCCTTACAAACATTTTGTAGAAACAAAAAACTTGGCGATTAAAAAGAGTGGTGGAGCGTTTATTGCCAGTTCTTCTCGTCCGCTCTACGGTCTTTATTTGAGAACTGGCAGTAAATGTAAAATTAGAAGGATTTAATATGTATTTTTTATTGACGTTCATAAGTGTACATTGTGTTACCTAAATGAATAAATTATTTTGAATTTGAGATAATCCCTTATTTATTTTGAGTACAAATATTTTATCCCACGAAGTCCGTTTGGTTTTGGTTATATATTTTTTTTTCGTTTTTACTTCATGTTACAGAACGCAAAGTTTGTGGACATCTCTAGTTATTTAGCCAATGGTTCTGACCATCAAATGGGATGACTCCCGCCTCTTGAATTTTTGAGAATATATTTTTAAAGGCTCTTTTTATTTATATTTTATATTCAGCTTCCATGGTCGGTTTTATGTAACTCCTTCATCAAACTAAGAAGAAAATGAAATCGTTCGCTGACAAAAGCATAAACATTACATAAATGTGTCATGGATAAATTAATCATGGCAGAATAATTTCATCGCCGGCAGCTGCACCTTACGAGACATCGGAAGTTCCACGTATTCTTTACTTTTGAAAATAAAAACGACGTAATTACTAGTTGATAGATAAATATGTATAAGTATTTTCAGCTATATATGTATATGTATTAAATGCTCCAAAATATAAAAGGAACTGATGCCTTAGCAATCTTTGTAATTCATATTTTGAATAAAATACCTTTTACCGGCCAGCTTGATTAAAATGCGATTTTTTTAATTTTAGTTATCGACAGACGAACATGAGGTTCACATGATGGAAGGGTTCAGCCATAAAGTAGGTCACACTAATTTCGTGATTGTAATGTAATGAAACAAACGTGACCAATTGTGACAAGGACGGTGATTAGATTAGGTATTAACATAAGGGGAGGATTTCCCTATAGGAAGAGTAGGCTGTCGGGGACAGCAGTTTGTCAACTTACACTTCAACATTTCGAAACTCCATCGAATGAATCCTTTTTTTTATGTCAGATATCAACAGATGAACATAAGGTTCACTTGATGATAGGTGATACCTCAGCCAGAGAGCATCAGTAAGTGATACGCTGTTGACCTACTTTTTACTTTGAGAGTTTGGAAATCCATAGACTGAATCTAAAACGCGCATTATACACTTAGGTTTTTCAATCTTTGAACGGAGGTTCGTTACCCAGTGGGATTTTCAATATCTTCCCATCCGTTTAATATCTAAAGTTGCGAGACATGGGGAAGACACGCTTACAGGAAATTATAAACATATCGTCCCGGCGGGATTCAAACCCGCGACCCATCGATGCGCATGGCAGGTGTGCCTCTTAAAACACTCGTCTTTCGATATCTAATACTAAACAATAAGACATTATATTATATCAATAATTTTTCATGATATAAGCTAATATTCAAATTAGCTTTTACGTCATACAGTTCTATTGCCAGACTTATGATGATAATTCGATATTATCTTTAACACATAATATAGGCGTGGTTTTGGGCTCGGTTAACATATATCCAAACTTTTACGAAATCGATATTTATGCTGGCAATCTGAACATGGACGTCAGTTAATGGTATTGAGTAATGGGTCTTTATATGATACTAGGTTATTTTTTATGGCCAAAGATATATTTAACTGGAAAAAAAATAACTCATGGATTTTGCCACATCTATATTATCTATACAAAATTCATGTCAAAGAGTTCTTCGGTTTTACCACAAAAGAGGAGCAAACAAATCGAGAGTAAAGAAGATCTACATAATATTACCAAAATCGAACGCCATTTCGGAGAACCGAAAGAACAACCAACTTCGTATTACTTGTTAAAATAACACTTTCAATTCTATTTTCGGAATCGGATTTTTTTTGTTATAGGAACATGTAGGTACGATGCGTCAGCCGAACTTGATTTTTTGGTAACTTGTATCCTACTAATACAATTTTAATAACTCTAAAATACAGTTAAATCGAGTCATTGATTTCATTAAATTACTTATGTTTTTGTTTATTAAGGCACATATCTTCTTCTACACAATTTAAGAGATATTTTTACCATCTTTACAATATCTTTTAAAAGATTTGTAATATGTAAAACAAGTTTCATCTTTAAGAAAGAGTGGGGAGACTTGCATAGGTAATTAGCTTTTTTATTATTATAAGTTACGTCTAGACAAATAAAAAGGTCACCTAAAAGCATTACGAATAAAACTCATGTATGGGGTTAATTCCAGGGAGTACAATAATATATATAGAATATAGATATATAGAGTTTATCTATACTTCTATACTAATATTATAAAGAGGAAAGATTTGTATATTTATACGTTGTGAATAAACCGATTTTAAAAATTCTTTCGCCAATAGAAAGCTACATTATCAGCGAGTAATATAGTGTGAATAGTACATCTATATTGCACCCGTGTGAAGCCGGGGCGTGTTGCTTGCAATAAAATATAAATACAAGGATGAAGCAAATGCATTAATTCAGCGCAGTTATTGATATGCCAAAAAATATAGCGTATTTATTATTATACAGCTATTAATTAATGTATATTATATGTTAAACAGAAGCCATGTAATTTGATTGTATTTTGAATAGATAATAGTAATAATGATTAATTCAATCATTTTTAATAACCCTGACCCTGAGATCTGAATACAGGAGTCCAAGACCCGTATTCCAAATTGGAAGAAATTAATGGTGAAGAATAGATACAAACATGTGTCTGTCTGTTACGGAGCTCCCTAGCTCAGTGGCGGATTTACACATTTCCAAGGTGTCTATTAACTACCCTCCGCCGTCTACAATTGTCTATTATTAAATAAATATATTATAATATAAAGAGTTCGAGAACTGGTTCGGAGGGACGAACTGGGTGTTTTCTATAGGATATTCTAGTTCGATATTTCGTTGAATGACACCATAAAAGTATTGCAGAATACTTTTTCATTTCTATGAGATACGTAAGAATAAAATTGGTCCCCAAATTTGCCGCCCCTAAAATCTGCCGCCCTAGGCTTAAGCCTACTCAGAGTTACGTTTGGAGGAAGGGCCAACAAATGATAAAAGGTAAACTGACAAGAGGATAAAGTTTGTGAACCTTCAATTTAGAAGATCTGCAACTGTATAGTATATGTTTGTTATAAGTAAAGTAACAAAGAGTCCATTGCGCAAATGTATTTAGGTTAGAAAATAGCAAGAAACTATTAGTGGTCGAGTGATAATTGAAAACGCATTGAATATTTCGATGCTATCTTATTTTATACAGAATCTTGAGTATTTCACAAGCGCTATCATCAGACTTTTTCCATTGTCTTTTTCATTTCATTCATTTGGATTTGTAACTGTTAAATAGTTTAGAGTAGGGATGTTTTGCATATAAAATTTCGGATTTGGATACAGATAGGTACATTATAAATGCATTTTTAGCTTAAAAGTTTCGTAATAGTATATAGATTATAAACACACAAGACATTATCTTGTGACATTTACAAAGCTACCAAACAACGCATCCGACTACACTTTCAAATATCATAATTTCTAACTGAAAACTAAATGATGTCAGTTTCAAAGTTCGGCAGTTAAATAGATTGCTTTCTACATACAAATAAACCTATTTAATAATATATAAACGTCTACAGCGTCCAGTCACGACTGGATAGATTGCGAAGAATCTTCGGAGTTGACACAATAAATAAACCCAATCGATTCAAATTATTATTTATTCATTTAGATAATGCAATGTTCACTTATGGACGTCAAAAAAAAATTCTTCTAATTTTACATTTACTGCTGAACGGACGAGAAAGAACTGGCAATAAACTGATCACATAACAATATTGATACATATAGCATTTAATAATTATTTGTTATTTATATCACGTTTTATATAAGTATTTTTTCTACTAACATTTGTGAGTTCTGGTAACATTTAAACAAATTGTATTTTTTATAATTTAATGCAGATTCAAGAAGTGAAAAGCTTTAATCCAGGCTCTATTTAATACTACCAACCTAACCTTTATTTTTCGTATCATTATTATCGCTAAATGCCAGTATTAAAAGTGATTTGCATAGAAATACAATTAACTTATAGCTTTGTGATGTTAGAAGATTACATAATTATTGTTCAAAGATATGCTATAGTTATAATTTTATTTGACAGTTATTTAAGTAGAAATATAAAATGTCCGATGTTATTAATAAAGCAACAGCCGATGTGCAAATTTTTATTGACGTTGCGAAAACATAGTTTTGGAGAACCTTCCCATTTATTGTCTAATAATAAGTTACTACAGATGCACGGTAGAAATCTGTTTCAAAATAAACGAGTATAAACATTTTGCCCATTTCGCTGGGTCAGTAGTCCAAACTGAGCCTTGAAACAAGATTAGATCAAGATTTTATTTTAAATGCAACCCTGAGGCTCACAGGTTAGAGGTCTACCAAGGGCATCAGTCACTGATGTGCTGTCAATTTTTTTTTATTTCAAGCATTCGAAAATCCATTGAAACCAAAACGCGCAGCTTGGACTTCACGTTTTTATTATGAACGGGGTGGTGCGTTATCCAGTGAGAATTACGATATTTCTCCTATTCATTTTCGTTATTTTCGTTTTATAATCGATAAGTGTTGCGGTTATAATTAACGGAAATAAAGTTATATCAATTGAATAGACATTTTTTGTTCCAGTGAATCAAGTTATACTTTATTATTCAGCTAATAATACAATTATTATATACAAATGATGGCAAAGCAGGCGGCCGTATTACATACTACTAAATACATCTTATACTTATATCAATAACCGAAACTATCCGAAACTAACGGATTATTCGAAATAATTTCCGGTATGAAAGTGTTCCTATATCCTTACCTACCTACATATTAAAAAAAACGTATGTCATACAAAAGCTTTATTTCCATTTAAAACAAAACAAAACACACATATTATGTTGGTATAATATATATCATGTAAGTGAATTGTGTTTTTTATGGAAAATAAAATTATCTCGAACCTAATAATTAATAAAAAAATATGATTTTACGACTTCAGTCATTCGATAAAATAATATTACTAAGCTATAAATTAAGCCTTATAAATACTAAAATTACTTGATATCACAATAATATCCCACTTTCTTTTCTTTCTTTCTGCGGATCGCTCTATTGAAGTTTATGTTGACCATTTAAATCGGTTGGTTTAGTACGTGTTGTGTTTAGAGCCGAAAGCCTCGGTTTGAAATGCTAAATAAAGCGCGCTCTAGCTTACTTGTTACTAATAAAAAGTGAATTCCCGAGCCCCCTAATGGGGCATGGGGCAGACCCTCTTCTGTGTCAGTTTCACTGATCATTTCTCTTTACAGGCAAGCAGTTGATCAGCCTCCTGTGACCTGCCCGACCTAAACAATTTCTTCTTTTGTCCCCGGGATTCGAACCCAGGACCTCCGGTGCTAAACGCATCGCGCTTACCACTGCGCCACGGAGGCGGTCACTAATAACGATAGTTATTTTAATTAATCGACTCAGCTGTTTTTAATAGCTATTAATATGCGAAATAATCTTACAACGGTATCCATTACCAAACGCAGGCCGTTATGGCATCAATTCATACCATTTCAAAACGCCACTCAAATTACACAGTGTTTTGAGAAGATGTATAGAAAAATAGAATTCTTGTATCGATAACAATCTTAAGTTTTTGCGAACAAAACAATGCTGGATATTTGAAATATTTTCTAACAATAAAATACCTGCAATTGAACGTTATAGATGGCTCTAAGATAAAGAGTTCTTAAAGATGTTACTTTTAAAGCAAGAAGTGGATAGTTTGTTGTTTTACTTGTGCTAGTTTTCAAGAACAAGAGTTTATAACCTTAAAAACTTATTAAATAATATCGTTTATGTAACATCTACACAGTTTTTTATCTTTGGTTCCTATGCCATTCAGAGGGGCTAGCACGAATAACTATCGAAATTTGTAAGCTAAACCATTGTTGAAAAGAGTGTCCACTGTCCATGGAGTTTCTTGCCGGTTCTTCTCCATGAGACCCACTTTTTGGAACCGTGCAACTAGACGTTTCATAAGAGCCTGCAAAGGCCTATTTGAAATAAAAAACTTTTGATTTTTGAAAAAGTATTCATATCGTCGAACTGTCATGTGAATGAAATTTCAAATGATTTCTCATACAACTGACAGATGGACATTGGACAATTCAAATACATTGTCGATAGTCGTTCGTGCTAGGCCCTCAGTATTTGATTGAAACGATGAGGTCTCTTACCACATTTATTAATAAGACTAAATGGGGTTTTGATATGTTTATTAGCTCATTGGCGTGTTGAGTAATTCACCTACCCTTCATCCAGATTGGTTGTTAATTTGGTTTTCACCACGATATTAATATAACTTTTTTTTTAAATTACAACAATAATTCAGCAAGATTATTGTTGTACAAATTGATTGATATTTTTCTAATATCTGAACTTTCGCAGACGTTCCCGCAATTTTTACAAAAATAAAAATATACAAGAAAAGATATTACTGAAAAGCCTTAGAATTATGTGGCTTGTAAAAATCTATAGTTGATGTTTTCTTTCTATATACGCATTCCCAATATATTCGTCATCTTCGATGACTTCGAATGTGGTAATATGCCAAAACAACGTCTTCGTGATCCGACAGAATTGTCACAAATGATTGAAAACTACCAAAAAATAAAATCCCTGATTAAAAATATTTTTTTTTAAGAATTTGCTTAATATTTAAAACATAAGTTAAGAAGTCTTTACTGTATTTTTAGTACCTAGATGGTTTGGTGTTGTAAGCTTTTTCCAAACGATGTCCCTGAACGCAAGTGATATGCTGAAATCATCCGTTAAATTAAATTATCCATTCTATAGTTCATATTGTTTTTATCAGATATAAAAAAATAACATCGTTATTAATACGACGTATGAAGCAACATAAAAAAACGAAACATACGATTGCAATTAAGTAGGTGTTGTTTTAAAGTCTGTTATTTTGTCTTAACATCAATGAAACAATATTAAAAAATATTTTATAAAATATTTTTGTAGATCTTTAAAAGAGGAATATCCCACCATGCATTGTTTTGTTATATCTCAAAGGGATTAGGCAGCGTTTTCGATTTAAGCTCCCAAGCAGCTTGAATTTTTCCGAGACTTTCAACAATAATCGTAATATATCAATCAATTTACACCAAACTTTTATATATTGATCAATATAATTATTGTATATAATTAATCACTCTAATGACGAACCACATGGAAATCTGTTCAGTAGTTTTTGAGGTTATCGCGAACAGACAGACACACGCGGTGGAGGACTTTGTTTTATAATAATATGCAGTGATAGTTAAAATCCTCCTCTTAAAAGCGACATTTTTACTGACAGACCACCAGACGCAAAATTCACCGAACATTTGAAAGGTATGTACTTAGGTAAGGGTTAATCATTACACACTAATCAATACACTAATAAGTAGTATAAGAATGTCAAGTAAAGAAAAAAATTGGCATAATATACTTATTCTGACATTCGATGTCTGTGTGACTATAACCAACAGAAAATGCCTGAGTAAGCTAGGTGTGCGTGTGTGATAGGGTGTCCCAAAAAATAAAACAATATGACATTACCTTATATATTAAGATAAAAAATGTTTGATAATTAAATTAAACGAATTTAGATGAAAAAGATTAATTTACATGTGTTTCCTTGGAAATTAAATTCCTTGCATATTAATCACCAATACGTGTATAATAAAGGTGTATACAAAGGATTAAGTAATTTTTTTTAAAACTTACTACATAATATTGTCTTTTATTAACGCGAGTATCACACATTTAAATAAAATACTGTATACCGGATTACGGTATACAGTATTTCACGGTTGCTGAAAAGCATCCGAAACGACGGGATAAATAATTTAAATAATAAATCGCGTTTTAATCCGGTATACAGTATTTTATTTAAACTTACTACATCTCGAGCGTGTTATATAAAATGGGCCAAAGTTTGGCTTCAATAAATTTGTAATAAACATTTCTAAAATTGAAAAATGAAACACACATGTATAAAATGGTAGAAAGAATTAGTATCGTAGTAGGAAATGTCGTCGCCTTTCAGGTTTTGGTAATAAGCCGAGAAAAAAAATTACCCATTGAAGCGGAAGTATGTGGCTCAACATTATATATATCAGTATACATTATAGTCTAAAGAAAAAGCATATTGTATGCGGTGCGATGACTCACCGGTGGGTCTAGCATATTCCATTTAGCTAGGGAGGCGAGGTAGCTAAATGGCGTAATTCAACGGCGCCGTCGAGACCTATCAAAATCGAAAGATAAAATAATTTCGAAAAGAAAAGCTCGTATGGTAAAAACCATTTTAGCGGTGGGTTTGGCGTGTATGGTTTTTCAAAAATGTTAAAAAAAACAGTTACTTGGGCATTCTCGAGCGCGTCAGATATTCATACTACGTATGCCCCAAGGGCCTCTGATAACAACGGTATACTAATCTGCCGGTTTGCGTGGTGGGGGTAGGCATATAAAGTAGTCAAAAATGCAAAAAAAAAAAATTTACTCGAGCGCGTCAGATTTTTAGAAGGGGTGTTACGTAGGCCCCAAGGAAGCTCCCTTTAAAAAAACTGACGATTTGGGCGTGACGATAAGTTACGATGAATTTTTGAAAATGCAAAAAAAAAAAGTTTTTTTGAAATACTCGAGCGCGTCAGATTTTTATAGGGGAGGTTTATCTCGGTATCCTGAAAGCATATTTTCTTAATCTGACAAAAATGTTGGTGGGTTCTCTTAATCTGACCGAAAAAGGTTTTTTGGTTTCTATTTTCCTTCCTTTCTCCTTGATAAAACGGGGAATTTAATCGGCGTCATACTGAGGGTACACGGGTCTACGGTAGGGGACCATAAACATACATATATATATATATATTAGGGTGTACCGAAAATTCCCTTCTACCGCTTCTTTCCTCACCATCAATGTTGCGAAATAATAAAGGAAAAATACTGGTAGGACGGCATATTTCCGCGAAGCGCTCAGTCTGTATTACATGTTCATGGCAAATTCCTCTTTTTTGCTTCAATTCTTCACTTCGTTTTGCTTACGGTACGTCCAAAAAACAATTTGAGGATCAACAGGCTATTGAATAATATACATACATGAAACTGTACATGTTAATAATACTTTTGTATACAGATACGCGTAACTTTTTCCGAGTCCACGAAAATTGTCGAGAATCTTTAGAAAAAAAAAATTTGAGATATAATAAAAGTCACATAATTTAATCATCGTTATTTCATATCAATTTTTTTTAACACCCTCAGTTTTCGAGACATACTCAAAAAACCGGGAGTTTGAGTTTTTATGATGCTTCAAGTCAAAAAGTTTTAACTTTGGACAAAAATGTAGAGATGTTTTTTGTGTAAAATAAAATTACCTTTTATGTTTATTTAAACTTTTTTTTTGTAAAATGTATCGTTCGCGACTTATATGCCGCAACGCGTTTTTCGGAAGACGAAATGGCTCCTCCACACTTCCGGTCATGCGGAAACCGGCAGATTTTGTATTTTTAGTAAGTTTTAGATTATATTCTTCAAAATAAACAATAAAAAAATCGCGCTCGAGAATGCCGGATTAACGTTTTTTTTTTACAAGTTCGCGACCCTATAACTCGGCGGCGTCAAGGACTTATCGTCAGATTAGTTCAATTTAGTCTTAAAACACTAAAATCAACCCCCAATATCTTAATCTGACGCGCTCGAGTATTTCAGACCATCGATTTTTTTTTACTAATCTGATCGTCTATCCTAAGCGCGCGTCACTACATATAGAGCTAAATACTTTACAAGGTTGTTCTATTAGGTCTCATAAATCTCTCATATCTTAAACTGCCACGCTCGAGTATTACCGAAAATTCACCTATTCGCCTCCTTAACCAATTCGAGTTAAGCCATAATAGTAGGTTCATCAAATTGAGATGTTTTTTCTACTTTTAAAATGGCGATAAAAAGCGACTTTTGCCGTCTAGTTTTAGACAGAAAATCACGGGTGACGGGTGAAATAAGCGTGAGAAGGAAAAATATAAATGTATGTAGACCACGCCTTGAAGCCTCACACAGTTCACACATCTGCGCAAAGGGCAGATGTGAAGGCTACACACTGACCGCATCCGTTTAGTAGAATAGTGATGTACATGAATATTATCGACGCTTTGCTATTTTTTTTTAATAAATGTCTTTTTTTATGTTAGATGTCAACAGACGAGCATGATGTTCACTTGATGATAGGTGATACCTCAGCCACAGGACATCAGTCAATGATGCGATGTCGACCTAGTTTTTACTTCGAGCATTCGGAAATCCATAGACTGAAACCGAAACGTGTAACACTTTACGGTTTTTGCATCTAAGAACGGCGGTTCGTTATCCGGTCAGAATATCGATATTCCTCCCACCCGTTCGAGGCCCGAAGTTACCAGACGTGGGGAAGACATGCTTACAGAAAATTATAAACATGTAGTCCTACTGGGATTCGAACCTACGACCCATCGATATGCACGGCAGGTGTTGTACCGAACGCGCTAACGAGCCCGTCAATTTATATTTTATAGTAACATTGGCTTCGCACGGGTGCAATGTACATAAAAATTCCCGCTGATAATGTAGCTTTCTATTGGTGAAAGAATCGGGATGTTACTCCCAAGTTCGAGAAGTTACTTTCGAGAGGTTACATTATTCAAAATGTTAGTAGGGATCCCTAATTGTTTCTGGAAATAAATATAGGTCATGTAACTCGGTGAAGGTGTAGCTAGCGGTGAGAGATTTTTTTAAATCGATCGAGTAGTATTTGAGTTAAAATTTGAGTATTTTGCTACGAAACAAACTCTTTATAATATTAGTATAGAGTTTTTGTGTAATGTGTAAAAAAGAATCAGTTTATACTCGTACTTTTAAATATTATGAGATTAAATATTGTCTCGATTATTTGCATATTGCGCGCCTCGGTTTCAGTCTATGGATTTCCAAATGCTCGAAGTAAAAAGTAAGTCGATAGCGCATCATTGACTGATTTTCAGTGGCCGTATCACCTGCCGATTTTGATGAAAACTAAAACTGCATCATTGGATATTTGAAAAATCAAAATTCCTAGCCAAGAATCGAACCTGTTGATTTTGAAAAAAAAAACAGATACTGTATTATTACACTATTCGATAGTGTCGCTAATAAAGCTTGAATTTTGGAAAGTAATGACATCGGCAAACTTATAACTAAACGTATACTACGATAACATCACTACTGTATGAACACAAGATTAGAAGAATAATTCAATAATTTTAATACAAAACATCAATGGTTGGGAAGTAATATATCAAAATTAAGATAAAGTTTTTTTGTTCAAGACATGTACATTATAGACACCATTTTACAAACTTAAACAATCCATTATTTAAAACTCTATCTATTGTATTGTATATTTTTTTTTATTCTTACGACCTAATGTACGTAATAATCGGCTAAAACCCTGCTTAAGTATCCGTAATTATTATAAACATTTACGGCCTTATTCATAAACGTATTATAAGCTTGATATAGTTAGAATGTTTTGTTTCTTTCGTACTGTAATCTTTTTATATTCGATAGAGCAAGACAAAACATATTTTTTAACCGACTTCAAAAAAGGAGGAGGTTCTCAATTCATCTGTATGTTGTTTTTTTTTTTTTTCTATGTTTGTTACGCGATAACTCTGCAAGTTATGGATGGATTTGGATGATTCTTCTTTTGTTTGGTAGGTGATATTTCAGAGGTGGTCCCATATATTTTTTATCGAAATTGGTTTGGTGCTTTTTTAGAAAATCAACAATAACAAAAAAAAACTTATACGTGGATGATGTTATGGTTTGTAGCTGTCTCATTTGAGCAGCACGTTTAGTGGTAGGTCTACTAAATTATTATCTAAGAATTAATGAACTTAAATACATACACTTCCTACAAAAAGTTTGAAAAAAAATTATTTTTAAGCAAAAAACAAAAACCGACTTCAAAACTACAACTCACACTAAAAAGTAAAAAATAATATTTTAATTACATACTTCAAAGCATTATTTATTTACAGTTATTTTTGGAGTCGGTGCCAGCTTTATAAAATTAAGACAAACTCAGCTCTTCAGAGCTTTTCTAAAATTTACAGACTTTTTTTAAAAACAGACCATTTAATTAGACATGAATGAGTCTGGAATCTCTCAGTCAGCTCGATTTCTTCAGACATCTTGAAAAATTATCATCAATTTTCAACAAATACAATTGTCTTTTATTAACGCGAGTATCACACATTTAAATAAAATACTGTATACCGGATTAAAACGCGATTTATTATTTATATTGTTTAAATTATTTATCCCGACGTTTCGGATGCTTTTCAGCAACCGTGGTCGCGGGGAGACAGTTTGTCTGTCGGGATAAATAATTTAAGCAATATAAATAATAAATCACGTTTTAATCCGGTATACAGTATTTTATTTAAATTAATACAAAACAATATTAAACTATACGTGTATTTCCTTCCTCTTGAATCACTCCCCATTAATGAAAACAAATTAAAATCCGTTGCGTAGCTGTAGCGTACAGAGATCTGTAGAGATCCACTGCCGGCCTAGCATGACAAGTACGGCAACATTTTGTCGACCGTTTTCTCGTGTTTTAATCGATTATCTCTTTATTTCTTCCGGGTCTAACATGACAATTACATTTTTTGAAAGGGATGTCTGTCTGTCTGCTAATCTACACTAATATTATAAAGAGAGAATATTTGTATTTTTGTTTGTTTATAACGAATAAATTCAAATCCTACTAGATCGATTTTAATAAATCACCAATAGAAAGCTACATTATCAGCTAGTATAATAGGCTATAGTTTTATATAGTTTTTGGTGTATAGTACATCTATATTGCACCCATAGTATTTATCATATAAGCGTAATAACAGACATAATATCACTTGTATATTACGTAACTTGTCGTTATTATAAGTTCATATTTAGCATTGATGGGCTAGTGTTACCAAAACTCAGGTCAAAAGGTCAACCTTCATACGTAGATCGAGTCATCAAACGTGATTCCTATTGAAAGATTATCACGAGCTATTGTGAAGTACAAATTGTTTCGACATTTATGGAGGAGTGAGACTTTTTGTTTAACTGTCTCCTTAATGTCCAGTCTAGACATAGATCTTGAGATATTTCAACATTAATATACCCATTTAAATGATTGCTATTTAAAAAAATACCAATCATTTAAATGAATATCTTGTAACAAATTTAAAACATATTCATTAAGTGAAACATCTCTCAATGGATTCAAATGTGACATACAACACACGTCGTTTTTTTTAATTCCAACAATACTTAATTATCATTTATAAGTGCTGCGATTTTTTATTTTTATTTATTTCCAAAAACTTACTTACAAACATAACTAAACATATAAAACTAACAGCCGTTACATATTAATTTTATTAAATGCTACACAAATATAATATAAAAAATAAATACTTACTAATTGTAGAATTATAAAATAAAGATTACCTACTTGACATTAAGTTATAAGCTAGAAAAGCACTCAGTGCAATCAAGAATATTGTGATCAAAGAATTATGACAGCATAAATAGTATTTATAGGCCTGTATTCCAAGATATGGCTCATCCGATGATTATATCATTCGAGTTCGCAGAGCATATCTCCAGAGGTATAGGTTCCCTCCCCCCCTACGGCAGCCTAAGCCGAAGTATTTCTCGCAAGAGACGTCCTTAGGCGTGTCGTTACAAAACCCCAAATTTTCAAGGAGAAACAAGATTTAAATAAATTATTTGGATCGGGCAGGGCACAGAAGGCTCATAAAAATTATCAGTGACTCAGAAATGGGTCTGTCCCATAGGGAACTCGGGTATACACTTTATTCCAAGAAGTGACTAAGGTTTAAATCTAGTTTTAATACTTGTACAGCATTTTCTCTATACGAATTTGATATTTTGAATATTTGTTTGATTAATTCTTAATACAAACAATTACAACTAAGTATTTTAGTTTGCGCAAGCAGGGTTGATGCGTGAATTGCCACGGTTTGTTGATCGTGCGTTATACGCATTCGCGCGCTTATTAACAAAAAAATTTAGTTTACTGTTTAGTTAGTTTAATTAAAATAATTGTACAAAGTTTGGGATAGAGTATGTTTTATGGTATACTAATATCTAGTATTAAATAAGTATGTTTTTTACAAAGTACGAACGACGCGACGTCAACGCCGCGCCATAGCGCATAAGCAATACGCAATACGACTCTATGAGTCTATGCGATGTCATTAGGAATCAAACGTACGATACTAAATAGTACGAATTGTTATAGTAATGAATACATACATTAATTTCGTCACTTTAATACCTCTAAGATACTCGTACGTAATTCGAATTGAGTAATCTTGGAATACGGTCCTAAAATTAAAGATAATTATGATTACTTTTTAGAGTATTATGTTAAAACCCTTTTTACACCTCTAATAGGGCACGGTGTCTTAAAGGCTTTAATAAATTCTGGAATAGTACAACAAAAAGTGTAGCCCTTTCCGTAATTTTTCCATTGAGAATTCTTCAACCATTTTATTTCGTCACAAATATCTTTGCAGACAACGTATTTCTCTGCCTCCGCTTGGGACGAGATATCAGGAATATTGATTTGAATAATCGCAACACCGGCTTGTTTCTCTTCATTATGAACTGCCTAAAATATGGTAAAAAAAGAATATTAATTCTTAATATAATAAGGAAAGAACTCCATCGATCCATCTTCCAAAATCTACAATCTACATATACATTTCTACACTGACCAAAATTTAATTTAACCTAAAACTGATAATCACTTGGCTTAGGTCGGTGTAACTAATACAACACCGGACATAATATTAATTGGAGACGAGATTTTACACATTAAAAAAAAGAAAAATATTAATATTATTTAAAAAAAAATCTGAAATTAGCCACAAGTCACAAGAATCAATTATATTACACGAGTTTTCACAAAAATATATTGTTAAACTATGTGTAGAAGCTGTGTGTGCGCATCAAATGGAGACTGGTCTACTCAGGATACCTGTGACGATTTGCTACAGCACTGATTTCGAGTAGCTTTTGATGCTTGACGAGAGCTTATTAAATTTTTAAAAATCGTAGTAATAGTGTCCTTCGCCGCTTCCTACTAATATGTATTTTAAATAATCAAAAGCTCGCTCTTAAACTATGACAGCCTGCTCACAAATGCAATAAAAGGCTTCACTATATTCATTTATAAGAAAAGCTACAAGTAAATAAACAGGTCCACAGCATATTAGTGACTTAAATCCTGCGGCTGTGGCATCTACAATAGTTGGTAGCATTTTTTATGTTAGAAATCGACAGACGAGCATGAGTTTCATTTGATAGTAGGTGATACCCCAGCCATAGAATATCAGTAATTGATGAGCTGTCGAATGAGCCTTAACAGTTTTAGGTGAGCTTCACATCCGTTTGTAGCTGATATAAAAAAAGGTAAGATTCGATAGTATGTGACCGCCTCAGTGGCTCAGCGTTTGCATTAAGCATTGGATAGAGAACAAAAATCCGATCACCTACATGCCTGTAATGAAACATGAAGAATGAAATGGACACAGAAATTTGCTAACCCCATGCTTTCAGATAAGAGAGAGCAGGGCACTGATCGTATCGCAGCTCTCTCTCTGTATCATTAAGGATGCATTAATACAGATGCAGGAGACATTAATACAGATCTAAGAGACGGCGGTAAAGCTCCAGGTTTGATGTAGATATAGCTTTTAGATTTTTTTTATGTTAGATATCGACAGACGAGTGTTGTGATTCGTAAATTTAAAAGGCAAAATCGTATATTGTAATCAAAAGTGTTAAAAAAAAGAAATAATTTATATTAAGTAATTATAAATAGTTTACATATTGTTTTGATGTTTTAAGTGTATTTAATTCAGATGGTCAATTGTTATTACTTTGGAAGTAATATGATTCATTCAATTCATTCGACAGTTCATTCTTTATTGCATTCGTTCATGTCATTCGTTTGTTTCAATCATTCATAGTCAAGAAACTGTATCGACTCATGTTTAGCTGTGAAGTAAAATATTAGAAAAAGTCATTCTGGCTGCAGTCGTGCTGCAGTCAAGTTCTATTTATTATAAGGGAATATTGTGAAGTTGTTATAATGAAGTCTATACTAAGTGAATATCGAAATTTTAAAAGTATACACGTGTTGGTAGTTGAATATACGAGAATTGAAGTCTGTATTGAAAATGGAAATATACGTTTGGACTGTACACTGGTGATTTCATTACACGAGCATGAGGTTCACTTGATGGTAGGTGATACCTCAGCCTCAGACCACCTTCTTTTTACTTCGAGCATTCGGAAAACCATAGACTGAAACCGAAACGCGCAATATGCACTTCACGGTTTTTTCATCTATGAACGGCGGAATTTCAATCTTCCTCCCACCCGATTATTGCTCGAAGTTACTAGACGTGGGGAAAACATGCTTACAGAAAATTATAAACATGTTGTCCCAGTGGGATAGATATAAGTGAAACAAACCTTCCACCAATATTTAGGTACTATTATCGACTTTTTGTTTTTATCGGGGATAGTTATAGCTGCACTTTTCCCGTACGATGTAGATAATTCCAGTTGACGGGCCACGCCGGTCCACACGGATAGTCCATGGTCCATTGATTTACCTAATGTGCGCACACGTCTCTCAATTTCCTCCCAATTCTGAGGAATGCAGAAAACAATATATAAGACGTTGCTTGAGACCTTTTAAATGCTTAAGGTTATTCAGATATTAGTAGGACAACTTTCCGTAACAGGAATAGAGAATCCCAATGAGGTACAAATCGGAATAATGTTTCTATAAATAGGCCAATAATGTATAATATCATACGGCAATCACTCACTATAATATAATCCCGCCTCGATTATAATCTACTATTTTTAAATATTTTATGCTCACCGATTCATAAGAGCTCCATTGAGGCGCAACATTTAAGTATTTGAAGGTAATAGCTTGCATTCCAGGAAACACATCCTTCGGATTCACCATCTGCCTTCTCTTAAAACAGTCTGTATCTAGACTATGAAAGATTTTCCAGATATAATTTGATATGGCACTTTTTTGATGGTCACAGTCGTACAAGGAATCAAAATCTATAAATGGAGTTTCCTCCTCCTCATATTTACTTTCGGAAATAACATTATCGGTTGATTTATGTATTAAATACCGCGAGTAAATGGGAGTATTTTTATCCAAATTAAAGCAGACTTCATACACGGGTACAAATTGAGTATTTACTTTATATCCAATCATGAGCATACTGTTTCTTTTGGATTCATAGCTACATTTTATACGCGTGTTTCTAAACGTTGATTTCACTGGCTCCTTACATTTGAGTTCTTTAAAATTAATTTTTTGTGTATTTGATAATATAAAGTCATCATTTTGATCACAATAAGCGTTTAACGATTGTCCTAAGTTTTCCCCACGGTACTGAAGGTAACTATTACGGCAATGTAAGAAAATCGTTTCATTTTTGGGAATGTGAACTATATTGTCGATTATATCGAATCTTGGTATTAAACTTGTTCTTGTCAATAACAATGGTTCTGGCTTGGCGAAATCCGTTTTAGTATTCAATGTACAATCTGTAAATATTATAATAAACTGATTATTACTTTGCACTACCAAAGGATACAAATATTATATAGTATTATTACTAGAGTTACTTACTTGGAGCGACAATTTTAAAAGTACGACTAATTTCTCCGTAGCCGTTTCTGACTTCACAGGTGAAGGTTCCAATATTGTTTGTTTCATGATACATTTCTACAGTCTTTAATCTACGTTCATGTTTATACCACACCACCTGAAAATACTGAATGTTATAATACTAACTTATATTTATAGGCGTAGCTTGTATTAAAACCTTGCATTCAAAGTTGCATTTAAGTTTTCAAAAGTTAACAATTAAATTAAGATTGCTATTTTTTGCACTTCACGTAATATACTAAGCAATTAGTCTTGAAATATAATCCAACTGGCTTCTGCCCGCAACTTCATCTGCGTAGAATAAGTACTACGGGTACTACTATTGATAAGAAATAGCTAAGGACTCTAAAATGTGCATTGTAAAAAAATATACAATTTTAATGTATTTATGGCTCATAATTTGGGGTATATTGGCTTCCACATAAAAGGTATATACTGTCGTGGACTTTTATTAGGAACTAATTAAGACAAAAAATCTCACGATAGGTACATTATCCATCCATTCATCCTCACAAACTTTCGCATTTATAAAATACATATAAGTAGGAAGTAGGATAGTCGACAGCATAGTCAGTTCTGATATACCACCATTTATTTGTACTTTATGAAGTACAATTAAATACTGGTATACTGGAACTTTGGAAGATGATATTTTTTTAAGTTTTATAAGAGCAAGATAAAGGATTTTTAAGGATATAGGTATGTAAGATCAAAGCCGCAGTACATAAGTTAATTTTTATGTCGAAATTTGAATGCATTTCTGTTTGCATTTTATAATGACTAATGAAAAAAAAATATCATATAATTTAGTTTATTTATGATTTTGAATAAAATTAATATGCAATTTGATATTTGTGCCCGAGTACATGTTGAGCCAATCAAATAATTTTCTTTACGTGTCCAATATGGTGAACCTGCTAAGTTGAACAATAATATAATTAATATAAACCTTATTTATCATAAGGACAGTTAATTAGTATCTTTAAAATATCTTTAATTATCACCTCTGGAATTGGATAAGCCGACGCTGCACAATTAAGATAAACGTTTTTTCCTTCAAAATAATTAATGGTTGTAGGTTCTTCAGTATCAAAAGTAGGTCCGAAACAAACAGACACTTTTACTTGATAATTTGTAGAACCTTTGAAGTTGCTGACTCGGCAAGTATATATGCTGGAGTCCGAAATCTTCCCATAAAGGCTTAGAGTACCATCTTTTAATAAAACATTGTTCTGAAAAATGAAATACCGAAGGTTACACACAGTATTGCTATTAATAAGCACGAATCAGATAACGCAAAACCCCTTATAAAATTACTAACAACTCGCCCTGGCTTCGAACGAGTAGAGTGTGGGTACTAATGTGGTGTCAGTGTGCAGTGACTGATAATATTAAAATTATGATATGCTTGTATGCTATGGTTATTATTGCTTTGTCTTTTCAAAATTTGTTATATTTTAAACTTGCATCGCACCCCGGCTTCACACGGATTACATGTAGATGTACTATATACAAAAATAGCATACAAATATAGCATATAATTTTTAATTTGGGTTAATCATAACATACAAAAATCCAAAAATACAAATCATTCCTCTTTATAATATTAGTAGATACATAATAAGACAGTATTTTCGATAAAAACTTTCAGTTTGCTACTTAATTTAGTTTTCAGACCTATTTTTTTATTTTAAACTATACGGTATTAAAACATATTGTGCGTTATTTGATTAATTTCATTTTTATTTAAAAAATGTTTCCTCATAATATTATTTGGATATATTAATTTTCTCAAATCCTTTCGATGGAATATGGAGATATTAGAATACAACTCTGCCATAAACTCACCTTGTTATAAAACATTTTATTTTAAAATAATGTTATATTCCTACTAGCGACCCGCCCCGGCTTCGCACGGGTCTAGATTTTTTGACAAAAAAAGCAGGGGTTGGTAATAGAAGAGTGAAAATATAGGGTTGTATATATTTTTTAATGCCACATAATAAAAAAATAAAAACAAAAAAAATCGTCCAAAAATAAAAAAAAAATTTTAAGGGTGAACAACCCTTAAAATTACAACAACCCACTTAGGGGTATGAAAAATAGATAGTAGCCGATTCTCAGACCTACTGAATACGCATATAAAATTTGGTAAGAATCGGTCGAGCCGTTTCGGAGGAGTATGGCAACGAAAACTGACACGAGAATTTTATATATTAGATAACAAAATGTCCACCTACGGTTAGTAACAAAGACAATTCTATCAACCTCTCGAAATTGGAATGCACAATTAAAGATCCTTTCAGTATAATTATGGTTGGACTAATCTCATAGACTAGATGCAGGACCCTGTAACTACTTGTAATTTTTGGTGATCATATTTTTTGGTTAATTTTATTAGAGGAAGTAGACTTCTATAAAAAACAATGAATGAATGCCTTGACCAATTCAAGTTGAAAAATCAATATCAATCAATTTAAAAGTAACTTGTTAGGACGCAAGCAGAGTTTTGTACAAATCGTACATACCACAAAAATTGACATACGTATATCATATGTACGAATTATGGACATAACAACTTTTGTTCGCCTCAACCGATCACACTTTTCGTAACGCTTTCACTAATTTTTTTACAATTTTTTATTTTTATTGCTGTGATTATTACTCCGTTTCTTTTACAATTTTTTTTGTTTTTAATGCATGTTTGTTTGTGTTGTAAGTACAATTGTTATGCCGCTCCAAGCGAAAATCAAATCAGAGCAGTCACTGAAAATCAGCGCCACACCTAGGGTTACCAGATGAAAAAATTAAAAGTCCGGAGGAAAGGCCTGATTTCCATTGAAAAATCCTGAGATTATTTTACAGTTTCAGAATTTTCTCTCAGACGTACCTACTTAACAATTTATAAAACGTAGTAATATTTTCTTTACTGCGGATCTTCTTAATAAGTATTGATTTTAATTGTGCAATTATTACCAAAGGAAGATTTTATTGGAATGTAAGCTGTGGTTTATTAAAAATTCTATTCCTGACATTTCCTGGGATTTGCAAAATCCAGCCGCAATCCTGAGAAGAGTCCAAAAATCCTGAAATCTCAGGACAAATCCTGAGATATGGTAACCCTAGCCACACCATTAAATAATGATGTGGCAAATGCTGAGTGGCTGTCTCTTTTAGCCAAATCATTTAGTTTAGATCTAGTATAACTCTTTAGTAGTATAACTCTTTTGTTTTTCTTTTGTTTTATTATTCTTAGTTTTATAATTTTAGTTTAGTTAAATTTTAATTATTTTAGTTATAAGAGTTCATTCATTTGTATTTCATTTTTGTTATTGGCTAAATAAACGTTTTTCATTAATTCATTTCATTCATTCATTCATAATTTACTCCCCAAGCTCCAAAAACTCACAAAATATTTGAATTATAATATTAAAATAAGTTTTTTTTAAGTTATATTAAGTGCGTACTTACCTTATACCATCGTACTGAGTCCAAATTATTATGTGGTATTTTGCATTCGATATCAGTTATTTTGTCCTTTTCTATGTACAATTCTGACGTAACAGCGCTTATTGTTGGCGATGCTGTAACATGATTTATAACAAATATTTTTTTCACTAATTTGTATGTGTTAGTTTAAATAGCCTCCCCTTACATTGGAAATATTAAAACTCTATTCTACATAATGTAATTTTATACTTTTTATTATAGTAGTGCTTTTTTTAGTATTTTACTTCTTGTCACTAAACGATTATTGATTGAAACGTTGATATATTATGTATATTTTTCAAGTTTTTATCGCAGTAGTTACCAGCGTTATTTTTATATATTTGTATTTATGTGCTTTATTAGAATTTGACAGATATGAAGTCGGACCTGCGCATCGATGGGTCGTGGGGAGGAATATCGAAATTCCGACCGGGTAACGCCCCACCGTTCATAGATGGAAAAACCGTGAAGTGCATATTGCACGTTTCGGATTCAGTCCATGAATTTCCGAATGCTCGAAGTAAGTAGGTCGACGTCGCATCATTGACTGATGTTCTGTGGCTGAAGTATCACCTACCATCAAGTGAATAACATGCTCGTCTGTCGATATCTAACTTAAAAAAGTATATAAGGTGAATATATTAATACGAACTTACGTAAAACATTGACTTCAAAAATTTCACTCGCACTGCCATGCGCATTACTTGCCACACAACTGTAAATACCCCCTAAGGTAGGATCTATATGCTTTAATATTAGAGTACCATTTTCTATATCATAATTATTATCTGGAAAAAGAAGTGTAGGTAGATCAAAAAAGCGATGGGCTGATGACGTGTCACATATAGCAGGAGAAGAATGGATACAGATTGCTATAAGTAGAAGGTGTGGAAGGGGTTAGAGGAGGCCTTCACCCAACAAGGTGTCCAAATCTCAGAAATGGAATATATTATTTACTCTACTAATCATAAGAATAATGACTAAATAAATACTAACAACATTTGATATGTGATTTTTTAAATAGAATACTTTGTAAAAGATTATGGAGACATAGTTAACATAGATGGAAAAACCGTGAAGTGCACATTGCGCGTTTCGGTTTCAGTCTATGGATTTCCGAATGCTCGATGTAAAAAGTAGGTCGACAGCGCATCATTGACTGATATTCTGTGGCTGAGGTGTCACCTACCATCAAGTGAGTCTCATGCACGTCTGTCGATATCTAACATAAAAAAATAATTAAAACGCGATTTATTAATTATATTATTTATTTATGTCGATCTTACGGTTGCTGAAAAGCATCCGAGCCTAATGCTGGTCAAAGGCCTCTCCACCCCACTGTGTCGCCATTCATCCCAATCTTGTGTCATGATGGATATAAAATATTGATATAATAATACTAGCCGTCCCCGCCCGCCCGCTTCGCTGGGCGAATTGTAAAGGATAGACGAATATGAACTATCCACATAAATTTGAAAAAAAATGGTAAAGGGTTGATGGAATTCAAAAAATGATAATAGCCTAAAACCTTCTACAATTAATTCCGCGTCGAATGGTCATGGTATCATGCCGATCGGTCCAGTAGTTTTCAAGTTTATCGATAACAAAGAAAAAAAAAGTTGCTTATATATATATATATATATAGATATTGACAACAACACGAAACTCAGTGCGTGCGGCGATAAGTGACAGTTGCTATTCCGAGAATTTATCATAATATTTATGAGTATTATAAAAATATATGCACTTAATACTTACGCAAGTAAAACTACTTAACAGAGGGCCTAGCACGAACAACTTGCGAAAAAGTATTCGTATCGTCAAGCTGTCATTTGTATGAAATTTCAAATGATTTCTCATACAACTGACAGATGGACAATTCGAATACTTTTTCGATAGTCGTTCGGGCTAGGACTGCTAGGCCCTCTGATTGGTTTTTTACATTACATTACTGAGGCTTTATTAGACCGAATTACATAAAAACCACTCCAACATTGAACATAAACACAGGTACATGCACAGTGCACACACATATACATACATGTATTACATAAACAAATACAATATTTTCTGTTATTTAATTTTTTTTTTTTTAATTTTTTTTTTGTACTATAACAATAAGAAATTCTTGTATGCAAGAGCGGGACACCCTTTACCATAAATTTACTTAAAAGGATGTCCTAATAACGAATAAATTATATAATATAATTATTGTTATTTAAAAATAAAATTTATTTATTTATTTATAATAATTGTTAAATAAAAAATATTTTTTTCATTTTTCATTCATCAACTCTCGGCGAACATACTATTGTAGGCCAACGAATTACACTCTTAAATATACTTGATTTAATAAAAACACAATATATAATATCTATGTCGCGTCTTATTATGGGTATAATCTTACCTAAAGTAAGAAGATGTCCATCTTTTGTCCATATTATATCGGGCTTTGGGTTTCCATAAGCAGTACATTGTATTTTTTGTGATATATCACCGTTAACTACCGTAATACTTTTTGAAATATTCTTAGTGACAATCCACGGTGGAGCTGAAAAAAGGTTATTGATGAATTTAATATTAAACAGAAACACGCTAATAGTGATGGAAATCGTAGCATTGAAAAGGAATTTTCAATTCGATCATAAAAGGTCGTTTTTAGTTATGTTGCAATCAATTACAGTGAGATTTATCTTAGATTAATCATTAAATATATAAATGTTAAATTATTTATACCTTCTAAATGAATTTCATAAAAGATGTACACAAAATCATCGCTATTATTTGCGACGCATATGTAATAACCTGCTTCGTTGATTCCAATATGCTTCAATGTGAGTGTACTTTCATTGTGTGCTCTAAAATAAGAAGTAATATAATTAAGGGTCAGATGCAGAAGGGTCATATTATGAAGAGAGAATCGAGAGACAGATGTTTATTACTAAAGATTCGGCATTTTTTTAAATTATCTCTTGAATCATAAATTAAATTTCGTCAAATTTCGTATTTGCTAAATTATAATCAGCCATAAAATAAAATAGACATAGACATACTTTTCAAAAATCAGACAACTATCATCTTTCTGTCTCCCCGCGACCACGGTTGCTGAAAAGCATCCGAAACGTCGGGATAAATAATTTGAACAATATAAATAATAAATCGCGTTTTAATCCGGTATACAGTATTTTATTTAAACATACTTTACTCGACAAAAAACACAATACTAAATACAATGTTGATCTTACTAAAATACAATAAAATATATTGTGTAACCGAAAGGGCGGTTCTTAGTTGTAGTTATAAATTGCAACACGTTTTCAGAAGGGGTCTCTAACTGTCGAACTGTCAAACAGCCCGAACAGCCGAAACAAAATCAGTAGAGCTATTCACGATCATTCGAAATCGATCCGCCCGGAAAGCTACGCTCTCCCACTGAAAGTTGTTTCGTATTTACCGGATATGAAAATGGTATTCACAATTCCCATAGGATTGAGCATCGGCATTCTTCGGGAGTTTCCGATTAGAATCTTAGTATAAAATGATAGAAAGCTAGATATAAAAAAATAAAATAAAAATAAAAAGCCTTTTATTTCCTTAATATACAAAATAAAACTTAATCTAATCTTATATCTAACGTTAATAATTTGATCTACATATATATATTTTTTTTTTTTTTTTTTTTTTACTGAATATAATAATAATGTATTTTTTTCTATCTTTATATTATTTTTAATTATTGATTATAACTATTAAGGACCTCTTAATAGAGTGAAGGCCTCCTCCATGTCTCTCCACTGTTCTCTATCAATAGCTTTTTTCTTCCAATGTTCTCCAGCAATGTGTTTAATTTCCTTTTCCCATTGTTCTGCTGGTCGTCCCCTTTTCCTTTTCCCTGTTGGACCCTTCCATACTAAAACCTTTCTTATCCATCTTCCGTCACATATGCGTGCAATATGACCAGCCCACTTCCATTTTAGCTTTTTAGCGTGGTTCAAAGCATCTGTTACTTTAGTTTTACTTCTAATGTCTGTATTTCTTATTTTATCTTTTAGTTTTATGTTCAAAATGCTTCGTTCCATCGCTCTCTGACATCGTCGTATTTTTTTGTTTGTGTAATCGTTGAATATCCATGTCTGACAGCCATAGCTGAGGCATGGTAGAATACATGAGTCCAGAATAATTTTTTTTTATTTTCAAAGGCATTTTTGATTTTAAAACTTCTTTGTAAGACCAAAATTTGTTCCAAGATAAATTTATTCTTCTGTCCACTTCATCGTGGTGCCGGGATTTTTTAAAAGAAAATAGTTTGCCTAAGTATATGTAATCTTGAACATACTCTATTGGGGTACCGTTAATAGTTATTTTCTTTTCAATGCTGTTTGTCATGATCCTAGTCTTAATTGTATTTATTTCTAGCCCAGCATAGCTGCCTGCACAGTTTAGTTCGTTTAACATTTTTTGCAATTGTGCCGCAGTGTTTGAAAATAAAATGATATCGTCTGCGAACCTTAAATTATTCAAAACCTGGCCACCAATGTAAACACCCTTATTTTCCCATTTCAAGTTTTTCATTATATTTTGTAGCACTGTTACAAATAATCTAGGGGACAAAGGATCTCCCTGTCTAACGCCTCTGCATATTTTTATTTCTGCCCCTTTTCTATCGAGCTTTACTCGACTTACGCTTTTTCGATATATATCTTTTATGAGCTCTACGGTTTCATGTGGCACATCAGATTCATACAGCGCTTGCCATAAGCTTTCATGAGATATAGTATCGAATGCTTTTGTGTAATCGATAAAAGCCAGATAGAGTGGGCAGTTCTGGTCTACATACTTTTCTATCAGTAAATCTAGCGTGTGGATATGGTCTATAGTTGAAAAGTGTTTTCGAAACCCAGCTTGTTCCACGGGTTGATGCTTTTCAGTATATTCAGCTAAGCGTTGCTCAAGACAGGAAGCAAAAAGCTTGTAGATATTTGATTGCAGGCTAATTGGGCGATAGTTCCCTATATCCATGGGATCGCCTTTTTTATACAATAAGATTATGTCAGATTCTGCCCATTCTTTTGGGATTTTTCGGATGTCTAAGATTTTGTTAAATAGTACTGTTAAAGGTTTCGCTAATAAGAATCTTCCAGCCTTTAATGCTTCATTTGGTATACCATCTGGTCCACAGCTTTTTTCATTTTTTAGTTTTTCAATTTTCTTTATTATTTCACAAGTTGAAAATCGTTCTAATGTCCTAGTATTATTATTCATTGGGATAACATAATTATGTAGGTTATTTGTTGATTTATAAAGGTTTTTGTAAAAAGTCGTAGCAATGTCGATTATTTTTGTTCTGGAGTGAGTAATATCACCAGTAGTGTATTTTTTCATACTTGGAATCCACTGTTTAGTTGTATTAAGCTTTTTAAACCCTTTCTTTAGGCTCCTTGTTTTTTGTAAGTAACTTTCAAGTATGTTTAATCTGTGTTTTTTTTTATCTTTTCTAATAAGTTTGTGAATATTTTTATAGAGATAGGTGCGCTCGAGTTTTTCTTCTTTAGTTAATTTTTGTTTGTGTGTTAGTTCATTCCTTCTAACTATAAGTTTTTTTATATGTTTAGAGATAGTGGATTGGCGGGTTGTATTTGAATTATTTATAGAGTTTAAGCTTTCGGTTATAATTTTTTTAATTGGTGCATAGTAGAATTCTACGTCTAAAATATCGTTGAAATATATGTCGTTGATTCTTGTTTTTAAAATATTTATGTATTTTTCTTCTTCTTCCAATGTTTTAAGTTTCGTGTAAATATTGTTTTTAAAATTATTTCTATTCTTTTTTACATCTGTAAGTAAATATGTGCATCTTATAAGTCTTTGATCACTGGCAAAAGAAAAATTATGCAGGATTTCAACATTTGATATATATCTCATGTTGCTGGAAAGTATATAGTCAATTTGGCTTGTTGTTTTCTTTGGAGAAAGCCACGTCCAAAGGTTTTTAATTTTCTTTTTAAATTGGTTATTTACTACAGAAAGATTGTTTTCTCTACAGAACTGGAGAAGAGATTCCCCTCTTTTATCCCGCTTGCCATAACAATACCGTCCCATAATTTTTTCTTCACCTGGTAAACTTTGGCCTATTCGGGCATTGAAATCGCCTGATATTATACATTGCTTAGCGCATTGATTTAAAGCGTTCTGTACTTGTTCGTAAAATATGTCAATTTCAGTATCGCTGGCATCAGAAGTAGGCGCATGGACTTGAATTATAGAGAGAGATGTGTTTCCAAAACTAAGATTTATAATACAAATTCGTTCTGATATTCCTATGAAACTCTCAATATTTGATTTAAATTTTTTCTTTAGAAGGAATCCTACTCCTAACTGGCCTTTTCGCTCGCCAAAATAGCAGAATATGTGGTTAGAATCTTCTTCAATGTTGTAACCTATTCTTCGTATTTCTGCTAAGCCTATTACATCGTATTTAATATCTATTAGTGACTCTTTGAACTCTAACAATTTTTCGTTTGAGCGTAATGATCTGGCATTGTAAGTACATATATATAGGGGTTGTGGTATTTTTCGACATGAAGGGTTTTGGTCATTTACTCTCGCGGCGACCACCCGTACTGAGAGCTTTTGAGTTTGAAAATTGCATTTATTAATTTTATTCTGGTTGATCCGTGTGGGGGCTTCAATTAATAAGGGAACTCGGGTTGATTGCTATTCATTTCCAATGTATTTTGATGTACCTGGTTTATTAGATTGAGCCATTTTTGACATAAATGAAGTAATAGAAGCATTCGTTGTCGTCTTTGATTGGTTTTTGTTCGTATTAGATGAGGAGAAAGTTTTTGTTTTCTTTGAAGACTGAGTTTGATTTGATGAGATACTTTTACTTTTAGTATTTTCAATTGGGCTTATAGATAGGGCCCTTTTGCTACTTTGTTTTTCATTTATTACTATACGGTCGTATTTTAATGTGGCTTTAATTCCTTCCTCTTGCATTTTGAGTAATTGTGGTATCAATGCTTTCCTAGTTTCCAGAACTTTTTGTGGAAAATCTTGTTTTATGTATAATTCTGAGTCATTAAGTGCAGATTTTCTTTGTAAAATAGTTACTTTTTTTCCATAAGTTGTAAGGGTAACCCTTATCGGTCTTGGATTATTCCCTTTTTTTCCAATTCTCCCGACAAACTCTATTTCATTTCTTTCGCAGTCTAAGTTTAGCTCAATATTTATTATTTGGAGTACTTTGTCTTCCAGATCTGAGTAGCTATTTTCTTGTTCAGGAATTCCAAAAAAGATTATATTTTTTTGCCTCAACATTTTATCGAAATATTCTAACTTTTTTTCCTGCTCGTTTTGTTTTTTTTGAATTTCAGAGATTTCCCCTTCGATTTTACTAAACTTTTCTTCCAGCTTTTTCGTAAGATTTTCTTCGACAATTTTTAAACTACGTTCAGTATCATTTTGTATTTGTTCTCGAAGAACATTAAGTAGTTCACTCATTGATTCCGTCATATTTGTTACCGGAGGTGCCCTCTATTATCTTTTATGTGTACTTGATTGATTGATTTAACAGAAGATCAATTATAGTTATTAGGCGCTTTGTTAGAGTTGTAATATGACACCTGATGGCGCTGCAGTAATTATTATAGATGGTAATTTGACTGCCGACGTGCGTCGGTAAAGCAGTTTGTTTATAATTTACATGAACGTGTTTAAATTATAGAAAATAATATTATCGTCTTTAATTTTAGATAATATTTGTAATATTTTATTTAAAAATAATTATGTTGAATAAGTGGTAACTGTGAGTAGCAGTATAAACTTACAGTTTTTGTGATATCAGTTTCTTAAGTTTGGCTATGTTTGTAAACGTCTTTTGTTCTTCCGCTAAAATAACAGCTGATTTACGAGATCTTCAAAGTTCTTCCTATACTTCCTTCGTTTTCCTGTAAGTAAATCGCCCAGCCTTTCTTTTTAACTGCTTTTAAATTGTTTTGAATTGGATTATCTATACTTTTTCACTTTTCGTTATGGAGTTGTTTTAAATGCGACTAGCCGCCATCACGGACCCTAAGGACCCTAAGGAAAGCTAGATATATCGGTACGAAATCTTGTAATATCGGAACGGAAAGTTTTCGAATGATCGTGAATAACCCTACTGCTCGGCAAAACGGTTGTTTTGCCCGCCATTGAGTCGTTCCATGGTAGCTTCGCTCACTCCGCTCCAATAAAAGACCGCTCGCTTAACTCGTGTCAATAATACATACATTTCTACATACCGTAATGTTGTAGGTCTTGAATGCTTATCGAATGGAGCAAAAGTCCACCCGACCTTTGGCTTAGGAAACCCCTCTACGGTGCAATCCAAACTGATGTTACTGCCAACATCCAAATTATACACCCTTCTCTCTGGAGGTTTTATTGATGCGGGAACTATGTAATATTAAAAAAAATATCTGAGAAAAACTCTCTAACTATTATAAAATACACCGTCGTTATAAATCTGTGTTTATCTGTTTGTCCATGATTTTGGTACGATTTTCACTGTCATTTAGAATATTTCTTATGGTAGGTTTGTTTGTACAATACATTCTAATTAAACATCAATGTTTTGTATTCAAGTTGCTAAAAAATTATTTACAGGCGCTTGCATTTTTAATTGTAACTGTCATTACATAGTATTCTATCATACGAAGAATTGTCTCCCTCGTAAATAAAAGGGGAAATGTTATTTAATAAAAAAAGTATCGTATTAACCTACAATATTATTAAATTACAATTAAATACTTACTAAAAGAGTAAACATCCAGCTGAGTGCTACCGCTTGCAATGCCAAGACTATTAGATGCTTCGCATGTATACTTCCCACTGTCGCGAGTGTTCGCAATGAATCTAAAAATACATTATACGTCAGAGGGGTGAGAACGAACGACTATCGAAAAAGTATTCGTTTCGTCGAACTGTCATTTGTATGAAATTACAAATGATTTCTCATACAACTGACGGATGGACGATTCGAATACTTTTTCGATAGTCGTTCGGGCCCTCAGATTGTATCAAAATCAAAAACTGTGTTCGCCTCATGGCAAATTCTCACCACCCGCGCCGCCCACAAACATTAAAAGGCCTGCAGATACGTTACCAACCTTTAAGGAATGAAAAGGCTCGCAGTAAAGCTACTAAGAGATAAGCATCTCTTTACGTGTTTCCGAGTTAAATGAGAGCAAATTTATTATTGTACTTTACATACAAATTGAATTTGCACAAACCTCAGTGTGTGATTTCTGTAAATGCTATATCTTCCACCACTGGTAATTTCAATACCATTATAAAACCATTGAACTGATGGTGTAGGTGAACCATTTACAACACAATGTAGAGTGACAGACTTCCCCGCTGCGATCCTAAGTGATTCGGGTCCAGAGTCAATATATGGTGGATCTAAAAAGTCCAGTATGGGCGATTAGAATCATTGGGTCAAAACAATAGTTAAATCGAAAAATAGATCACAAGATTTATCTTAACACTGCCAACTATAATCAAGCTTTTATATACATTTGGAAAAATAAAATGATGATGCTTTAATTAGAATTCATAACTTTCTAATATTATTACTAAAAATATAATAAACAATTTAGTGTTAGAAAAGAAGCGAAGTAGGCAAGTCCATTAATATAAATTGGAAATATACTGAAAAGCATACATACCAGGGTGAATCAAAAAATTCTTGGAATCAATATTAAAAAATGCACAGATTTAAATAATAATATTTTATTTTTCTACATAATCTCCCTCCAATGCAATGCATTTAGAATAACCCGTTTCTAACTTCCTTATTCCTTGTGAAAAAAAATTATTTTCTTGACTCTCGAAAAAGTCCTCTACGGCAGCTATAACCGCGTCATTATCGTGAAATTTTGTTCCACGAATTTCCTCTTTTAATTTTGGAAATAAGTGAAAATCACTTGGGGCTAAGTCCGGAGAATATGGTAGGTGGTCAAGGAGATTGAAGCCAGTACAGCGGATTGCGTTGAGCGCAACTTCCGATCGATGAGCAGGAAACACACCCAACGACAGTTTTCCACGACGTTTTTCTTTAATCGCTTCACGCACTTTCGGGATTAAATTTGCATAATAGGGTCCAGTAATCGTCTGGCCTTTTGGCATGTAATCAATAAAAAGGATTCCTTCACTATCCCAGAACACAGAGGCCATAACTTTGCCAGCGGTAGGAGCAACTCGAAATTTCTTGATGGATGGAGAGGATGGTCGTTTCCAAGACATGCTTTGTCTTTTAGTTTCAGGATGAAAATGGTGGACCCACGTTTCATCCATGGTGACAAGACGACGGCAAAAATTATCCGAATCACGCTGGAACATTTCGAGATTACGCTTGGAAATTTCCAAACGTCGCTTTTTGTTTTCGTCGGTTAACATTCGTGGCACCCATCTTGCAGACACTTTTTTGAACCCCAGTGAATCAATTAAAATGGATTGAATGCTACCAAAAGATATCTTTAGGATCTCAGCTATATGTTTTATAGTCATTCTTCTGTCTTCCAAAACCAGATTCTCAACCTTTTTGACATTTTCTTCTGTAACGGAGGTTGAAGGCCGCCCAGAACGCGGGTCATCTTTACAGCTTGATCTACCTCTTTTAAATTCAGCCACCCAGTACGCAACCGTAGAATAGGGTACAGCATCACCCCCTAATGTCTGCTGAATGTCCAAAAAAATTTCCTTCGTAGACATTTTTTTCAAACTGAGATATTTTATCACCGCACGTAACTCACTTTTATCCATAATTTTGACTTTTAAGCAACTCGTTGCACAAAAAAATTTATTACATGCGAATGAACTGACAAAAACAAGTGACAGTCTGCATAAATATAGTGTGATAGACACTCTTTAATTTGAATATCGAACTTGATCCAAAAAGGTTTCATATATATGCACTTCTAAGAACTTTTTGATTCACCCTCGTACTGTATTGTGTTGTATGTATAATATTAGCTAAGGAAGAATTATAAGAAATTCCCAAAAAAGCATTTTAAATCTGTTTTATTTAATAACGTTGCTTTTAGTTATTCCAAAGGGGAGATCTCCCCGATCTGTCGTATATAAAGTTATGGTAATAAAATAAAATAGTTTAAAAAGAAGATAGATCTTCTTTCTCGTAAATGTTCTGATATATTTTATGTAATCTCTAGCCTCTACAATTTAATAATGTGTGTCTACAAAATAAGCTACAAATAATATTTCTATCACCTGTCATGTTTGGATTAATATTTAAAAGAATATTTGTAATTTTTCAATTTACAGAATCCCTACGCTTGGTTTCTTCGGGCATTAAACAAATGGGAGGAATATCGAAATCCGACCGGACCACGAATCATCGTTAGTGGAAAAACCGATACGGTGTTACGTGTTTCGGTTTAAGTCTTGCTTGAATAAAAAAATAGGTAGAAAGCAAAAGCTGACTGATGCATCACCGATCACCAAAAGAGAATAGAACTCGTCTGTCGATATTTAATACAAAAAAAACTTTTTCAACAATTGTGTGAAGACTTACACTGCACATATACCACCATTTTACATGAATCATGACCTTTGGAATTTTCAGACACGCACATGTATGTACCAGCATCACCCAGTCCTAATTTATCTAGATGAAATAGTTTTTCTGTATTTTCCAATTTTACAAAATCATTATTATTGTTTTGTTTGTAGAACCAACTGATAGTTGGTTCGGGTCGTCCCTTTATAACTCTAGAAAGATTGAAATTTTTAATACACATGCATATATTGGAAATAAGAATTAAATGACAATCGGATCTTCACAATTATAGTGACCTAAATCAAAAATAAAATCAAAATTTTGGCAAAATTTCCATAGAATAGATACAATAGATAGAATAGAATTTACATAGAATAGACGGTCATAATTAATTGTAAGACAGAACAATATCTGAAATAAATAAGCATGAACATTGTGACATCAACATTTTAGTTTAAAATTATTAAAGCGAAACACAATTATCCAAAGAAAGCATATTTTAAGATTTTCATTAAAAAAAATTGATTTAGGCAACTCCTAAATGTGCGATATAGAGTTTAGGCTTTGTTTCTACAAATAATACATATAAACATGAAATGCGCATTCGCGTTGAATTTTTTTTTACCTACAAACTGACTTACATGCTATTTTCCCACTTCTATTCATAATATCTAGTATGTCACTGATCTGCAGTAGACATCAATTGAATATTAAAAAAAAACAATAGGCGTGCGTGACGAGAGCTATCAATTTTGGAAGATGGGGGAGTTCCGAACCTTATTTATTTAAAATTGAAATTTTCCGACATATTAAAAGTTATTCTGTTTTTTGGAACATAGACAAATCCACAAATATTGCTGAATATACAACGAATACAGATATCATTAAAATCGGTGCAGCCATTCTTGAGTTATAAATGGTGTAACTAACAAGACTTTTTTTTACTATATACTCGTATATAAAGGTATATTTGGCAACGACAAGAAACTCAAAGAACTAATTAGATCAAATCAGTGCTGTGTTATTATGGAATAGATAATATTAGAATTATTATTCTTATATTTACCTGCACAATAAGTCCAGACTTTGTCCTCTCTCCTTAAAATATTCTGTGTTAGATTTGTCAATTTGTGGAGCTTCTCTTGGAGCAGTAAATGTAATATTTTTCTCATCATAACCAACTATATTTTCTGCTATACATTTAAAATCATTATCATCTATGTTCCTTATTTCAAGAATACTTATATAATAATTATCATCGATAACTGATTTCTGAAATTTTTAATACAAGTTAATTTAAGTGATCTTTTCAACTAGGTAAGTACTTGTGTATTTATGTAATTTTAACTGAAAAATCTTATTATTAATGTATAACATTATATAATATTACTAGCATATGTATAGGTATTATCCATATAATATTACTAGCAACACGCCCGACTTCACTCATGTGCAATGTAGATGTACTATGCACAAAACATAGCCTATGTTACTCGCTGATAATGTAGCTTTCTATTGGTGAAAGAAATTTTAAAATTGGTTCAGTAATTTTTGAGTTTATTCATAACATACAAAAATACAAATCTTTCCTCTTTATAATATTAGTGTAGTAAATATTATATAATAGCAATTGCCCCCGCAACCCCCCTTGTGGGTGGAATTTCGTAAAATCCGTTCTTAGCTGACCTCTACTCGGCGAAAGGAATATTCCTACCATATTTCAAGTCGCTACGCCTTATGGTTCCAGAGATATCGTGATGAGTCAATATACACAGTCAGGTCATAAGTATTGTCACACAGTAAAAACTTTTCTTTTAGAATGCTGGCCACAAAAAAGTTTATTGAATATGAATTTCAAACTGTTCATGAAAATAAAAATTTATACTTTTTAGAATTTTACTCATTTTTAAATATGGAGTGGACGCTTAAAGAAGACCGTGTTGCAGTTATTACGTTGCATCGTTGCGGTTACGCGCCAATTCAAATTTTTGACATACTGAAAAATTGGAATATAACCAAAAGATTCGTTTATCGTACCATCAAACGATACAATGAAGACTCTAGTGTAGATGACAGGTCAAGAAGTGGTCGCCCTCGGTCCGTTAGGACTCCATCAGTGATAAAAGCTGTGAAGGCGCGAATTCAAAGAAATCCCAAACGTAAGCAGATACTGTTGGCCCTTCAGATGGGGTTAAGCAGAACCACGGTGAAAAGGGTGTTAAATGAAGACTTAGGGCTTCGGGCATATCGAAGAAAAACAGGACATTGTTTGAATGCTCGTCTAATGGACCTGAGACTGAAGAGATGCCGCGCTTTGTTGAAGCAGTACGCGGGAAAAAATATCGGGAAATTCTTTTTTCGGATGAAAAAATTTTTACCCTAGAAGAGAGCTACAACAAACAAAATGATAAGGTGTACGCACACAGTAGTGAAGAAGCGAGCAACCGTATTCCGCGTGTCCAACGAGGTCATTTTCCATCCTCGCTCATGGTATGATTGGGAGTTTCTTATTGGGGCTTAACAGAGGTACATTTCTGTGAGAAAGGTGTAAAAACGAATGCAGTTGTGTATCAAAATACAGTCCTGACGAACCTTGTGGAACCTGTTTCTCATACCATGTTCAATAACAGGCACTGGGTATTCCAACAAGATTCGGCGCCAGCTCATAGAGCGAAGAGCACACAAGACTGGCTGGCGGCGCGTGAAATCGACTTCATCCGGCACGAAGACTGGCCCTCCTCCAGTCCAGATTTGAATCCGTAAGATTACAAGATATGGCAACACTTGGAGGAAAAAGCGTGCTCAAAGCCTCATCCCAATTTGGAGTCACTCAAGACATCATTGATTAAGGCAGCCGCCGATATTGACATGGACCTCGTTCGTGCTGCGATAGACGACTGGCCGCGCAGATTGAAGGCCTGTATTCAAAATCACGGAGGTCATTTTGAATAAACTTTTGTGTCATAAGAATCTATGTTTTGTTAAGTTCATTTTGGTATATAAATGGTTACATAATGAATAAACTTGTTTCAATTATTTTATATTAAACATGTGACAGAATTTATGACCTGACTAGGTATAGGTGGGAATCTCTTTTATATATATAGATAATGTGCTCAATCAACCACAAGCATGGTTAAACGCAGAATTATAATAGAATAAATAAATCGCGTTAAATATATTTCAAAAATTTTCATTAAATTTAACAAAAGACAATACTATATATATCTGACAATAATAATAGTCTTTAAATTTTTATTTTTATTGCAATCGCCTCATGGTGTTGAGTATTACGTTTATCATTGGATGTCCTGAGTTTAAATCCCGTAAAAAATTGGGACACAAAATAAAAAAAATCGTTTTCGGTTGGGCGGGGCAGATAAGTCTGCCTGAAATGATATTTTCAGCCTAAACTAAACAAAAGTGACATTATCTATCTATCTATACATATAATAAAAGAGTAGGATCGAAATTACGCTTCACTAAATATTTTTACCAGAAATTAAGAGGGGTGATAAAAGAAGGGTAGCAGAATGCATAAATGCAATTTTTAAGATTCTTGTCTGTCTGTCTGTCTGTCTGTCTGTCTGTTTGTTCACGCTAATCTCCGAAGATACTGAACCGATTTTAATGCAATTTACACAAATATATTAAGGAAAGCCCGGGGCAACATATAGGCTTTGTTTCATCGAAATCGGTTATCGGAAAGAAAAGTTATCATCATTTAAATATTATTTTAAAGGCACCATATCACCAAATTTCAATGCAAACTGACTCGCGTTGAACTTTTTCGAATTGTCAGATGTCAATCACAGTCTGATATGTAAATGAAATAGTTTGATTATTTCGCCATTTTCAATATGTATTCGTAGAATAGTGGATAGAATAGTGGATATGCAGTCCTACAGCGTAGCTTTTGATGCGAGTTCGAATCTGAAGTTGAAATGAAAGAAATATTTTTTTGTATTTATTTATTTATTTTTTGAAAGAACTATATTATAACAAAAATAGAAAACGTATTATTGAAATATTATATGAAAAAGGATTTCTTATGAGATCATTTATTTCATCTTTTCATCAATCCTTTCTCTTAAACAGAATTACGATTATTCGACATTGCTTATGAGGTTTCCGCATTTAGCACCGGAAACCCGGGCAGGAATCCCGGGAATTTTAAAAAAATGTCCGAAAATGAAAATGACCAATTAAATGAACGCACGCATCTATTTAAGACAGAAAATGCATTGAATCCAATCTTCGATTGAACTATGATTAGTAGAAAAAAGACACATATCTGGATTTTGGTCACGTAAAATTTAATTAATATGAATCTCCCTAAAGTAAGGTTAATTATTTCAACTATTGAATTTCAAATAATCCTTCGAACCCCAATCTCAACCACCATTAAACATGTCGATAACATGATGCAAAAGAAACCGTCAATGGCTAATTTGATAGCTCTTTCCCAAAAGAAATCACCAAGTACAGAGGGTGGAGGAGGATATGTCATTTGAAGAAAGCTTGCTCAAAAGTTCAGCTTAAAGTGAACCCCACGCGAACGAAGTCGCGGGCATCAGCTAGTCATAGTATATAATATCATTTACTTACATTTTGAGACAAAGTCAATCCATTTCTATCAATCCAGGTAATTTTGGGTTCCGGATTACTTTTCACTTTACATATTAATTTCATATATTCACTTGTATCGTTATAATCTATCCTCACATCTTCCACAAATGGTTTGAATTCTTCTGTTTCTTCCGGAGGTACTAAAATTACAAAATATTTACTAATTTGTACAAATAATATTTTAACAGATGTTTAAGTAAATATAAATAAATATTCATGGTTAGATATTAGCGAAAGCTGACATAAGTACGCAAGTGCAAATGTGGAAAGTGGAAGCGTTACTTTGACTGCTTTTATGTTATAGTTAGAAGATAAATTTAAAAAAAGGCTAGTACCAGATTTACTCCAGGGTTCAACAGCTGTTGTGGAAACTCTTCTTATATTTTCTTCAGTTGTAGTTACAATGCCATTGATCTACAGAAAAAAGTATTCATAAATCATAATAAGAAGACAAAATTGCTATTGCTAAGCAAACTAAAAATAAAGTTAAATGTGCTTACAGCTATTTTAAACATATCATTAGGAGACACAAAGCTACCGGTCATATAGAATTTGTCTCTTTCATTGGCAATGTACAGTGGCATCTCTGTAATAATATTACCCTGCAAGTCTAACAATTGTGCAGTTTTAAGTGTAACGTCATTCTCTTCATTCGATAATTCTATGGTAAGATGAGTTTCTTCACCTGGAATAGAACGTTTGATGAAGTATTTTATTACAAACTCGCAACATGCCCCGGCGTCGCAGGTGCAATGTAGATGTACTATAGACAACAAATTAATACATTACTTGTTTTCTGTTGGTGAAATAATTTTAAAAATTAGTTCAATAGATACAAAGATTACCCTTTACACAACCTTACAAGCTCACAAACTTTACCTCTTTATAATCTATATTATATATATATATATTTTTTTAATGTCAGATATCGACAGACTAGCATGAGGTTCCCTTGATGGTAGGTGATACCTCAGCCACAGAACATCAGTCAATGCGCTGTCGACCTAATTTTTACTTCGAGCATTCGAAATCCATAGACTGAAACCGAAACGCGCAATATGCACTTCACGGTTTTTCCATCTATGAACGGTGGTTCGTTACCCGGTCGGAATTTAGATATTCCTATTCAGTCTTTTATATTGTTTATACTAAGAATATATCAACTAACCTGCTACGGGCCTTGATATTATATCTTCTTTCGTGGCTGGCGACAACTTTGTAAATCCGTATTGAAACGACAAATCAGATGACGCCTTTATATCCAGGTTTGATTCACCAAAGCTTTTTAGTACAGCCGTATAATTACCAGCAACAACTGGTTCCATTTTAATAATCTGAAATAAATTTCATTCTAATCACCTCATTAAGTCAATACGTGGCTAGTACATCCTACAGTTATCGTCACCCAAAAAATGCCTGTCTCTTCACAAGGATCTCGTTTTAATTGAATTACTATTTATCGCTTTTCTTTGAGTTATCCGTATTCCTGACAAATGGCCTCTTCATGAATGAAGCAACCTTAGGCTTTAATTTGCGATTTCGAAAAATGTACCTTATTAGGTCCATAACATGAAAATCTGGTCATACCATAAGTTTCGATATGTTTTTTGGAATTTCTGTATCTTCACTTGTTCGTTTAGCAGTTTAATTTGGTAAGAGTAGACGGTTTGCTTTCATTTGATAATTTTATGGAACACAGAACAGAAGAAGCAAGTAGAAGTACAATGTGTCATAATTTGTACCGGATCGACTGTCGCCAAATTCACACAATTGAATAGAGTATTTAACACTGCACACAGTTACAATTTTTTTTTCAATTGTTGTTTTTATTTAACTCAAAACTAGCTAAATCATACTGGTCCTACAAATTATAATATATCTTAGTACTTTGCGATAACGATTACTTTGGCTTAGCGTACAAAGTACATACGACGTTTTGTAATATTAAAACAAACTAATGGGTCATTCCATGTCAAATCGTCAAGTAGTTGGAATCGACCTCTTCCGATTTGGATGAATTTTGGTGGAGAGTTTCCTTATATCATAAAACGAAGTTCTGCGAAAGGAATTTTTTTTTTCATATTTTTGAAAAATCAAAAAACACACTTCTGAAAATTTTAGGATATCTTTAGATATGTCAGAGGTATAATATAAAAAATGTTGAGTCCAAAATTTAATGGCGAACTTTAATTTTTACGATTTTTAAAAATTGAAAATTTTCTAATTTTGGCAATTTTTTAAAATTTTTTTCAAAAAATAAATTTTTTTAAACCTCTAAGTATCCCCTTTGAAAATGCCAGAGATTTTTTTTTAAATACAGTAGTTTCCGAAATATTAAAAAAATAAACTTTAAAAACAGGAGAAACAGTGAAATTTTGAATTTTGCATAACTTTTGGAAAAAAAAATCAATTTTTTTCCTTTAGCAGAACTTCGTTTTATGATATAACGAAACTCTCCACCAAAATTCATCAAAATCGGAAGGGGTCGATTCCAACTACTTGACGATTTGACATGGAATGACCCTAATATATAATTACTAAACTAAACTTTACGTGATAGATATAAGGATGATTTTGGCTGACTGTGATCGATTTAGCGTCACCATGCTTAATTTTGACACGCGTACCACGCCTACTTCGCACTTCCACTTATTTTTCTTGTTCCGTGGTATGGAAGATACTTACGCATATTCTATCCTTGTTAATAATCGGTTGGGTTTTAACTATTCTACCATTGGAGTCTATTACATCCAATTCCGGTTCTTTCCCAACCAAAGAAAGAGTTAATTTCTTCATCTTACTGTCGACTGAGAACTGTTAAATGAAACATTAAAGAACATGTAGATGTTTGTGACCACCTCCGTGGCTCAGTGGATGTATTTGACTGCTTGACACCGGATGTCCTGGGTTCAAATCCCGGGGTAACAAGACTGATCACCTACTAGCTTGAAAAGTTTATATTATTATTGTTATTTCTCTCGGTTTTTTAATTTAATTTTTGATTATTTTATATTATTCAAACGTCTGATAGTCCGTGGCGTGACTGAGGCTGCAGCTGAAAATCAGCGTAGTAAGATTCTGCCGTGAAGCTGAAGCTTACCACACAATGCTGAATCTGCGGCCTTTTAACTGCCAAACACAAACTGTTTTATACATTGTTTATTTTTATATTTTATTTTATTGTTTACTTGTTAAGTTTAGTTTTGTAAGTAATTTCTGTTAATTTGTTGTTGTTTGTGCAGTAAATAAACTCTCTCTCTCAAAAAGAAAAATGATACAGACACAGAAATCTGTCAACCCCATGCCCCAGTAAGGGACTCAGGAAAATTATTTATTCACTTCTTCTTTAGATGTTGGTAATCATGTAAGTAGTGACAGACCCGATAGACGTAATTTTTAAATTTGAATAATATGCTATTTTCACGGTATAGATTAAAAAGGTCCCACTTATATTCTATTATTTTACTGATTTGGAGTGGACATCTTATATATATAAAAGAAAGTTGTGTTAGTTACACCACTTATAACTCAAGAACGCCTGCACCGATTTTAACGATATCTTATTTGTTGGATTCCTCTATGTCGGGAATAAGATATAGGCTATTAAAATATTGGAAAAATCAGGAAAAAAATATATGCATAAAATTAATTATAAAATAAATTAGATTCGGAACTCCGCCATCTTGACAGTTCACGTCATGCATTCTTAGCTTTTTTGGAATAACAGATGTCCACTGCAAATCAGTGACATATTAGACAATTATAGTGGGTAAATGGGCATATTCAAATTTAAGAATAATAAAAATAAGCTATAAGATTGCGTGACGATGTAGAAGTAATCATTTTTCAATTCATCGATATGTAAATAAAAATCTAGAGAAATGTTATTCAAATTTTTTTCCGATAAATACTCACTGGATACTTAATAACATTATACACGTCATGTCCATCCTTTGAAGGAAAATTCTGATTAAATAGTGAAACTTTTTTATCCCGTATGGTGTCTATTACATAATCCAGTATCTGAAAAAAAATATTTGATATTTATTTTAAATAAAGTATTTTACCCACATTCACCAGATTTTATATTTATAAATATTTTAAATAGACATAGACATATAGACATAGACATAGACATAACATTTATTACGAACGAAACACACACACAGAATCACAAAATAATAACAAAAAACATCAAATCAAGGTACATTTTTTAAATTGTGTAAATGACTAAAAGAAAAGATTATTCATTTAATTTTCATCCCCTATTTTACCCCTTACTATATTCGTGTATTCCCTTCATATTGTGTGCTTACATTCTAACTTGCTTAAACCTATATAAGGAGGAAAATCTAAATTCCGACCGGGTAACGAACCACCATTCATTGATGGAAAAACCGTGAAGTGCACATTCCGAGTTTCAGTTTCAGTCAATGGATTCCAAATGCTCGAAGTAATATTTAGATCGACAGCGCATCATTTACTGATGTTCTGTGGCTGAGATAATATCACCTACCAACAAGTGAATCTCATGCTCGTTTGTCGATATCTGACATAAAAAAACCGTTTCATATAATTAGGTACGTGCGTCGTGGCGTTGCTGAATAAATCACTCAGGATATGGACATTCGTAAAAATATATCAATAATATTCGTATTTTTACTTGATAACATGTTTAAGTTGATAACAATATATTGTTAGATTCATTCTGCTATTGTGTAGGATATATTCCAATTCAAATATAGCTTTATTCAAGGAAACTTGTACAAGTACGTGGGTTTGAAAATTTGCTTCTGACGATAACAGCCAACGAGAAACTTGGTAGTTATTGTTATTTTATTAGTTTAGTTATTGTCGAAAATATAGAAGCGGGCAGGGAGGGAACTCCCTGAATAAAATGAAAATTCTCAATTAACCAATTACATTTTAATTACCTCTTTAATTTCATTCTTTTCCATATTAAATACCTGACCTCCAGTTGCTTTTGCTAATTTGTAGTAGACTTGATAATCTTCACAATTTTCACAGTTATCGCATGTACCGGTTAGTAAGAAGGTTACCTTAAAATTAAATTACTAATTAAGATTATCTTAAAATCTGTGAATTAAAGGTTCTTAAATAAAATAAAAGAATGGGATTTGATATTCTGCTGCGCTAATTAAAAGAGCGTTATGTGCACTTTTCCTTACTTTAAGTAAATGGCGTTTAAAGTTTCCAAATAAATTTTGATAATCACACTATGGCTTATATTAATTTTTGATGATTTTTTTTTTGGAAAACATTTTAATTTTTGTACCTGTGGGTAAATTATACTATAAATATAATATTTTTATTTAAAAAATATCAAATTAATGTTATGATAAAAAATATGGAATTATAAAGTCGTATACTAAGCTTAAGCGGGGTAAGTGATTCACTTGCGGCGCTTATGTGATGTAATTTAGTCTTCTGCGTTTTTGGCTAGGGATCGATGCGAAAAATTTAAATATCATTAAGCATAATTAAGCATTGTAACTAAGTCCTTATAAGACTATTAATGTATGTAATAATAAACACGAATAACTTGGTCATCGTAGTGATAAACGCCGTAGCGTTATTGTTTGTTACTATGGGGATGAGTTATATGTCATGGAGTCAAGTACATTTACGGCTGTAATTTTAAGTATTTAATTATCAAATGTGTATTTACTGCGTTTATAAATATAAAAATCCAGTTTGGAGTGCGATTTTTAAAAAACTCTCAAAGCAAAAGTTATAGATCTCGACACGGTGATTCTAAATATGGTATTAATTCAGTTTCGACGAAATTCTGTTTTCGTTAGCGCGGCAGTATTACGTGGTCACGGGCAGACTGTTATAAAGGGTCTCACCGGGTCTCCATATGAAATCTGCACTGGCGTCTTTTTTGACATTGGTGCCTTTATTATATTGCTAGTTGTTGAAAATAATTTTGGGCCAATTATCAAGCCCCAAACATCATTCGTTTTTGCAAAATAAGGGTTGCAACCCCAAACTTCAAAATTATTTTTCTACAAAACTATAAAAGATTTTTGAATGAAACCAATGCGAAACAAAAGCTATTATTTAGATCTTTTTACCATAATTTTTCTACCAGCTAAAGGGCAGCAAAACAATTTTTGAAAAAATTAAGGGTGGTTTTTCGTGGCTATTTCTTGAGATACACCGACCAAGAAAATCATGTAAATTACGTAAGTATCCAACTATTATACGTAGAAATTACATCGATGTGTGATGGGTGGAACATAGTCAAAACAATAAAAGTTCTAAATAGGTAGGCACATAGTGTATTTTTGCTAATCTAATAAAAGTCACTAGTGTTAAAACAAAAATAGTATTTTTTATAAAATATTAATAACTTTTATTTTCCATACAAAATATTGACACAATTTAATCTTCCTCACTATTTTCTTCTATAGTAGTAGTAACATTTGTAACATCAAATATATGTGTTAATATTACAATGTCAAAAAAGACGCCAGTGCAGATTTCATATGGAGATCCGGTGGACCCTTTGTTTTTGTAAAACTTGATATTCTTTTCGATGTATAAATATTTATGTTTTTATTGTATAAAGGATCAGGTTGAAAGAACTCTTACCGATGTAAAGAGTCTGACGAGCAGTCTGTCTACGAAAGTAAAAGTTGCAAGCAGCAGTATGCAAGGATCGGAGCATATGTGATCCGTGATCTCTGCTTTCCCTAATGGGAAATATGCGTGAATTACATATTTTATGTAGTAGTTTCCGATGATTTAAATCAAACCCAAACCTGTATAGATTTCTTCAACGCCTTCCGTTGAACCTGTTCATACATTTTGAAATCCTCTGCTGAAGCATCAGTGAAAACATATAAAAAAGAATTTGGTAAACTACTTTCAACTGCCAAATCTATCCCTGTCATTGCCATTTCTGGACACAAACCACCGCCATCTACCTCTATTTCAGCTAATTTTGATTTAAATTCATCCCTATCTTTTGTAATCGTCCGTAACTCCACATCTGCAAACAAGAAATATTATATAATAATAATGTAAGATATTTTTCAATTATATAATCATTTAAACATATTTTACAATTAAAATTTGAGTCCAGTGGCATTTTAATCAGATGTGGTTATATGTATATTAGAAATGTTTTAGTTAAGTTCACATCTGTTGAATAAACAATCATCTCATATCCTAACCAATCCCACGCTTTGAAATCAAACATTAGATTCTTTGATATCTATGCGATTGTATTTTAAAATTGTATGTAAAATTCTAAAACAGTTTTTTTTGTGTTGTCATTTTGATTTTTTGCAAATATTTTTTTATTGTGATTTGTGTTGTGCAACGATATTAAAAACGTTTTTTAAGAAATTACTATTTTTCTATCATTTGAGCCCAATAAGAAATCAAAAATTCAAAAATCATTTATTCATTTAGGTAACACAATGTACACTTATGAACGTAAATAAAAAATACATATTAAATGCTTCTAGTTTTACATTTACTGCCAGTTCTCAAATCAAGGGCGTAGAACGGACGAGAAGAACTGGCAAGAAACTCGCCGCCACTCTTTTTTAATCGCCAAGTTTTTGTTTTACAAATGTTTTGTAAGGAGCTGCAACCATTACACCATGTTCCACATGACATCTTTAAGTAATTAACTATAATAATCGAAAAATATATATATAAACGAAAAAATAAAAATAAATAAAAACAAAGATTTGTCCTCTATCAGCAGAATGTATGGTGAAATAGGAGCACTCACTTACATTCTCGTGGGAACAACACGCAAATACATAGACGAAATAACTAATCACATAGTTCTAATCTCAGGATCCCGAGATAACGCAAAAAAATCCCGTAATCCCGTCATTGAAAAAAATATGCTCTATTTTCAAGGCTAAGCCACAGTGCTCGCCACTCTCGTTCGCACTGTCAAGGCCAACAGTGCCAACAGCGAGATTCCATACAAAAATTCCTTTTCCTTGCATTTTTTGAAAAGAAAATAAAAATAAGTAAATATAGAAAAAAAATTGAGTATTAATTCCTTAATTTTGGCGGTAATAAGTTTCGCTTCTGATCTTAAGCTGGGTAGAGTATTTTTAATATTCTCATTTTTCTCACTTGAATCCATTTTATTATTTTGACTTATTTGTTAATCCAATTAACTTTTACAAGGAATCTTATTAATATATAAATTGTAGGCATTACCGTGTATTTTGTATGTTTCTCGCCAGATATATGTATTTTTTTAGATAGTTAATACTCAAAACTAATATTAAATCTACAGATTCAAAAGTTTTATGGAATTTGAAAAAATAACGGACTATGAAAGTCTCCAGCAAAGGATTTTTAACAGCTCAGATTCAAATCAGATTCGAGGTAGGTTTCAGACTGTTTCGCATTTTTCCAAATGTTATATAACATGTATATTTCCTTTATATCCATAAAATTAAAATAGTAGAATGAAACCCATTGGAGAAGGAGGAATATAAAGTGAAAAAAGTGTAAATATAAAAGTTGTAGATCTTTTTATTACCTGCAACTTTGCCACTTGACTTTCTTTCCATAGGACTTGTATTGCCAGAAATCAAGATAAGCCGTTTTTTAAACCACCCCCTCCCCTTCCACTTCCCTTCCTCAGATCGCCCGTAAATTATTTTTCCTTTCATTTTTATTATATTCTCCTTCTTTTCCAATGGGTTTCATCCTTCTATTATTTTTTTCACTTTTTACCATTTTTAAAGGCTGGTCTAATAATATTATCTATGACTAAAACGGTGATGCAAAACAACTTGATGAAACCTGCCTTAATTGGCGCAAAGCCTTAAAGTATTGATTATGTTTCTCAAAATTCTATTCAAAATTCTTTTATTTCTTCTTAACATTGTACACTAAATTTATACAGGGTTTAGAGTGTCCTTTTAAGTGAAAATCACCTGTCACAGGATACTCTGCTCTTCCGTAACAAATATAGTTTTATACAAATAGATAGATATATAGATACAAAAAGAATAACAAAATAATATAAAATAAAGAAAAACAAAACAAGCGTGTTATTAACTACTTATTAATCAAATTTCTCATGTTAATTATTTACCAAAGCCTTCGCAGATCATCAATGTAAAACCAATGTATGTAACACAACGAAAGACTAGACGCATCATGCTCATCTAAAAGTACTAAATAGAAACATTAGTTAAAAAAAGTTCAGTAATAGATTACAGTTATAACTGAAGTAACCTAAAACCGATGAAAAACCAAAATTATTGTATTTGCGTAATTCGTGGAGACTTATTGTTATCGAATTCACTTACCAGGGTCATTGAATGTAACCAAAATAAAGTTATCAATTATTGAACTGTTCGCATTCAATACTGCATCAAACACATCGTTAGTTCGTAATATAACTTGTTCAATTTCATCTTCCATCGAACCAGTGTCATCAATAACGAAAGTTAAACTACATTTAATATCTTCATTATAAACTTTATGAACTAAAATAAATATTATCACTAATTTTAAAATGGCATTATTTTTAAATACCATTTTTACGCACAGTTGCCTGAAGAGAACGAACACTACTAATTATCTCTTTCCGATGAAGCAGTGCTATTTCCGTTTATTTACAACAAAAGTATATTTTTAGGGTATAGCGAGAGTTGATATCTCTTATCGGCTTTCCTGAATTTTCAATGAAATTTAAGAGACAATTAATGTTTTCAATGGTCGTCTTTCACGGTTGTTAAATGATAAATATATTTTACCGCCATCTCATACTTTGATATAAGGTCCTATGCAACAAAAATGGAGCCTAGAGTTCCGCCAGTCCGCTCTGCTTGAGCTACCTTCACTTCGCTCCAAGTCTTCCCAATGGCCTTCGCCTCTGCAGTGACTGTCCATCGCCAAGTATGTTTAAGATGACCACACTTACCTTTTGGATTCCAATCAACGGCTTGCCTCGGGATATGGTCAGGGATATGGTGTGGCAGAGGAATCCATTACAATCGAGACTTCATTACAGCGCTTTCAGAGGTGATCATTGAACATTTTGTCGGGAGAGTATATATCGAGTATTTGGTTAACAAATACTTGTATCTGGTGGGATGCCATCTCTTAAAGTAGTATTATTTGCTTGATGATAGAGCGAGATAGGAGAACTGCTTAGAGATGACAGAACCTCTGAAGTTGTAACTGCTTCCAAAGACCGGAAATGAAAAAAAGCCCTGACATACAATTCTGTCTTAAAAGTAAGAAATTTAATAGTAGGTAAATATAATAAAATTTCTTATCTGTGATATTGTAATATTCAATATTATGTAGAAGAATCTGTGCAGTTTATATAGGAGCATAGAACATTATAACACAAAATAGACAATTTTGATAGAAAAGATATCTTGATCGACAAATATATCAATTTTTGATACTAAAAGTCGAGTTTTAATTAATAGTCATGTTAGACCCGAAAGAAATAGAGCGATATAATCGATTAAAACACGAGAAAACGGTCGATAAAATTTTGTCGCGGTTGTCATGTTGGGCCGGCTGCCGGGCTAGCATGACCGCCATAGAAAAGATATCTCGATCGACAAATGTATCTATTTTTGATATTAAAAGTCGAGTTTTAAGTGTAATAGTCATGTTAGATATAATCGATTAAAACACGAGAAAACGGTCGATAAAATTTTGTCGCGGTTGTCATGTTGGGCCGGCTGGATGCTGTTTGTGCCGCCCCGCACCCGCCGCACTAGAGACGCACATCGCACACGAATGAAGAATCAGGGGGCCTAGACATCAAGACATTCTATTGTCGAATTCGCTAGTCGATAACTCCAAAAATGTATGGGATTGACAGCTGCTATAGAAATGTCACGTGGTCTGTCGTAAACGAATAGAAATTAGGTAGCCAACGTTAATAACATTCGATTCCATCGGCGAATCGATAGCGCCGATCGCTTAGTTTCATAGAAATAGCTAGCCAAATGACACTTTTGACAAGCGCTTTCGCTTGGTATCGATTCGTTTGATAGAAAGTCTAGCGAATACTAAAACCCTGTAGAAAACGAATCAAAATGGTGGTTGCATATGTTGTATTGTAGAGTGTATTGTGCTTTGAGTGTTTAATTTGATTTAAAATGCATACCCTTCGTCGCATAATGAAAGTGTTTGACTTAAACAACAAAGATACTGTGCGCGGACAATAATTGGAAAGCGTCATCATAGTCTTTTTAGATGCTTTCGGCAACAGAGTCTTACGAAATAATTGTAAATATTATGAACACCTAACTCAAAGAACAACAAGGCGTTGTATTGGAGAGGTTGCACTCAATTTAGTTAGCAGTAAACGAAAACATCATAAGAACGATCACAAATTAAAGAAGAGTAAGTGAATATTTTCAAGATTATTGAGATATCAAAGAAAATTCTATGTTTATTTAGGATAGATTCTGCTTTTATTTGTATAACCACTATTCGTGCTTTTTTACAGGTATCAAAGGAAATACAACTTGAATAGAATAATAGGATGTTTGGATTCCATACAGTAAAACGATTTATCTTTGTTGCACTGCTTTTAACAATAGCTATGCGGTAATTTAAAAAACTGTGGTGAAATGAGTGCAGACTGGTCAGAAAACTGTGCTGTTTAACAGCTTTATGCTGATATTGTCACATCCAATTGTTTAAGCATATTATTTTGTTTGGATTTAGTGTATTGACTACATGTGATAATAAAGTTTGTATTATTATTAATATCATTTTCATTTGTGATTCCTTACTTACTTACTTGAGACAACTTTGCATATTTGTAATCAACTTTTTACATAAATATAATATTTGGTATTGCAAAGGAAATACAATTTGAATAGCATAAGAGATAGTTTGGATTACATAAAATAATTTATATCTTTCATTTTAGTTGAAATCATCATTTATTTTTATATTTGCTGCCTTGCTTCTAACAGTATCTATGCATTAATGAGTATATAAAAAAATCTGGTAGAAGGGCTGGTTGAAAATCAGCACTGTGCAAACTGGTTACAAAACTGCTGTTCAAGTGCTTTATGCTGATGTCACAGCCAATTGTTTAAACCTATTATTTTAATTTAGTGTATCAACTACTTGTGACAATAAAGTTATTATTATCATTTTCATTTGTGATTCCTTGTTACTTGAGATAACTGCATATTTGTAATCAGCTTTTTACATAAATATAATACTTGGTATTTCAAGGGAAATACAATTTGAATATATAATAGGATGTTTGGATTGTATCAAACTGCTCAAATAACAATATAAATGCTTTCATTTAAATTATCCTTTTTTATCTTTGCTTCACTGCTTTTAACAATAGCTCTATACAGTAATGAGTGGTGTATTGACTACTTGCGACAATAAAGTTCATATTATTATTTTTTTATCATTTGATTTGTTACTTGAGACAACTTTGCATAATATTTGTAATCAGCTTTTTACATATTATTTAATATTTGGTATTAGACATCTTACAATTTACATTTACTTACAATTTACATTTACTTTCTATAATATTACTTAATAAACCTTTAGACTTACTTAAATAGTAAATAATAGAATGGAAATAGAAAAAGTTTATTCAGGTAACCACTTAAAACTATTACTAGTATTACATTATAAAACAATATTACAAATAATATATAAAACAGTTCTGAAAGTATACACAATATGAAATACAAAACATTAACGTTGTAAAAAGTAAAAAAAAAACAAGTGATGCTTGAAGCAGAAGACCACTCAGTATAAGTTGGGACAGAAGTCCTAACAATGATTTTCAGTGGCTCCAGTGGAAGGGCGCGCTGGCACAAGCGAGCCAAAACAATACTAATGTAAAAAATAAAAACACACTGATCTATTCCTAAGCAAGTTAAAGTGAATGTTTAATAAACAGAATTGAATATTCTTGTACATTATAAACTATATTCATATATTTTAAAATTACAGGGTATTCATTAATACACTTCATTATTTTATTACAATACATATAGTAATTTCATATTTAATTAAGATTTATAAACTTTGATATACCTACAAAAACAATAAGTAGGTACATTCAATTATAACCTATTCTTAACAGCTAGTTGCCTCATACATTTCTTTAAATAAAATGTGTAATCAACTTATAAACTATATCAGATACAGGTATAAATAGTAAACTTGTAACAGTCAACATGCATTAAAACAACCTTAAAAATAATCATCTTTTATTAAAATTACATAATTTAAAACAAACAAAAACACAATTTCAGTCTTATCCGTTGAGGGATGGTTGATTGAGCTGTTGTTGAATATGTTTGTACAGGAACTCCAATCTCTGGCATTGGTGGGTCTGAATTGGTAGTATATCTGCAAAACAAAATTTTAATTCAAATGTCTATTTTTGTTTGAACATAAGAGTATCATTACCTAACATCTTTGTTACGTTATATTGTATATTATATTTTATAATTATATTATTATGGTTAAATCATGGTTATTATAAGTTAATCAACACATAAATAATTTAACCTTTTCTGCTTCTGCTGATTTATACCACCACCAATTGCATTTAATGAATTTGTTAGTTCCTGTCACAATTGGTCAGTCTTCCTCACCAACAGATCCTTGAGCACCAGACTAAGACTTGGCAAGATCACCATTCCTGGAATTTAGAGAAAGAAAAAACTTTATATATGCTGGATATTATAAAGAATTTCAAAATTACATACATTTGAAGTAATAACATTGAAGCTTATAAGCTACTATGATAATTAAAGGAAAATCTCTGATTACAATTAATGATTAATATTGATATTTTACCTTTCAATAAACTCCAAAAGAGAAGCAAATTGTTATCCACTAGCTTGTGCTCTTGATTCCATTACTACGAAAAAAACTTTATTTGCTTTTTGACAAAGACGAAAATAAATATAAATCTACATACACAATTTGAAAAATTTAATGACTTTACAAAATTTTAGTTAATAGAGGTCACAACAACAGCAAAAAATAATAAAATATACATTTTAAAACGTTCAAAACATTACGCGTATTTAATTAATAATTTAACGTTTGATGACAATTGACACTTGACAGTACAATTGTAGATAGATCATAGACTAAACTTGACTTTTATCGAACAAATGATTCGCCTAAGCGATCGATAAACGAATGTTACTTTAGCTACCAATCGAACTTCGCTATTGTTAAAGCGATGACTAATGTAGAAATAGAATCGCTCCGAAGCGAAAGCAACATGTCTAAGGCCCCAGTTTACTTGTGCATCTGCGAACATCCCCGACGCGCTGCAGAAACGAGCAACAGCCTGAACGCATTATTATATTGCACACGAAGAGCGTTGTATGTTTGTCTAGTGTATCTGGCCCATAGGAGGAAGTACAGTATGTCCTGAATAGTGTGAGTTTGACCACACTTGAACAACGTGCGACGAGCCAACATAATAGCTCTCACCGACAAAGCCCTTTGTTCCTATTGGTCGTTTGGAAAAATGATCAGTGACATATATAGAACAGAATATTAATATTAATTTTATATTATATTTATATTAATACTAGCTGACCCGGCAATCGTTGTTTTGCCATGTAAATGATTTCTTAAAAGCAGGGGTTGATTGTAAAGGGTTGAAAATTCAGGGTTATATGTATTTACTAATGCTGTATCATAATATTTTTTTTTAAAATCTAAAATAGAAAAAAAAATAGGGGTGGATTACCCTTAACATTTAAGGGGATGAAAAATAGATGTTGTCCGATTCTCAGACCTACCCAATATGCACACAAAATTTCATGAGAATCGGGAAAGCCGTTTCGGAGAAGTTTAACCACAAACACCGCGACACGAGAATGTTATATATTAGATTATTATATTAATACTAGCAGCGAAACCCGGCGTTGCTCGGGTTAAAATTCTTCGAATGTTTAATGGTATAAGAAATATTTAAGGATCCATTTTCTAAGGTAGATAAATATTTTAGATTTCTATCTTAAATAATAAGACACTTATTCGACCATTTAACATACGGTGTAAAGTATCTTCAAGTTGTAGGCATCTTGGAAGTTTCTAGACCAACTTAGAAATTTTTAGAATTTTCTAGATCATTGAGGATCAATTTCACGGATTGCACACATTTTGGAACTTTCTAGATCTTTCCAGAAGCTTTCTAAAACATTATAAATCGATTACAACAATTGAAACCATTTTAAAACTTTCTAGATCATTTCAGAAATTTTTAGAATTTTCTAGATCATTTCAGATCAATTTTAGCGATTGCACACATTTTGGAACTTTCTAGATCTTTCCAGAAGCTTTCTAGAACATTCTAGATCGATTACAACAATTGAAATCATTTTAGAACTTTCTCGATCATTTCAGAAAGTTTTAGAACTTTCTAGATTGATTTTATCAGTTGCACACATTCTGGAACTTTTTAGATCATTTCCGAGATTTTCACAATTTTACGGAAGATTACATTAGTTAGAAAAGGACAGATATATATTATTCCACATTTTTGCCACCCACAACCATCCACTTCCACCCACCCCGACCAAACTCCCTTATGCACACCTAGAGACCAAGGGGTATTTGCCATACCAAGGGGAAGTTGATCAAAGTAGCGTATGATAGAGAAAACCGTGGACACACGTACGAACATTTGCATTTTATATAATATATTAAGATTAGAATTTATTCATGAAATCACCATACAGTTTTTATACATAACTAGTGGACCCCGCAGACGTTGTTCTGCCACAATCTTGGCTTCGAAATTATAATTATTCTTAAATTTGAATATGCCCATTTGCCCACTTTTTTATATAATTGTCTAATATGTCATTGATTTGCAGTAGACATCTGTTATTCCAAAAAAGCTAAGAATGCATGACGTGAGCTGTCAAGATGGCGGAGTTCCGAATGTAATTTATTTTATAATTAATTTTATGCATAATATATTTTTTTTCCTGATTTTTTCCAATATTTTAATAGCTATTATCTTATTCGGGATATAGACGAATCCAATAAAAAAGAGATCTATGAAATCAGTGCAACCGTTCTTGAGTTATAAATGGTGTAACTAACACAACTTTATTTTATATATATATACTAGCGACCCGCCCCGGCTTCGCACGTGTCAAGATTTTTTGACAAAAAAAGCAGGGGTTGTATGTATTTTTTAATGCCACATTATAAAAAAATAAAAACAAAAAATTTCGTCCAAAAATTAAAAAAAAAATTAGGGGTGGATTACCCTTAGCATTTAGGGGGATGAAAAATAGATGTTGTCCGATTCTCAGACCTACCCAATATGCACACAAAATTTCATGAGAATCGGTCGAGCCGTTTCGGAGGAGTATGGCAACGAAAACTGTGACACGAGAATTTTATATATTAGATAATAGATCCTTTTTTTATTTAATCTGAGATATAGATTATATTAAAACTAGACTTAAGATAAATGAATGATGATTCTGAAATGGATAACCATAGAAATGTGTCTGCCCCATACCACGCCAGAACCTTCGTTAAACAGAATGCAATTCAAATTGGATATTTTTAAATAACTAAATAAAAAACCGAGTTATTAATCGTTGCAAATAATGCTAACTTATTCTCTTAATAGACAGCTTGAAGTTATATGATATGTTTCAACGATATTATGCAGGGTGGAAAGTATCAATTTTACTTAAAGGAAACATTCCTTTATTTTTAAAAGAAAAAAAACTGCATTCAAAGATTTTCTAAAATTAGCTTGTCTCACCCGGAAATCGAACCAACTAAAAATTCAAAATTTAAATATTCGCTATTTTATTCCACTAATCGATAGAATCAATATTCAGGATAAAATATATCTAATAAACATTTGGTCTTAGAAATAAAAAAGATCATGAAATCTAACATTAATTTTATTTTATTATCAAATCTAATTCGAAGGACACGTAAACTGAGAGAAAATTATTAGCTAGCTGGCTAGACATTGATACTCGAACTCTTTAAAATTACAATTTTGTAATTTAGCTTATAAGTTGTTTGAAAACACTTTAATAATTTATAAGTTGTTCAAAAAATGTTCTTTGTTTCCATCCTCGTCCTTCGAAAACGTGCATCAAAACAACCAGACCTGAAGGCTCTGGCTTATTTTTAATGGGGCCATGTAAAAAATGTTATGTATAAAAGTCTTATGAGGTCGTAGAAGAGCTAAGGGTTGAAAATGGTAGAAAATTTTATTAGGAGAATTCACCACAACACTTTGCAGAAGGCTACACGAAGTGAATTTCAAAAAAGACTTAATTTGTGTATCCGGAACGAGGTACCTTTAAAAAAACCTTATTTCAAACAATTTACTATGCCATCAAAAACATAAATTGTAAAAAAAGCCAAGTCTTGTAACTCAGTTCTTCTATCGTAAAAGTTGTGAGTTCCATATAATACCAAGTCGATCAATTTATTCAGTCTCTACTGAAGGATCCTTCTGTCTTAAGTTATTACGTAATTAGCTAACCTAACAACATCTTATAGTGATCATATCGATATTTTACCCCTCATAAGTCTAACTCCACGTCCGGCTACAACACCTATGCCACGTGAGGGGTGGAACATCATAGCCATAGGCGAATACACAATGATGGCTAACGGAGCAATAGCATTTTTACTAGTGGTAGTGCCACGCTGTGCACCTTTTGGTCACAACCGAAATGGGCCGGCACGCCCGGGGAAGAACCACTCTCCCACTTAAAACCGACGTGAAACGACAGCTTGGCTGTCGTGTTTCGTTCGGTCTGTGGGAGTCCCGGAGGCCCACCCCCTCCAGCATAAAGATGGCAGCACAACTTTTGGTTGATCTACCCCAGGGGGGTACCACGTGCATTTGTACTGGAGAATCCCCCTCTGGACGTCCAAGACCAGGACCTAATACATCGCCTGATCTTGGATGCCCAGGCTGCCCTCCGTATTCTGGGGGGGGCGAATTTGTGCTCAATTCTAAGGAATCTGCCCGGGGCAAACGGAGCAAGAAATCTAAGGCCACCCCTTCTGCGCTTGCCGTAGACTTCTGCAATATCAGGGGAATTCACACCAACCTTAACGCTGTCCACTACCACCTTGAGACAGCGAAGCCGGCCTTGCTCTTTCTCACCGAGACGCAGATATCTCCTCCGGCTGATACTGCCTATCTCTCCTACCCAGGTTACAAATTGGAATGCTCTTTTGTGCCGCGGGCTGGGGTGTGCGTTTACGTACGGGAAGATATCTGTTCTCGTCGCCTCGGCAGTCTTGAAGGTAGGGACCATCATTTGGCTACGTGTAGACTGCGATGACCATCCGCGAATCTATGCGTGCCTTTACAGGTCCCATAGCGGTAATACCGAAACTGACCGACTCGTTGAGCACATTCAAATGGCTACAGATTCCGTGCTTCAGCAGGTCCCTTCCGCAGAGATCGTGTTTCTTGGCGACTTTAACGCCCACCACGCCGAATGGCTTGGATCACGCACCACCGATCATGCGGGGAGATCTGTTCACGATTTTGCCTTGGCATATGACCTGACTCAACTGGTTACCTCGCCAACGCGAATCCCAGATGTAGAGGGTCATAGTCCTTCCTTGTTGGACCTTCTGCTTACCTCTCACCCGGACGGCTACTTTGTCTCTGTCGATCCGCCTCTCGGATCGTCGGACCACTGTCTGATCCGGTGTACAGTGCCAGTTATGCGCTCAACACGGCCTCGCTTTGCGGGTTGCCGCCGCGTGTGGCACTATAGGTCAGCGGATTGGGACGGGATGCGTTCTTTCTTTGCGTCCTACCCATGGGGGCGGATTTGCTTCTCGCCGGATGATCCAGACGTCGTTGCCGACTCTGTTGCTGATGTGGTGCTTCAGGGTATGGAACTTTTCATTCCGTACTCTGCAGTGCCTATCGGTGGCAGATCCCAGCCTTGGTTTGGTCGCCCCTGCAAAACGGCCTCGAGCCAAAAGCGGGAGTGCTACCAGGCCTGGGCTGATGCAACAGCGTCTCGTGATCTAAACACCAGCGCACTCAAAAATAAGTATAATTTTGCCTCTAGGTTCTTCAAGAGAACTATTGCCAAGGCAAAGTCGGAGCACATCGGCAGAATTGGCGAGAAGTTGGTTCGCCTTCCTTCGGGAACTCGTGCGTTCTGGTCTCTCGCTAAGGCTGTCTTAGGGAATTTCTGTCAGCCCTCACTTCCATCCCTGCACAGGAACGATGACTCGCTGCCCATGCCGCGAAAGAGAAGGCCGATCTCTTGGGCTATCTCTTCGCGTCCAACTCGACCTTGGATGACCGGGGAAATTCACCGCCTATCATCCCGCGGTGCGACAGCTCCATGACGGAAGTAAAGTTCCGTCAAAGTGCAGTGCGTAAAGCACTTTTCTCTCTGGACATTCACAAGTCGAGTGGGCCCGATGGCATCCCTCCGATCGTGCTGCGGACATGTGCTCCGGAGTTAGCACCGGTTTTAACGCGTCTTTTCCGGCTTTCCTATTCATCAGGCGTCGTCCCGAATTCATGGAAGACTGCTTTGGTACACCCGATCCCTAAAAAAGGTGACCGCTCGGACCCATCCAACTACAGACCTATAGCGATTACCTCCTTGTTCTCCAAAGTAATGGAGTCCATTATCAACTGCCAGCTCCTACGGTACCTGGAGGAGCACCAGCTGATTAGTGACCGCCAGTACGGTTTCCGTCGTGGTCGCTCAGCTGGTGATCTTCTTGTTTACCTGACTCATCGATGGGCGGAAGCAGTTGAGAGCAAGGGGGAGGCGTTGGCGGCCAGTTTGGATATTGCGAAGGCCTTTGATCGGGTGTGGCACAAAGCGCTTCTTTCGAAGCTTCCTTCCTATGGGCTTCCCGAGAAACTGTGCAACTGGATCACTAGCTTTTTGGCAGATCGAAGCATAAAGGTCGTTGTCGACGGTGCATGCTCGGATCTCAAATCTGTCAATGCTGGTGTTCCACAAGGCTGCGTGCTATCTCCAACCCTGTTTCTTCTTCATATCAATGACATGCTGCATATCAGTAGTATTCATTGTTATGCCGATGACAGCACAGGAGATGCCGTATACACCGGCCGCGCCAATATTTCTCGGGAACACGTCAATGAAAGCCGGAACAAACTAGTGTCTGAAGTCGAGTCTTTACTATCTAAAGTCTCGGATTGGGGCCGACTAAACCTAGTCCAATTCAACCCTCAGAATACACAAGTTTGCGCGTTTACTGCTAAGAAATCACCATTTGTCGTATCTCCTCGTTTTGAGAACACTTCACTATCGGCCGCAGCCAGTATCGGGATTCTCGGCGTCGACATATCGAGCGACGTTCAGTTTCGTGGTCATCTGGAAGGGAAGGCTAAATTAGCCTCAAAGAAGCTTGGTGTGCTCAATAAGGCGAAACAATACTTCATGCCGGCCCATCGCCTACAACTTTATAAGGCGCAAATTCGGCCTCACATGGAGTATTGTTCTCACCTTTGGGCGGGGGCTCCCCAGTACCAGCTCCTTCCATTTGACCGCATTCAACGTAGAGCGGCTCGAATCGTCGACGATGAGACTCTATCCGAACCGCTTGATCCTTTGGCGCTGCGTAGAGATGTTGGATCACTCTGCATCTTCTATCGCATATATCATGGGGAGTGCTCCGAGGAATTGTTTGGATTAATCCCGGCTGCTGAATTCCAACATCGGACATCGCGACAAAACACGAAGTTCCATCCTCACCACCTCGATGTCTGGCGATCCACAACTGCGCGTTTCCTTAGGCACTTTTTGCCACGCACTACCACTTTGTGGAACCAGCTCTCGTCGGCGGTTTTTCCGAACCGATACGACTTGGTAACCTTCAAGAAACGAGCATATACTTTTCTTAAAGGCCGGCAACGCGTCCTCAAGACCCCTGGTGTTGCGGATGTCTATGGGCGGCGGTAGTCACTTACCATCAGGTGAGCCGCCTGCCCGTTTGCCTCCTCTAATATAAAAAAAAAAAAAAAAAAAAAAATCAATATTAAAAATCTTTGATGTTTAAAATAAATAGATTGACTATAGATAGTACGGGCGTGCCGCTTAATGCTCGACTTGGCGGGGGCACTGCTGTGCCCCCAGATCAGTTAAATTATTAAAGTGTAACAAAATAGCAATTTTAAAATAATTCAAGTATCAATGTCCTGCTAGGTAATAATTTTCTTTCATGTTTACATGTCCTTATTAGAACTGATGATGAAATAAAATTAATGTTAGATTTCACGATCTTTCTTATTTCTAAGACCAAATGTTTATCAGACAGATTTTATTCGAAATATTGATCCTATTGATTAGTGGAATAAAATCGCGAATGTCTATTTTTTTTATTTTTTGTTGGTTCGTTTTCGGGGTGAGGCGAGCGAGTTTTAGAAAATCTTTGAATGCAGTTATGTTTCTTTTTAAAAGGGAATGTTTCCTTTAGGTAAAATAATCTATGTTAACGATTTAAAGTGGTTGCCCTCCAGGGCCCATTGATTATTTCCACCCTGTATATTCGTAAAAAATATAATATAATATAATTTTGATAATAAGAATTATTGTCGGTCATTACATCCTTTGATAAGTGACGACGACACATACACAAAATCCTTGAAAATTATTATCTACTCTTTATTGTTAAATCTAAACTTTCAAAGGAAATTGTAAATAATATATATACATGTATTAATATAAAATAATGTATTTGACAATTAATTGCAACAATAGGTATTGTATCATGTATGCCAAGCCATTAATTGGTAGGCTGCGGCGCTTTCAAGATATCACCAACTCTATAACCCAGTCTTACATAAAATAAATACTTATTCTTATTTTTACTCATTTACCAAACATAATCTCAGAAAGAGATTTCATTAGATAATGTTTGGTACCACCACCCTTCGTTTTCCACAATAAATCTATGGAGACTGAAAATTGCACTTCAGAGTAGTCTCATATGTAATTCAAATCCGATCGTTTTTTTTCATCCATTTTAATGTTAATTTTCGAACATAAGTTCTAGGGATGTGGATATATGGCTTGATTTAGTTAAAATGTGTTTTATTCTTTTCTTCTGTTGTCTTTTTATATTCAATAGAGCGGGACAAAACATATTTTAACTATATCAAGCTTATACTACGTTTAATAAGACCGTTAAACATTTAGTTAATATTTCTAATTCAATTCAATATTCTTTATTCTGCCAAATAATAAAAAGTGTTACACACAAATATGTAGTTTGTTTAGAGAACCTATCACATATTGGCAGCAGGTTAATTCGTTTTATATTAATTCTTCTTTCACTTTATTATTAAAATTGAGTTTACCATTGAGCTTTTAAATAGCAACGTATCGAATATAGTACTTACGATATTGTATGATACTTTGCTATTTTTTTCTAGCAGGCGTACTATTTTGACTTAATGCCCTTACTTCTCTAATACAACATTCTAAACTCTAAAGCATACAAAAAAACGTTATCACGATTAACTTAACCCTTTAAGGGGTTAGGGGTAGTCAGGATTTTCAAAAAATCGATTTTTTTATTTATTTTTGCATTTTCTTTCAGTATAATATCTTAAAAATATTCTCTGAAAATTTGAAGTTAACAAAACTAAACTCTAAAGCATACAAAAAAACGTTATCACGATTAACTTAACCCTTTAACGTTACTAATACACTTTTCAGAAGTCCTCTTTTCGACGTGATTATTTACCATGAAAAATGTCAGCGAAAAATTCCTAAAGTACCTACCTAATGTCAACTATTTTCAAGGTTGCTCTTTTGAATGGCGTAACTTAAATTTCGAAAAAAAAATGGTACCAAATTTTTGCAAAATTCTTAGATTATTTATATGTCTAGATATAGTAGGAGAGCCCGTGGGAGATCGTCCTTCACCGATCTGATAACCAGATGAGACGTATTTTTTATTAAATATTTTTTATAAACAAATATGCCTATAATTGCTTGCCTATCGAAAAGTGGTCATGGCTATTTTTAATTAAATTAACTTTTATCGATTTTTTTTTCATCACCTTCATACTTTTGATAACCAAATGAAATTTATTTGACTGATAGTTTTTGATACACAGAATATGCCTAGGTATGCTTGCCTACTCATTTCAGTGTATAACTACCTGGCAAGCAGGTGTAAACAGGTAAGTCAAAATAATTAAAAAAAAATTAAATAAATAAATAAATAAAATTAAAAATTAAAAAAAATAAAAATAAAAATTCAAATAAAAAATTAAATGAAATTAAAAAAAAAATTAATTAATTTTTTTTATTTTTTTTTATTAAAAATAGCCAGTACCACTTTTCGATAGGCAAGCAATTATAGGCATATTTGTTTATAAAAAATATTTAATAAAAAATACGTCTCATCTGGTTATCAGATCGGTGAAGGACGATCTCCCACGGGCTCTTAGACCAATAGAGTGTCGCGCTGCAAACGACCTAAAACAAACAATCCAAGTCTGTTATAATAGTGTGCGTGACAGCTACGTCTTACACTCGCGATAAGTCATTATGCGTTCCTAGTTGGCGTGAATAATGTTACCAGTTGTGGAAAAATTCATCTCAAAATAGGGAGAAATTAATCAAAGTCGAGAATATATTTTTTCAATTCACAAAAATATGTAGTATGAAAAAATAAATTAATTGTAATAAAACAACAATACTAACAATATTTCGAAGGTCGGAACTCAAGTCATTTTCATTCTTTGCATATAAACGTACCAATTATTATTTTTTAAAACTTCTGGGTCAATTTTGAAGAAAATTGGAATATATAAAACTATGATTTATGTGGATAGATAAAAATAAAATCATAACTTATATGCAAATGCGTTTGAAAAATGTTTTTTAACTTGGAATATATAATATTATTATGTATATTTAAACTCATAACATTTGTTTTAACTCTATTAAAAATAATTATTTTTTTAAGATACATCTTTCTTCGATTGAAGATCTGACAATAATTAAAAAAAAATACCTTTTGAGGTCACGTCAGAAACAAAGAAATCCGTTTTGTTTTTTTTTTAAACGAACGAAGGGCAAAAATTATCGTCATTAAACTATAATGAAATACAACATCACACTTATTTTTTTTATTTATTATTATATATATATTGGCTTTTTCTAAAATTAAATAACAAAATAAACTGGGATTTCATATTTAAAACAATCATACCAATATCCTCAAAATTTAAAACAACTTCGAAAAAAATATTGTAAGAACGACTTCCAGGTACTAAAAAGTAAAAAATAATTGAACGGGGGGTTTTCATTTACTATAGAGAGATATTTTCATTTTAACTATAATTAGAGGTCATACCTTGACATATTTACTTAATAGATATTCATATTAATTTACTTTTATTTAGCATAAATAATTAAATTTAAAAAAAAACAATTAATATTAAACTACTTTTTTATTTAAAGTCGGTTAAAAACGGCACCCATGTCGACGCTAAATCTATTTCTAATATCTTTATGAATTACATACTAGGTCATATTTTTAAGGTATTTTTGGGTTCATAAACTGGCAACACACGCGTCAAACACAAAATGGCAGAAATAAATAATTATTTAATTTCGAAATATTACAATGGCTTAATTGGCTGGAATTGATACGAAATAATGTTACTTACCGATGATAGGTAACTTTTTTTGTTGTTTTAGATCGTCCTTTGTAATTTCTGCACACTTTAATCACACAAACCGCCATTGTAAACAAGATTATTTTACAAACAAACTCGAGCGTATCCATTGACAGCACAACTGCTACTGAGCGCGGGGAAGGTATAAAGAGTCTAACAGCTGGACACAATATTTTTTGACGCGTTTTCAGCTTCGACTGTCTATCTAGACTGTTACACGAACCAAATACCAACTGTCATAAGTATCGCTAAACGACAAGTCAACGTCATGTCAATGTCAAATCATTGATGTAAACATCGTGTTGGTCTTATAAAAGTCGGTGGCAGTGACTAGTGGGCATCTTTCAAGAACGAGCTCCCGTCGTGGTTAGACTAAGGTCAGTACTGTTGATAATTAGTGTTGAATTTATGTGAACTGTGTACTTACTGTGTGTACGAATGAATGTATTATGAGATATGTGAGTTGCGAGTCGTTTGGTTTAACTACTTTTGAGGGGTAGTTAACATCTCAGAAGCGGGATTTGGACCATGAAATTGGAAAATTTCATATCAAGCACCACGCCACGTGCTCGACTGTCTCATGACATACAGTGTAAAATACTCTAATTCGTAAAATATAGGATTCTATTTGTAAATCAACCTTACGTAAGAGGAATTTACCCTTTATTTTGACATATTGTTCCGACACTGTGCTGATGGAACCAGATTAAAAAGTGCAATTTTATGTTGAAAATATAGATGTTATTCCAATCAGGTGCATTGACAACAGAAATGAATAGCAATTAATGAGTAATTGTCCAGCTACCCTTTAAGATGCAAAATGATTAATAATTATCGAACTACTACATTGATGCTTTCGTTTTCTCTTTTTCTGCTTTTATACAACACTCAGTGTAAGTTTCAGAGAATGAGTGACCGCAACCTTGCACAACTATACGTGCAGTGATACCAAGACTGCACAAAGGCGAGGGATGTGGAGCCGCAGCCGGGTGAGGAGTGTCGCCCGCGGCAGCCAGTGGAGCGAATGGCTCAGAAAATTGAGCACGACTGCAACCACGAACATAGATCCAGCTTGAAACGTAGTCGATAGTGACGACAAGACTCCACGAAGACGATGAGCGCCGAGTAACAACCGATTTGAGTCTCCACACGCGCCGCCAGCGGACTAGAGAGCCCGTTATGAGTTCACTACAGCGATTCAATTAAAAGGGAAAAAAGTGATGTGATTCAGTGAGGATGTCTTCAAGCCGGGCGGTATGCATACCGGGCGCCAGCGGAGTAGAGATACCGTTATGAGTTCACTAAAGCGATTCAATTAAAAGGGAAAAAAGTGATGTGATTCAGTGAGGATGTCTTCAAGCCGGGCGGTATGCATATGAATGCACCGCCCATGAGTGGCGCGAAGCATCGCGATTGAGTGATGTGAGAGTGAAGGAAGTAACTCTCATATCATGAAATCATATGTAAGAGTGAGGGTGTCTTCAAGCCAGGCGGTTAGCATATGATTGCATTGCCGAGGAGTGGCGCGAAGCATCGCGATTGAGAGACATGAGAGTGAAGGAAGTAGCTCTTATGTCACGCAAAGATATTATAAAAGTGAGTGGAGTGCCTATTTATGTTTTGTGAAATAGATGATGCACATATTATTTGATCATAACCAGTGAGTGACTGAAATCATCTCGAGTGACAGTAGTAGTCGAAGATACTCGTTCCTGAAGGATGGCCGACTGTTACTCGAATTTAATACCAACAGTCATGAAGAAGCAATATGGCAAATGTCAAAGGTGATATAGTGTGAAAAGCAACGGCTATAGTCACGGCGCCAAGTCAATCCAAGAAATTAGAAGCGAAATGAGATGCAAAGATGAGATAGATTCCTAGTGGAATATACGCCTCTAACTAGAAAGGAAACGAAAAATAATAAGAATGAAGTGAACATATTTCATGCCATTGTAATTACGACATAATATACAATGTTATTAGTGAGGGTGCTTTAAAGCCGGGCGGTTAGCATATAAATGCACCGCCAATGAGTGGCGCAAAGAATTGCGATTGAATGACATGAGAGTGGCCTTCAAGCCGGACGGTTAGCATGTGATTACACCGACCATGTGTGGCGCGAAGCATCGCGATTGAGAGACATGAGATTGAAGGAAGTAGATCTTATGTCATGCCATCGATATTAAAAAGTGAGTGGAGTGTAGAATCTCCACCATTGTGATATAGATGAAGCACATAATTATCTTATTATTGGATCATAACCAGTGTCTTAAATCATCTCGAGTAATATACTATACATATGTGATTCTGTTAGTATAAAAGATTAAAAGCTATTGTAAAGAAAGTCATAATGGAAAAAGAGAGGAACAGAAGGATGTATTCGATAGGAGGTTATCTGATGATTTCCGGGCAAATGCAAAATTCTTTTGGAATTCCATAAGAGAAAAAAAACAACAACTACGGAACTTAAAACCGTCAGAGACGAGGTTGGAAATATTGTGAAAGGAGAAGATTGTGTGTTGAAAAGATGGAAAGGGTACTTTGAGAGTTTATTTGAAAGAGATGAAAACCCTGACTCATTATCCGAGGAAATTAGTGTGACAGACGATATAAGCGTGACCGAGATTATGAAAGCTATGAGTAGGATGAAAGTAGGGAAACGAAGAAGATTTATGAAACTGGTGTGAGTGGTAGAGTCGGGAGTGGTCGACCTAGGCGAACGTACCTTGATCAAATCGGGGACGTTCTGCAAAAGGGCCAGGTCAAAAGTACTCGTAACCGACGAGTGTGTATGAAAGCATTGATGAAAGTAGGAGAAGCGAAAGTGGTATGTAAGGATCGGAGCATATGGAAGTCCGTGATCTCTGCCTACCCCAATGGGAGGGAGGCGTGATATATGTGTATGTATGTATGTGATTCAGCTATAATATGTTAATAAGAACGAAGAGACTCGTTCCTGAAGGATGGCCGACTGTTACACGAACCAAATACCAACTGTCATAAGTATCGCTAAACGACAAGTCAACGTCATGTCAATGTCAAATCATTGATGTAAACATCGTGTTGGTCTTATAAAAGTCGGTGGCAGTGACTAGTGGGCATCTTTCAAGAACGAGCTCCCGTCGTGGTTAGACTAAGGTCAGTACTGTTGATAATTAGTGTTGAATTTATGTGAACTGTGTACTTACTGTGTGTACGAATGAATGTATTATGAGATATGTGAGTTGCGAGTGGTTTGGTTTAACTACTTTTGAGGGGTAGTTAACAAGACATATAAATAATCAAAAGCAAAATTAATTTTATACACGAATTTTTAGTGACATTCTTTTTTCATTTTTAGTTTCGGAAGTCTTTTCGGTTTATTTTCGGACAAGAAAGTGCTCTAAAGAAGTCCTCGATAGCTGTACTTTCGAAATATGCAAAAAAAATCTCCGACGTTATACCTACAAAGTAACAACACATAGACTGTTAATATTTTTTCTCCGTTTTGGAATATTCAAATATTGTGATCGGAACGAATCTTTTGCGGTCAATCTATCATAAATTGGCTGCCGCTTTCAGGGGGTTTTCGGGTCGCTGATCAAGAATTCATGTCATACATACATACTTATTAGACTGCGTCAGAATAAAAAAAATTTTTTTTTTAATAAATACATCTAAAAAGTTTCTTTGTAAGACCAAAAAAAAACCTCCTAAAAGATGAGCTTGATATCTTGAAAATTGAGCTGGCGCATGGGGGGAGTCTACCCCTAAACTAGAGCAACCCCTAGACCTTTTTGTAGAGAATTTAATTTCCTACAAGGTAATGAAAAGGAAAATTTGAAAAAAAAAAATTTTTCGACGTTTTACAATGAAAATAAAGAAAAAAGTTTTTTTTTTTCAATGTATTTTAAATGGGAAAGGGGACCCCCCTATGCGCCAGCTCAATTTTCAAGATATCAAGCTCATCTTTTAGTAGGTTTTTTTTTGGTCTAACAAAGAAACTTGTTAGATGTATTTATTCAAAAATACAAAATAAAAATTTATTCTGACGCAGTCTAGTACTTATACATATGTCATGCCATACATACCTACGTATTTATATATATCGATGGGTAACAACCTTCGATCAACAATATACTAGATATCGGGTCGACGTAAAAAATCCGTGCCGGTAAATATCGGCTCACTTGAAATGTGAGAGTCTATTTTGTTTAGTTCTCTTCAAGCACGGCCAATGTTAAGACGTTTCACAATGACGCAGTTTGTCTTCAAAAATTACGGGACGGAGTCTTATTTTTGGTTAGTACATATAAAATAAGATATATTTTAAGCTTTTAAAC